>SNQJ01S0000344.1:552175-576635 GCA_010110895.2 Picea sitchensis | reverse complement strand
GTCCACTTCTTGGCTAGCTAACCCTAAACTGCAGACAACAAAATTTATATAGGTGACGTCACATGTTTAGATCTCTTGTTTATACCTGCAACGTTGTGACATTTATCATCTATCTTGATAGACATTGAGTTATTGATTGCATCCGTAAACTGATTTGATAAAACGTAGAGCTCTTTGTCTTTCTTTTAACCTAAATACTAATGCTGACATCACACCTATAGCAACAACAATATAGATGACGCAGCAACATTATATTTGTGAGCAAACTTGCATTGTGATAACATAAAGAATTGATATTTAATATTGAATGCTCTTATCTCCTTATGCATTTATTGAAGAAGTGATATAAGTCTTTGCCTTTGTTTAGCCA
This sequence comes from Picea sitchensis, assembly GCA_010110895.2. Lineage (NCBI taxonomy): Eukaryota > Viridiplantae > Streptophyta > Pinopsida > Pinales > Pinaceae > Picea > Picea sitchensis. The sequence goes on along the minus strand of SNQJ01S0000344.1, from coordinate 576,265 downwards.
TCATTGACTTCGTCAATAATAGCACTTAATCATTTGCTCATATATATAATAAAGATAGTCATTAATATCTTGAAGTACTAACCACTGCAGCATATATTCTAGTTATTTGTCTTGTCTCGCAAACAAGTGTCGTTCAGTGGAAGACTTTTCTCTTGACTATCTCATCATTGGCAGTAATCTGTGAAGGCACACTCTTATCCTTGCCATTACCCCTTTGCCCTTTCATTAACCCAGATTACATAGGGACGTCTCCCTTGGACCAGCCATCCTAAATAGAAAGAGCTCCCCATCGAAGTGACAGTGGGTGGGGAAGCTCCTGTTACGCCGGTTTTAAGCCTTGACTCAAGCTGCCTAAACCCTTCCTACAAACCGTGCGATAACAGGAACCACTCTCAAACATCCTGCAACAATTAATGGTAATGTTAAAAAATTAAGTAAAAGGATGAAAATGAAAGATAAAGGAGAATGTCATGCCAATTGAAATCAAAAACCCTTGTCGTGAACGAATTGTTGAGAATGCATAAATTTACTTCATGAGGAACTTAGGAGTTTGACAAAATTATTCTCCAAATTCTACTTCAATGGAAAATAAGAAGCAAACACTGTCCAAAAATATGTTTCATTTCCAATAAAAAAGGAAGCATCTTAACTTGGCCATGTGTGTGAAAGAAGGAAATCATGATTGGCCCCTCATCTTTGAAGTCATGAGTAAGAACCAAGGCAACTATTGTAGATATGAAAAAATTGGCCATTCTCCATCATGTTGGAAAAGCAGATCCTGTGAGGCACTACAGCACTTTCGAAGCCATTTGGATTGCTAATGCTCAAATAATGCGGCATATCTGGGTAGAGCCATTCTCTATGACAATAAGCGGATTAACAAGTGACTGAAATTTAATTTTACCCAAACCATTAAGTGTGCCTAAACACAACATTTTTTATGAAAATAAAACCATATGCAAATAAAATATTTTCTACTAAGCTCATAGTTTTGTAAAGTAAGATGCAATGTTACAAATATCATGTACATGAATATATTGCTACAGATCCAAACTATAACTTATCGTCAATATTGGAAGAAAAGATGGATTAGGATTAAGTCTGGAAACCAATACTCTAGGTGGCATTTGCAATGGAAGGTCAACCGAAAAAGGGTTGTGCGATGACACTAGAACAATGAGGAAAAAACTCAAGGAAAGAGAAAATAACTAAAGCACGCTAAATGATAATCAGATATTTCAATTTAATACCAAATGGAAAAAAGGGAAAGATAGCAAAGTTTGGTAAAGTCCCCAATAGAGTCCCCAGAAAAGTGGTTATTATAGAATAAATCTTACAAAAATCTCGATCAACAGTACCCAATTCCAATGCAAGGCCTCAAAGCTAGTTACCCTCCCTTTGAGGGCCAAAGCCACTCAAAGTGGCGAATGATGCCTTCGCCACAAATTGTCCTTTTTTCGCAGTGGTGTTTAACAATGATAGGGAGAGGAAAAAATTTGCACACATTCTTTTAAGACCACCTAAACAAGTATAGTACTCTTCCTCATATGGATCATTTATGGGAGGATGTGTTCCTTGGGTGATGAGGGTAAATAACTTTCACAAATTTAGAAAAGCAAGTAGCAAATCTCCAATGTGTTGATAAGTGAAAGTGGTAATCCATAGGGTTAATGTGTCAAAGGGGGAAATATTATTCACGCTATGTTAAACACATGAAAAGGGAAGTCTACAAATTCCCCAAAAATAATCCAGAGCAGTAATAAATGCATTCACTTGATGTTTTAAAATAGAAAAGTTTCACAAATATGTGATTTCATAAACGTGTGGGGACTAACAAATGTACTCTCCTGATTTAGAGTATATAGAGACCAAAAAGTACAATAAAGTGACCAAAACAAACAATAGGGAACCACATTGCAATTTAGAGAAGATGACAAGAATCCCTTGCAAGAACTTAGTTATCTTTCTCTAATTGTATCTCTTTCACATTGAGCCCCCTAGAAAGGATTTCCTACTATGAACACTTAGGATTGTATGAAATTTGAAATGTTGAAAATGAAAGGCTTGAACACAAATATTATTATCTTTAGAAAATATTTTCCACATGGGAGAAGTGGAGGGGCAACATGATGACATCTTAAAGGGAGTTTATGTTGGTCAATAGAAACCACAAACAAAAAATTCCCTTAGGCAAACAATGATCCTTACATAAAATCAAAGGGATGTCCAAATTGACACAATGCGTTAGTATCTTGTCAAAAGATCAAAATATGTTACCAAAACCAAAAAAGAACCCCAACGCGGTCCACAATACATACAAACATAAAGCACCTAAGTTCTATGCCAAGGGCTATTTGACAAACTTGAAAAATTACTACTGTATGCAAAATACTAAAGTTATCAAACCCATTCCAAGCATAACCAACATATTTGTTCTTAATAATTTTCGGTAATGTTTGGTAGTAACTCAACATGGGAAAGACACAACACATCATATTGAAGGTTATATTGATGTTCATCGTATTGAAGTTCACCCACTCATGAATTCACAATAGGTAATGTTCTCCTACAAGTAGAAGGTAACATTGCAGGACACAACAATGAAGTCAGATTCAGTAGTGTCTGCATCAGAAGACTTTAAAGATGTCTCAAAGTAATCATTCAACATGATCAGAAGTCAATACAAAAGAGCCAAAAGGAATTTGACAAGGTTCTCACTAATAAAAATGAAGAAATTTCTCGTCTCAAGAATCATACTCAAATCTTTATCGCATAAATTAAGAAGTTAAAAGGTGAAAAGAAGTCACAACAAGAAACGTTGAACTAACTTTACCAAAAAGGAATCACTGATCAATAAATAAACAATGTCGGGCCTAGTTGAAGTGGAGAAGTCATCATATATAAAAATCCAGACCAAGAAGAAAGGGACCAATACAGATCCAATCAACATCAAAAATCAAAAAGATGCTAAAATTGAAATTGTTTTGACCAATAACTCACCAAAATTATCAAAGCACAAAGTTATCAAATATAAGAGACAAGATACAAGGATGTTGTATCATCATCCTAATTATAAAATTCATCATATTATTGAACGAACTAACCAAAGAAAAAATCAATATGAGAAGCTAAGTGAAGATCATTCTATATTGAAGAGAAATTCAAGTGTGGAATCTTATCATTTCCCAAATCACAGAAGTTGTCCCCACACAATTCTACAAAAAATTGAATTAGGATGGTCTGACCCTTTCACAATAAGAAAATTTCGCTCAACATTTCATAACTCATATAGTCTCCTACCCTGAACCAGCATAACTTCAAGAACAAAGAATCATGAGAAGGCATTCTAGGCTAGAATAAAGACATAGAGCTTTTCCATAAAAACGATTTCAAGCCAAAGCATCTTTGAAGGTATAGGCAATGTAATGAACATAAATATATAAATATGCATCAAATAAATAATAATAATCAATAATAAAATAAATGAAGTGACACATCATAAATAAAGGACATGACCTCACCAAGGGTCATGAGTCAGCTTATGACCCATCAACCATCGGGATTAATCAATGTAATGTCCCTTTCCAAATGAGTCACGCATTGACGAAATGGCCTAAGTAATTCCATGTACCATAGTCGGGAATTTTAAAAAAAGGGAATTAATTATTAATGTCACCGGAGCGAGAATTAATTAAAAATTAAGGGTGACATTGAGTAAAGTGGAAAAGAGTCGCAAAAGAGTAAAAAGTAAAAATGTAAAAAGTATAATGTAAAAAGGTTGCAAAAGAGTCAACAAATGAATAGAAGGGGAAAAAGAGAGCACTCCCAATCTATTCTTGAATTGGCATTTTCTAATTTCTCATTGAGAGAGCTCATTGTGGATTTGGAACTCTTGGGACGAAAACCCTAGGAGAAAACTTCAAGGATTGGCTTTGATGGTGAGACAATCCACCTTAGTTAGTCATCTAGGGAAGAAATCATGTTGATTTCTTAAGAGTGCTTAATTTGTGTCAAGACTTCACCATTTGGCAACTAGTTTTGTGAGCAGGGTGTTATCGCACAAACTGTAGGTTGGGCAAAGCCCAACCCAATCCGCAAGATGGTGATAACAGTGGGAGAGTTTACCCACTGACACCTTAGATAAACCCTCTCCTCACTTTAGTGAAAGAAGAATCCAACACAAGAGGGGAGTCCTAGGTGACCCTAGGGGGAAAAGAGACGAAAAGTGAGAAGATGGAAGTGATGCCCCTATAGATCAAGATACTAAGTGGAAGATAACTTGGAAATGAGTCTCGGAAGTGGTTAATAGTTGCCAAGGAACTTGAGTACCTGCAGAAGATGATTGTACCTTCCCGAGACACAAGAAAATACGAGTATGCAAGCTTAACATTAAGAGGACAAGCAAGTTAAACTTCTTGTCCCTATTTGCAGCAGTCAACAGAGGTATATATCAGAAAGTAAATAATTGTTAAATCTGCTAATAAGATGCTAAAAGTCAGGTAAATGATCCAAGATACTAACTAGCAGTTACTAGTGAAACTCAAGTATGATAGCACAAGACTTTAGCAATATTTAAAGGTTGTTTGATGTAAGTATTGAAGAGATATTTCTGCAGCCTTATGTTTATAGCAAACAAGTGTTACTACATAAAATTCCAACCACCAAAACTTGCAAGTAAACCACCCAAAAGAAGCACAATAACTAATAGATTAACTTGGCAGCCTTCTAGCAAAATTCGACGGTCAAAACATGAGCAAATTTGGAAAGAATGAAGTGATTTGCTGCAACCCTAATGACTGTAGCTTAAAGCTATTACAGCAGCAATAAATACTTGGAGAAACAAGACGCCCTAGTGGCCTTGACAAGATTTTAGCATGCAGAAAAGATTCCAACTTGAACAATTCCAATATCTCGTAATTCTACGTATCCCAATGCAATGATTTTATTTCTTCAATGCAAGAGATTAATGCCTTTAACTATTGGGTTATGGGGACTTTAAAAATGAAAGAGCTAGTTGTGCTACTTCCTTGTGGGTGTAATCCCTTTTACTCCCCAAAGCAAGCAAGACTAGCTAAGAAAAACCCTAGGAGGGTGTAAACCCTTTTACTCCTAGTATTTCTTTGTGCAACAAATTAATTCAAGACAATTATGAAGGGATTAGTGGGGTTGTATTCCCTTCTACTCCCCAAAAGCTTAGCAAATTAACCTTGTGACCAAGAAAACATGAAAGATTCCTTACTTAGTCCAAGCATTAACAAGATAAACTTCTTTTAACCAAGAAAATCCACCATAAAAGCAAGAAATAGTCTCCAAGAAGGGTAGCACCTTACTTCTTCATCCAATAGCCAAAGCAAACCATAACAAGAGATAGTAGCAAGAGAGATAGACAAAATTGCCCAAGTAGGGAACAAATTTTCAGCCAAGTATCCTCTACAAGATGGGAGAGTTATGATAAAATGAAAAGATGTTTGATCTCTATTTATACAAATCCTTCTAAGAGTGTTTGTAACTTTGTCCACATAATTTTAGGGTAACCACAAAATAAGGGATCAACAGCACTTACTTTGCCCCTTTACATTTTAAAATTTGATTTTGCACATAAGAAACCCTAAAAAAAACATGATGTCACCCTTCGAGTGTAATGATTTGGCATCAAGAAGAGGACGTTGGGCTTGAAGATGACATGTTGGGCCTCAAAAGACCTTTTCCTCAAGTGTTGTGGTCTTCTTTATCAAGTCAAGGTACTCTTCTCCATCAAATGATACCAAGTGTCAACCAACAACATCACTACCACCAAAAATAGCTCATACATGACATCACGCCCAAAATGTGGCGTTTTGGCCTACAAAGGCAAGTCATTGGGGTGATGAAGGGCTAGGAAGGGTCCTCCAAGGTGCCTCTCAAGCCTCCAAAGGCTGTCAGCATTGTCCGATGTATGGGCTATGGTATTCAACCTGTGGGATTCAAGCCCCAAGGAAGCCCAACCTAGGCTTGTTCTCCCAAACTTGTCCACCAACTAGATCCTGCAAAGACAATGAATACGCCCTCCAAGGATCTCAAGTCAAATGCATCATGATAAGTAAATCAAGTCAATAAAAGGGCCATCGAAGTATGTGCATCAAAAACCACTTCATCAAACTAAACAAGTGCTCAAAGAAACTATGCAATTTGCCAAGTTTAGGTATGAGAGGGTTGACAAAGCGACCTATTGGGTGAATCGTACCTCAAGTTTATGAGTGTTTCCAGAGTGGACACCTCTCTAGGTCACGTGGAGAAGGTGATATGGATGGAGGAAAAACCTTTGGGCATGGGGTTCATGACATACAAGGGATCCTAGTGTCTCATTTATGGGTGCTTTGGTAGAGGGTGCGCTACACCTTCATTTTCAAGGCATCCTTTTTCCAAACCCATTTATTGCCTTTTGTTATTTTAATATGTTTACAGGTTCAAGCCAAGCTCAGGCTTCTACCAAAGAATGAAAAATAGTGCCCACCTTGACTCTACCCTGGTCACATCATGCTTCTCCAAGCTGAAGACAATGTGTGGGGCTTCTACCTAAGCATGAAAAACATTGCCCACACATGCTCCACCTTGGTTGGCATTTTGTATTAGTTATTTTCCATCGGTCCCATCAATTTCTTATGAGAGACATTTCATTGTCCTCGGGATCCCTGGAGACATTTCATTGTCCTTGGGATCCCTGGGCGAGCATCTAGAACGTTCACGATTGTCTTTTTTCTTTTGCCAACTACAAGCCTCTAGACCTTCAGCCCCTTCTTCCCATGAAATGAGGAGCAATCACTTCTTAGGTCAGTACACCCGAAAATCCCAAAAGTTAAGGAGATGAGCGGATGAAGTATGGAAAGTGACAAGTATGGTCGAGAGTGGCATGATGACTCATCAAGAGGACTTCCCAGTAGCAAACCTATCCCTAAGGCTGACCCACTTACTAGGGCGCAATGTCAACCACCAAGGAGAAGCAAGGCAAAGAGAATAATTTCCAAGTAGACGTTACATAATCAAAGCAGTTTAAAATGCAACAAACTTAAATGCCTCAAGTATTGACATGATACTCACCATAATACATGACTTGTACCTCATGCAGCAAGACCCAATGTATTCTGGAAGCAAGCTGATGCAGGGGATACCCTCATGATGAACCTGGAACTGTGGTGGTGAGGTGGGTCTCAGTCTATGCAAGTGGACACTGCCGGTCAAGCTGTCTCTCGGTACTCCATGTCTGCAACCTGAGCGCCTTGAGACATCATCTCCTTACATATCCCTAAGAAATGGGGATAACACGAGGGTGGAATCTCTTAGTGCTGGACTGCATTATTTCATTGAGGGCCAATTCTTTGGTAGTAGGGACGAGTTTGTATATGCTGGACGCTTTTCTCTTGTGCAAAGGGATGATTTGTTCACCTAGAGGCGGAAATACACCTATCTGGACACATTGCTTGCTTGGGGAGTCGACTTTACTCACCTGGGCTTAGTTATTTCTTTACTGGCTGAGTTATATGTGGGTGGAGGCGCCTTTTCTTCAGGAGATTGAAATCTCGGAGTGATGTTCCTCAGTTCTGGGCAGCAGTATTCACTGTTGAGGTCGAGCTGGTTGTTTGGAGGGTGCACTATATCTGTGGGTCGACTTGCTAGTAGCTTGGGTGGAATACCTTCTCTATAGTTTGATGTTTCTTCCCTCCATTCCATTGTTGATTGCAGATTTCATCTTCAGGCTTGTCCATCTCTGTATCTCTGCTGTATATTCAACATTTACAGGCTGCATACACTAAGGAACAGGTCAGAGGTATTTTCTTTATTTTGCTGTTGTAATATGAGAACAAGTTGTGGGTTGTTTCACTGAAAATAACAGTCCAGAATTAAATTAATAAAGGAGCCAGATTCCCTTTAAATTTTCTGTGATTGAATCCTATTTATCATAGTTATTGCTGTAATTTTAATGTGCCGAATACTCTTCATCGGAGGTCCAAACTGTTGTGAAACAAATTTATATCAGCAACACATATAAAATTCCTACAGCACCCATCGTTTGACATATTGACTACACAGCAAACTAAGACAAGGTCAGAAAATATTTGGTGGGGATATTACAATCAATGAGTATAAGTATATCGTTACATGAGATTGTAATCATCAACTTATGATCTATCTCATATTCATTTATTATTTGTATTAGTTGTCCAATATGGATTTCAAACTATTGCTCTTTTGTTCGATATTCTCAGTAAATGAACTACTGTTCATTTCAAGTAGTGGTGGTGGTGGCGTGTGATATAGAAATTAAAAGCAACCTATAAATCTAGGATCTATTTCTGGATGTTCTTGGCAAACAAAGTGCCTTCATCGCATGAGGCCCTGGCAAGGGCCTAGTATGTGCTTTCTATGCACATACTATCTCACACTGAAACGATATCAAATTTTATCCCTTACAACGATATAAAAGAAATATGCATTGCTACAACAGGACTCATGGGTCAGAAAGGGAAATGGGACGAAGCTTTTGAACCTTGGCTAGGGGATGAGGTTAGGTTGTATCATCACTCCTTGCCACATTTCGTTCTAAAGGCAATCTGGACCACAAGGAATGAGGTAATCTCAGTGTTCCACGGTGATGCATCCCACAACGTGGGAGGCACACCCCCACGTTTCCCACACTCCCGGAACGGGGAGCGCCTAGGGAGTCGTTTCCCCATGTCTCCCTTTTGGTGAGACGCAAGGAAACATAGGGGGACACGACTTCCTAGGGTGGGGGGCGAGTTTCCACAAAATGGGTGTGGGTAGGAGATCCCCCTTGAAAAGGGGGGCTTCTAGACGTCCCTCTTGGGTGCCCCCCCCGAATTTTTGCCTAAAAATGATTAAAAAAACAAAAAGAAAAAATTAAAAATTAAAAAGCAAAGATATAAAAAGACAACAATTTACATTGCGCAAGGATGAATCGGCATGGGATGAATTGTTATTGTTGAGATTTTATCATTCTGAATTGTTATTGTTGAGATTTTATCATTCTTGTTTTTATTCTTCAAAATTTGTAATTTTTATTTTTTATTCTTTATTTTTATAACGCGATCCCTGTCCCCATTTCCTAAAAACTATAAAAATTGGGGTACTTCCACACAGCCCCCATCTCACAGACGAACAAAGTCACACAAGAATTATCCAAAATACTTGGGAATATAAATAAAGTAATCCATATAGTGGGACTGTAAAACAATAAAATGAATAAGATATAAGATAGATATAATGAGATGATTACAATTGAGAAATGAGGCTTATTTATATACCTCCATGTGGGTGCTCCTTTACTCAATAAATATGTCCTTGAGACAAGGACCTTTCATTATTAATAATTATTATTTATTAACTATTATTATGTTATAAATTGTCTATTTATGTCTATTTTATGTTCATAACATTGCCTCTTAAAATGCTTTCATAAAGCATAATCACCGAAGTATTCTTTGAACTTTTTGTTCCGTACACGGCTGTCTCTAAATCTTTTAGTTACACTCTCACCTAAAAACATGATGATATAACCTTCTAATTCCCAAACTAATGTGTTGCATATTTTGGGAAGTGATCCATCCCAAATCTACTTTCATTGGAAATGTTTGATGATTGATTGTACCAAGTTGTTGATTTTGTTTTCATTCTTTCTGTGGAATTTTATTTGTTGGTAAGAAGAACATTGTTTATTTTCCTCTTTTCCTGTTTAAATGCTGGTCGCATGACTCTTGTGATTTGATGATGATAAGGCATCCTAATCTCTTGTGAGTTTTCTTTGAATCATATTCTTTTGATGTTTTGTAGTGGTCTGTCCACGTAAGCATTCTTTGAATATGACCATTATTTGACTTTGTATTGGTTCCTTTTCTACTCCAAGAGGATTTTGAGTGTCAGGACAAATTCCCTCTATTGGATAAGCTTGTTTCCTTTGTCGACAATGATGTTTTGCGAGATAGCTCTTCTTGTAAACACTTCTTATCGTGCTTGATCTTTACAACTGAAAGTCAATCTTGATTATGTTGTTTTAATCGTAAAAGTTCTTTCTTATCTTCTGACTTGTCAACTTTACTTTTTTATTCTAGATTCTCCTTTCTTCGTCCTTTAAGATTTTAATTTGTTCTATTAACTTTGATTAAGGTTCCTTAGGCAAAAAATTTCTTCCTCCTTTTCGATTAATTTCTCTTGAGACCTTGATTTTCTTGTATTCTAATTTTGGTTCTGACCTTCTTCCTTGGATCTCTCTCATGATTTTTGCAGTAGTTTTTTATTATGATTTTTTAGGGCTTAGAAATCTCTTCATCTTTTTCCATGATGATTTTGCCATATTCTTCTTTGTCGATCTTGCAACTTCTGTAATGACTTCTGGTTATCTGGAAGGATCAATTTTGATATGTCCTTCGTGTCTTCCACTCCATGGAGCTTCTAAAGTTGACTTCATTGTAGCGTCTTGTAATGTGAATTTCTTCTTCTTATGTAAGAAAAATGTTAAAACTCTCCCAGGCTGAACATAAAGCAATTTCTAATGTATCACCCAAGTTGACCCTAGAATTATATCAACACTATCTTGACACATTGATACCACATTGAATTGACCTATGAATTTGTAATCATCAATAGATAGTTGTAGATTCTTAATTTCATATTCTACTGAAAGACACTGGCTATTTTCAATTATATTTGACTTGAAAACCATTAATTTTGCCAGTCCACGCATGTGATTTTTCCTAGTGGCTCCGACACACACAAATAACGATGTTGATATTCTTTCCTTGAATGAACCGTGCATTAACATCCTATAATATGAAACCACATATTTTCAAGTAGAAGGAAATCTTCCTCCATTTTGAATTAAAATTTTTTTCCTAATTTCACTTCTAATTTCAATTTAGTGTACTGTATGCATATTAAATGCTTAAAATATTAAAACAGCATCTTTTAATTTCACCTTCTTAAAATTTATGTGATTCACTTATAATAAATATATTCACTTTATATATATATATATATATATATATATATATATATATATATTTTAATGCTTTAGACCTTTATACACATTAACAATATAATCCCCATAATTCTTTTATATCCTTTAATACCTTTTGATTTCCTTTTATTTATCTTTAACTTGAACTTAATGAATATAACTTCTCACAAATATACCTCTCCACAATATTACGCTTTGACTTCCCTTAATTTATTTTTTTTTAACTTGAATCTTAATTAAATAATCGATTAGCCTACTACAATAGTCACAATGTTCTTGATGGATGATGCCCTTTCATTGATACTCATTCGAATTGGAGAAGGTTCTTTAATTCATTTCAATAGTGTGTTTAGTTATGATGTTGGCAACAAAACTTTGAATCGAATCTGACTGCAACCTTCCCTATGATGCATTCCCAAAACCCTAGGGCTATTTTACACAGCCCAAAAAAATCACTAAACCTGTAACAACTTCGATTCGGGCTATTACCGTGGCGAGTTCTGGATGGAAGGAGTCAATTTGTGTTTACCGATTCTCAATGGGCCACGAATTATCATAAGAATTACGGAGGTAGCGGACAAGGGTGAGCATGGGGGGGGTAGCGGATAGGTCACGAGAGGTTGCAGGGGAATGGTGAGGGGGGGTGGAATGCGATGTGTCACTGGAGGTTGCTGTGGGGGGGCATGGGTAGCTGAGAGAGGAGGGGTTCGGGCTTGCAGTGTGGTAAAGGGAGCTGTGGAGGCAGGAAACCAAGCTGGGAAAAGGGACTTAGAGGGAAAGCAAGGTGAGGGGAAACTGGGAAACAGGTTAATGGAGGGGGGAGAGGGACTAAAGGAATAGGGTTACTGGGGAAGGGAAAGGACCTAGTGGCCAGGAATCGGTTGGGGAAAAAGGTTACCTGAGATGGTTGGAACCCAGGAGTGGGAGGGTCTTGGGTTGGGGCCACAAAATCCAGAGTGGTCATGAATTTTTTTTCTTTCTTTTCTCGTTTTTTATATAATATACATTTAATATATATTTTTTACTCATATATTTTTTTAAATAATTAAATTTTTTTATTATTATTTTTTTGAAGAATATTTATATATATATATATATATATATATATATATATATATATATTTATTTAACTTTTCTTTATTTTTTTATTTTTTGAATTTGATTTTTTCTGGCCAAATTCTCTTGGTATTCTCTCAAAGACTGGGGATTTCGAGAAACTCGGAATCTATGGGTTTAAGAAAGCCGGATCTAATAAGACTGATAGTTAGGTACGTGCTACGATCGTAAAACGCATACCAAATGTCACCAAGAACACCCATTCTAAATACTTGGAATATAACAAAGTAATCCAGTAGGGACCTGTGTAAACAACAAAATGAATAATAAGATATAAGATAGATATAATGAGATGATTACAATTGAGAAATGAGGGCTTGCTTATACACCCAATGCTAGGGTGTCTCTTTACAGTCATGTCCTTTGAGATGACCTTTCACGGCTAATAATAATTACATATTTATTAACCATTATTGATGTTATGAATATCACGGCGTCTATTTTATGTTCATACCAACTCCTTGACTCTCCCATCTCAGAGACTTGGTGGAAAATTCGGTAATCTTCATTGGTAAGAAGTTTTCTCTTATTCATGCCTTCCTTAAAGTACAACTTTCTTATTCTATTGTACTAAGGCATAGAAAAGAGAAAGCCAACAAGAATGTTCATAACATAAATATTGATATATCAAGAAATTGGGGTTTCTATAATGGTGCTGCAAAAGATGATCTAAGTCCTTATACAATCTCGGGCCAAGAAATTGTTAAGACTATTTTAAAACTCGTTGGATAGCTTTAGAGTGTGGAATTGATTTAGCTACAAACAACAACATTGAGACGAAAGAAGTCGATATATTATGTCCATAGCTAAAGAACATGGTATTACAACTTTGAAGGTATTTGCTGAACCAAACCTAGTGAATTCATAGTTGCAAGTCATGTGCTCAAGGAGGAATCTAGAGCTTACAGTGGCCATTAATGGAGCAAGAGACATTCCCTCTCTTCCCAAGTTCCAAAACATCTGTTGCACACGTACGCCTAGGAAGAATAGCAACGTTGCTGATCATCATTCGAATATGTGTTTGACCTATGGTGACATCCTAGATTACCCTCACTAGATGGTATTTCAATAAAACTTGGTTTTACTATTTTTCTATTTTACTTTGGGTTGAGAAACTCTATATATTTTTCTTCATGATATTTGAGATAAATATGATAGCATATTCATGTCTCTTTGATCAGTGGACTTCAAATGTAATTGCTGGGGATGTCTCGTTCTATTATACTCACTTTTGGGTTGTTAATAGTGCTTGTGCGGTTCATTGCAGGACAATCTTAGGCATTGTGGTTTTATCTAAATCTAGCAGAATACTGAATGTAACATTTTTATTTTCAATTAGAGAAGTATTGAACCCTTCATGCTAAATAATTACTCTTATGAGAAGACCTCTTCTTCTTCCTCTCTCTCCCTCCATTATGCCTCTAGTTCTCAGACGCATTGATGCCAACATTATATGCTCAACATGGTTTTGTATATGCACTTCCTTTATTTCTATTGGCTACTTATTTAGATCTTCTTCTCGCATTATGAACATAGTGATAGGAGTTGTTCTCACACTTCCACAGTGTAGTTATGCTAGATATATTTTTCACAACCAATAACCAACCTTGCCGTCACACATTAGACATTAGTATAATTTTCTTATGTTATCTTATCGCTTTTTAATGTGTCTATTTTGTACAATAACATATGATTCAAAAAAACTGACTGCTAGAAATAAAAATATCTTCAACCTTTTGTAGATCTAACCTAAAATAGACTAGCTAATCCATAATAGCATTTTTAAGCTTTAAACGAACATTTCCTACACGTGTATTAGTAAATAGTATTTTAGAGCTAGAAATAGAATTAGTACTAATCATATTCTATGTTATAAGAAATACTTACAAATAATAAATGACCACTAAGATTGTTTTGAAATAATTCCGATCTTTTAGTAACTAATACCACATTTTGGTTCCCATTAAAGTACAACTCAAGTCATGATCTATCCAAAGGGGAATATAAATAAGTGCTGTAACTGTCACGAGAAATTTATTTTGTCATGCCCTGTAGATATCCTCGAATACATAAAAATATGTTGTCCAAAGAAAACTACCAAAGTGAATGTTATTAGAATATACCTTCCATCATAGCAATAATTGCTTGTGATTGGCTTGAAGATTTCCTAATAATATCTATTACTCCATCAACATTGTCCAAGCATATTAAAATACCCTGAAAACAATATCAAAATACTAGTTCAAATGAGCACATAAACATGAATGTGTTCAAGAGAGGGAGAGAGAGTTTTTGCATGACATTGAGACATGTGATGATGTATAAGATTGACCTTATATGTGAATATTGTAAATCAAACTTCACTTTTAAATTTTGACAATGTTATGTTGTTACCTTCACAATATGCTCCCTTTCTTCCGCAACTCTCAATTGATATTTTGCACGTCGTTCAACAACCGAGCATCTAAAATCTAGGAAAGCCTAAGGTCATAAGAAGTAAACAAACATTTGCTAAGACTTCAACATAGATTAGAATAAAATTCATAAACAATGAGTTGAATCAAATTAATCCTTCATCAACATATGTTTGGCCATAATCAAAGACACCATTCACGCATCAATCAGCGATTTGTAATGTTCATGCCAATGACATATACACGATCACATTCCGTATGAAAATATTTTCTCATTCAAATACATACCCAACGTATACCCCTATCAAAACATTTACAATGCTTCCATGATAAGCAAACCAATGGCATAGACCTCATAAAACATTAAAATATACATAATACACTTTAATTGCAACAGAAAAATAAAGTAAAAACAATTTCATAAGTGGTTTTAATCAGGATTACTAAACTTTGTTAAAATAGTTACAAGCTTGTAAACCCTCGGGGGAGAATACTAAAAGCAATTCTTCTGCATACAAGAAAATTGCAGTGAAGGCAATCATTATCAACATGTGTGGTCCCTGAGGTAAACATTATGCTTGTGAATAATCACCAAAAAAATTGGTGACAAGAAACAACCCTACTTCACCCTAATCATGAAGCCAAAAAAATCAAAAAAGCCCTCACTAGTCGAAACACTCCAATATAATTTTTGGGGCTACATATATTTGCTGGAAAGAAAGGATTGCTAGTAATGTTTCAGTTAAAATGAGAAGAGCGGACAGGGGAAAGAAGGTAGAGTAGTACAGAGAAGACTGGTGAGAACATTGGATAGAAGACAGCGGGTAGTGCAGCACAGAGGACAGTGCACAAAGCAGAATTTGTCCAGCAGTCATACCAACAAACTTTTCAGCATTAAGTGTAACGCAGAACCCGTAACTTATTCATTAAAAATTGCAAAACAATTTTCTCTCTGAGGATCTCGGAAATTGAATTATGAAAACAATGCTTCGTGGAAATTTTAGTAGAGAATATTCTCTCTCAAACTATAGGGAATAGTGAATGGGACAAAAACCAAAGCCACATCAGACCAACCTACAATCACTAAATTCGAAAGCAGAAATAAGATGGCCCTGTTGATTTTAGCATTATCAATGACTAAACCTATGATAAACGTTTCTTGTAATGTAAAAGATGCAAAAATTGCATGGCCTAAATTGAAGAAAAAAATTTCAATGGTTGACAAGTCTCATATAACATATTTAAAGAATGTTCCTTATGCAACAAAAGTATTGGACGGCACTGAAATAGAAGAATAAGTGATCAAAATTAGGTTGGTGAGTGATGAGTTAACAGCAGCCGGTGTTGATATCAAAAATAAGGAGTTGGTAATCTTACACTAAGAGCCTTACCATCATACTGCGAACCCTTTAAAACCTCCTTGAAACTAACCAGGAAAGTTGCACAGTTGATGCTTCAAAAACTTTCTGGGTTACTAATGCAGGAGGAGTTGAACTTGTAAGAAGAGGAAGGCACATCTCACACAGTCTTTATGATCAAGGGGAATGAGAAGCAAACTCTGAAGCAAAAGAAAACTAACAGTCAACATAAATGTAACTCTGTTACAAATCAAAAGCTTAATAGGAGAATTTCGTCATTTTTTAAAAGATTGTTGGCACAATCCCCCGAAGTCCAAATAATAAGGGTCAAATAAATAGTAATCAAGAGATTAAACCTCACAAATCTAAATTTGCAGTGAGTAATCAAATGCTCAAGAAGAAAACGACTAGTTATTTTTTGCTGCACAAATAAGTACATCTCACAACAATAATGTTTGCTGGTTGGATTTGAGCACAACCAAACATATGATGGGGTCTAAGTTGTTGGTTGCCATTGAGGATATGCTATTTATAAAATAAAGGGCAGAGGTAGCTTTTCATTGAGAGTACCATATGCTCCAATCCGAAGTATCAAAAATGTATAGTATGTCCCTAGAGTTCAAAAGAAAGTATTTTTTCCTCAGGAAAGTACTAAACAAAGTTTTTAAGATACCTTTGATTATAAAAAGTGTAAAATACATGACAAGACTCTCAATGGAGTTGTGGAAAGAGGAGTACCAGTTGGTGGTCTGTATAAGTTGGATGCCACTTCTCTTTGATTTTATGCCTCTAGAGTTGTGGGAAGCCTCACCAGAGTTACTCCAGCGACGTGTGTCTGAGCCCACATCCATCAAACCCTTTATTACCATTCCCAGAACTGAACTTAGATTTTGTTTGAGATGAAATGGGTGTGCATCTTGGTATTGGTTCTTTTCCAGAACTTTTTCAATGCATATGGAGAGGAACAGAGGTTGCAATTGAGGTTTTTGCTGGAGAAAGATTTGACTAAGGAGAATAAGGAAGACCTCTGCAATGAAATATCATTGCTGCGCTGCATATGACATCCCAATGGGATCATATTTTTTGAGCCTGTACAAAGCTACCTCATCTTCTTTCAATGTTCACTGAATACGTGGTAAATGTATTTCTCAACATTGGGAAAGTAGAAGACACCAGAATTGAGGACATTCTATTTGATTTCCCCGGTCCACTGCTTGTGCTCAGAGTGCTTCTTTTAATAGCCTTCAATCACCTCAATTCAAAGGAATTTGACAGCTGATGTTGTGCTTCATTCGATCTCATTTGGACCATGTTGTTAATTTTGTAGCTTGGAAGGTGTCTAAGCATTGGCCTAGGTGTCCATGCATGCTTAAGGACACTAAAGTTTATTTCGTAGCTTGGAAGGTGTCTAAGCATTGGCCTAGGTGTCCAGGCATGCTTAAGGACACTAAATTAAATACCCAGATCAGAATTTTAATTTATCCTAAGTTTTAACTTAGGAAAAGTATAAAAATCATTTAAATGATTTTTACTGCCTTTTCACTCAGATTTCTAAAAGTGCTGACTTTGGAAATTAATAACTCACTTAAAGTGAATTTCTGGAGGCCACTAGAAGACTAATAAAAAAGTGAGTTAGAGTGATAAAAGGAGACTGAGGGTGAAGGACAAAACACACTCATTTGAGCAAGAGGAGGAGGATGCTTGGCTGAGGAAGAGGGCAAGTGAACAGCTGACAGAGAGGGCCGTTCTGGCTGGGCAGATTCCGCAGAGAAGGAGCAGGCTGTCCAGCAAACACAACAGCTGCAAACAAACAGGTCGTACACAGTGAGGAGAGAGGGCCGTACAGACTGTACAGCGCACCAGCAGAGGGCCAAATCTACTCAGGCCGTACAGGCCAATTTCTCAAGGCCATACTGGGCTGATTTGAGGAGGCCATACTGGGCCGATTTGAGGAGGCCATACAGGCCATACTTGTTGGGAAGAGCAGGCCGTACATCTGGGCCGTACAGCACAAATCAGCTGGGCCATACAGCCAAAAAGGAAGGCAGAAATTTCCTGTAAGAAATTTCTGAATTTACTTGCTGTTGTAATGATTCCTCTGAAGCCAATAAAGCCCCTCCTTTGCTGGTTTTCCCCACAATGGGGTTTCCAGGGTATTGCTGGTGTCTATATTCTTTATGTGCTCGGTTTCTTTGTTATTTTCCGCTGTGCAAATGTCTTAGAACTCAGCTGTAAATTTTCTGCATAATTTTCAGAAGATATATCAGCAGTAAATAATTTCTGGGTAGATAAAATTATTGGCACTAAATTTCTGTTGCTGAGTTTTAGAAATTAACACATGTTACACTTAAACCAGATATATCAAAAGTAAAGTCGTGCGTGTTTTCTCTTTGTAGTTCACTTATGATAAGAGACTGTATTTGGTTTCCAGCCTGATTATGAGAAAAGCAGTAGCTACATAAAGATCAAAAGTCTTGTCAATGAACAGCTGAAGCAATATTTTTTATTTCAGTTCCTGAATCTACTAGCATAACATCCTGATGTTAAAACTTTACAAAAAATTATGTGGCAAGGATTAAAGGGGAATACTGCCAAGGTAACCGGAGCTTGGGCCAGAAGTTCATGATACAAGGTTGTGATCCATTGCCTCAAGGACAAGGATACAACTCCTAGACTCTTTCAGAGGCCTTTGCCCATCAATGAATCCCTTTGGAAGGTCCAGGATGATAGAAATGTCAAATGGAATAACTACCAATGTAGGGATTTGCCTTATTGGACTTCATTGCTTTTGACTGGGATAAACCGCTGAAACCTCGGGTTCCTCTGGTTTGGACAAGTTTTTATGTATAAGGAGAAATTTATATACCTACCTGTACATGTTTTTATAGTTGAGATACAAGAAATACAAATGGGTTGTAAACCCCAAGAGTTACATAGGCTTTTATCAAAAGTACCGGCAAAAGCAAGAAAAGTAGGAAAATCCTTGAATATGATAACAGCATTAAACAAACGTTTCTGGTATCCAAGTAGTCCCATAACAGCATTAGAGGCAATGACAAGTGGCATTTTGATAGGCCTATAAGGATCGGTTTGCAGAGTTCGTGAATAAAATGTTGCAAGCATAAAAAAATGACATAACATTTGGAAAAGTGCGATAGCTGGCAGACTGTTATAACAACAGGGATTGGGGGAGAATGGATAACAAAAAACCCTCCTACTTTATGGAAGAAGTGAGATACAAAGTGCCTAAGGTGTCGAGCCACTTTAAACCACCTTAGCCTTCATTCTAATTTTAGAATTCGGTTGCATAAGTAGGCAGAAATTTAGCATCTCAGCAAAGATAAAAAGGCAGCTCTGAATACTTTGAAAGGGTTGGAATTTTTTTCCATGAAAGGCTCGGGATTCCTTGGAGCCCAATCGGCATTTTTATTTTCTGAAGACCAAGAGACCAATCTGGAGGACTTGCCACTCTGTTGTAGAATTTATTATCTCCTGTTTTGTATCCTTCTTTAGTTATTCACAGCTCCTTCCTTTAAGTTCAGTCCTGTAGCCGTTAGGCAATCTCTTTCATGTTCTCAGTCAATAAAGAAAAGCTGTGGTACAGCTTCTCTGATGTGATTGCTGGTTTTGTATAAGCTTCTGAACAATTGTATGCAGCCTGTGATATATATTATCACTCTGTATTTTAAAAAGGAATGTTTGTTACAAAATTCTAAGTATGTTTAAGGATTTTTTGGCATATTTATATTCAGTTCTTGATATTTAGTATCCTTCATTTTTATGTGATGAACATACTCTCATAACTTGAATATCAATGAAGCTGACCTAGAAATCCATGAATGAACCTGCACTGCAGGATATATAAGCCAATAATCAGCATGTTTTCTGTCCTGTCATTAAATGTCTCAGACCTCCACACATCTTTGGTATTCATAACATTCCTGTTGATCTTTAAGTAGCAATGACTGCCATCCTCATTTTTATCTGAAGGTGTCTGACTTCCTTTAAAACATCTTCTGAATCATCTATTCAAAGAACTTTGTGTCTCTGCAATGTGGGATAAAGGTGCCCAATCGAAAGGCCCTGATCTAGAGATCTGAATATGGCTGCCAGTGCCCAACTTGCAATATTCCTTCATTTAATTTTGTCAGCACTATAATCTGGCATTTAAAGCATACAGGATAAAAGCTGCTGCTGAAGTGACAGTGCGCAGCCAACTTACAAAATATTTAAGAGTTTACACCCTCTCGTCTAAGAGCCAACTTCTGACATAAAGTGGGGAGGCTCTTCAGCCTCCAGAGAATGCCTTCGCATAGTACCATAGAGAGTAACATCTTGAGGAACAACAGTAGGAACTCTGTATTAATGGCATATCTGTTTAAAACTTTAAACATTCCAACAAACTCTCAATTCTCGAGCTTGTGAACTCAAAAAATAAACTTCCCGGGAGATGAACCATAAAGGCAATGCAGGAAAGGCTAGTGCCAATGAAAATAACTATTATATCGACCAAAATTTAATCCAATTAAATACCATAAAAGTTGATATACATGTAGACAGTGACTAGTGCCAAATTATCGGCTAACACTTGTGCAGCAGGGGGGGAATTCCTGCTCGCAACGACATGGCAGAGTGTACATAGCATCTTGAAATACTAGATTTGAACCTTAGCAGACCTTTGTTTAAAGAGAAATACATAATCTAAATCTCCCAATATCTTATTAAAATATTGTTGGTAAACTTCGCACATTTCATGATAGTATAACAAAAACATAAATTTGCCACTTGTATGAAGCAATTCCACATAAGATTAACCTACCATTCACATTCCTTTCTTTGTACATTTTACTGTGATTGTACCACAAGGCCTTAATGAGAGAAAAGTACACTAAATTGAGAAGGTAAATCCTACACATATACCTTAAGCAGGTCCTTTAGACCCATTAATTTAGGCCGTCCATCAAGAATTCTACAAACACAACAAATTGAAGCAAACCATCAATATAAGCATCAAGTTAAGATAACAAAATGCAAAAGAAACATCCACACAATACTTAAAGACACTCAAGACAAACTGCTCTGAAGTCATGGAAATATATTGATAAAAAGAAGTGTCCAGCAACTTTTCAGCACAAACACAAAGGACAGGAAGGAAAAATAACTAATATTTTGGAAACATGAACAGTTCTCCATGTCTATCAACATTCAAATCTGCTTCTCTTTATTTTAAAATTAGGAATTCAACAACCACTTCTAGAACTAATTATAAACTGAAACCAAAATAACTAGAAACAAGTCACTTTGTCAAATATTACTGAGCAAATTGAATCTACATTTAACTAGGCAACAGAATAATTCCAAATCAAATTTTCATGCCAATCATAGATTTCAGGTATTACAAATGATGCACTTACAACACAAAAACAAACTTCTAACTCTAGTCAAATGATGTTTAAAGTCGAGCCAGAATAAAAAATATAATGGTGTATATATATAGGTTTCTAGTGCACTCACCCCACCATGTTGTAATTAACATTAGATTGAAGCGAAGTGCTCTTATAGAGATTATTAAGAACAATAGATGCCTCTGAACCTCTTTTCAACTGCCACAAATTGAAATTAGCTTTCCACGAAAGGTGCAGAAATTATTCTAGTCTACAACCCAACAGCCTGTCAACAATATCAGTCAACTGATTCATCCACAGAGACCATTCCAATATAGTTGCAATATGAAAACAACTTCCATGGAAAACATACCTCCAGTACTATTCGCATTCCTGTACGGTCACTCTCATCTCGTATGTCACTAACCCCATCCAAAGCCTGCAACCAACAAAGATTCTTATCACATGTTCACAAACAACAAATGAATAATGATCCCATATTTATCATCAAATAAATCATAACAGCAGGCAATGATTTTGACCCTTTCTTGAAAAAAGAACAGAAACATCCTATGCACAAAAACATATAACATAAGAGACTGTACTGCATGCAATACGAATATCTTGGTTAAACTTAACATTATAGCAAACAATTTTTATTCATGAGCACTTTGAAACAAATGAATCATAAATCGCTATCCATTAGTTCCATATGCCAGCTCTCCGAAAATTAATTTTGAAGAAATGTTAGTGCTACCACCTAAACTAGCATCCAACTGGAAAGTCCAACCATGGATGCTACCTTGGAGCAACAAGATGCGAAACACACCATTGTCACCTCAATATGATATACCATTCCCTTTAGACCACCTCCCAAGGGCCAAGGGGGGTATCCCTAATCTACCAATGATATAACCTAAGTAAATATCCTTTACTGAATTAATCTATGAAATATTATGATATACTTCAATGTATGAATCCCACAAATATATAGTAATGTGAAGATACAAGGATTCCAACAATAAGTGATTAAATGCCTTAAGATAACACTTCAATAACAATAGCATAAAACCACAATTATTCACTTAAGTATTAGGATTTAGGAGCTCGTGGATCTATGCCAAATTTGATTGTAAAGTATGCAACAAAGGATAACTTCAGATTTGCATTAGTTTGATTAACATCTCAAAAAAATAACACACAGAAGAAGCTACTTGAAAAGAAACCCCTTCAAGGCTCAAGCTAACTAAAACCACAAGAGATGAAACTGTCTAGCATAAAATAACTATGTGTGGTGTGCTTTAGGTGCCAATCAATTATATACTTCATTAAGAACAAGCTCAAGGCTGTCCTTAGCCTTCAAATCTGTCTCACTAATAATTTATTGTAGAATTCCATACTTGAAGTTAGAGAAACAACCATCCAAGAGATAAATTTTGACCTTTAAACAAGACTTCTTAGATGTTTGGCTAGGGTTTTATGATATGCAACAAAATAGTAAGTAACCCAAAACCACTTAGAATCAAGTTCACAATAAGTATATCAATGTAACTAAGCAAAAACTTAAAATGAAAGATAAATCCCTGCTAGGGTTTATCAAGATTAGCTCTAGAATTTACCAAGAAAAATTCCAAGTAAAAGATATGCAATTAATACCGATTAGAGATGAATTTCACTGCTACAACCTTCTAGTACATCAAGTAAATGCCCTATTCTTTAGATGCATGAAACTTAGAATTAAGGTTTATGTAAATCTGTTTTTTCCTCTTTTTATGCAATTTCCAGATTTATATAAACCTCGAAATCAGCCAAAATAAAGATAAATAAACCTTTAAACCACAAATCTATAGGGCCGATTTGCTTCTTAGGGTAAGATAAGAAACTAAGCTCGAACCCTAACTTCTTCTAGTCGAGAAAATGAAATGAGCAATTAACATTATGCTAGACTAGAAACGAAATCTAATTAACGATTTTCAAGGATTATCTTTCGATTTCTTTCTAAACAAAAGTAAAAGAGGAATTTTGAACTTTGTAGTTTTGGTTGGTTGTTGGGAGAAGACAAGCGCCTTAATCCAACTAGGGCTTATGGCATCAAGACGAAAACCCCTCTTCAAATTTGGTCTATTTTATCTTAAGAATTGGGATTAAAAGCCTTGAACCCAAAGGCAAGAATAGTCTCCTATCTAATCAAGATAAACTATGAGGACCAAGGCCCTACCAGAAGGGATCCTCAAGGCAGCATCTTGACCAACACGATCAACTATAGCTTGATAAAAATACCAATAGCCTTGCTAGGGATCCAAGGGTTCCAAAGGATAGACAAAGCAAGGAATTAAGTAATTTTCAAAGTAACAAAGTGTTGACCGCCTATTCAACTAGGGGTCAACTCATGTGCCATGAAGATGCATCACCAAATGCAAATTTGATGAGGACAGTTTTGGTTCTACTTGGGCATCTGATGCCCCAGCACAAATTTTTGTAAACGAAATTTCCGCACCCCTGCGTGGATCATAGTTAGGTCAGGTACCTTGGGATGTTTCCATTTGGGGAGTTCCTTCCACCGAGGGTTTTTTATCCTCAGGTTGTCAACCGGGCTTTAGGGCCTGGTTGACTTCCCTTGAGTTTTTCCCTCCACACATGCAATAACTTCCTCCAAAGTGGTGAACGGCGTCCTAATGGTCTCATCCTTTGGTAGCTATTGTTTACGAATGTTGTAAATGACCATGCCAGACAGTGTAGAAAGTTTCGCGGAATTTCGTCGAGTCTAGATAGGTTTTTTTTAATTAATTAAATTTTTAATAATTTAATTA
>SNQJ01S0000344.1:454841-537705 GCA_010110895.2 Picea sitchensis | reverse complement strand
AACTATGTAGTATGGATGTCATTTCTATCTATATTGATGTACAAATATGCATGTTTTCATATATTCTGCAACTAATTTGTCTTTCTACATATTTTTTTGAATATAAATGCAATATATATAAAAAAATATATGTATATATAACAAACGCTTCCCGGACGCTTCGCTTCCGGGGATTTTTGGAAAATGACGCTTCCGACGCTCCCGCTTCTGGCAACACTGATCAACACCCTTAGCTGAGATACAATTTCATCAATGGATTGATGCTTTACTATTCATGGGTGTGTCAACACCCTTAGCTGAGATACAATTTCATCAATGGATATGGATATAGGTTAGAATGTAATTGGCTCAATGGGTGTTTTTTTAAAAGTCTTACATTTACAAAAAAAAATTACAAACAATAAAGCAAAAAGGGGAAGGGTATATACAATGGGCATCCTAACTTCTCCCATAATGCTATTGATAATGAGATTAAATCAGAATAACCTATGGGATCTAGAGAATGGGCATCTATGATCAACAAAGCACCCTTAGCCAATGACTCATGGTATACATCATACCGCCACATGGTACAAAAAGCAAATAGTAAGTTATCCTCATTGTCAACTACTTACACGTAATCTTCCAAAGAATGAAGAAGACCAAAAACCACAAGTAATGCATTAATCAACAACCCATGACGCTCTCTCTCCCAACATCTGAGCGCGAAGAGAAAAAGCAAATAATAGAACATTGGTTGCGGGACCTAGATATAATGATGATCCTTGTGGCTCTTGTTCTAGCACTAGGCTTTATACCATAATAAAAGGCATAGAGACTGTAGCTAATACCCTGCATAACTTCGTAGCCTTCTTCTTGTGTGATGCACGCAGACTAGGGCAAGATGATGAACAATTTAACTTATTAGGTCTTGAGCTTGCTATGATAACCTGCTTGGAAGAAGACTTGGTTATTGAATTCTTGATCCTCCATCAATGTCATGGTCTGTGTGTCGTTTCAACAGTTGAAGAGCTAGGGTTTGAGGATTCAAACCCTAGGATGGACATCTACACATCGAGGTTATTGCTAGAGTTTTCTTGGCTAGTACCCGTGTGACGCAACAAGCCTAAACTTTGGAAACCCTAAGGAAGACAACATCGCAAGTATAGCGAGCTTGTGTGATACAAGCTTAGTATATGTGTCGAGGATGATTTGTCAATGTAGATGCTAGCATGCTCGAGCTCTTTGATCGAGTGATCAAATTTGGCTAAAAGCAATGTTTTAAAACTGGGATTGACTCGGACTGATCTGATTTCAATTACTCAGTTTTACTAAAAACTACAAAAAATAATAATAATAATAATAATTAAAAATATATTTTAAAGATTCCAAGCCATTAAAAACAAAATATGCAAAGTCTACTCATGTATATAGAATGTAAGGGTGAATATGTCAAAATGGCACAAATTGCAATAAATATCAGCAACAAAACACATAATCAATGGGGCTCTAAATGGCCTCTAGAGTCCATAAAACATACTACCAGAGTCTACTACATAATACATAGTACATATCATCAATCAGCGTGACCAATCGTCAAACTCATCACCAATGCCGGAAATGGATCCTCAGCAATAGTTACAAAGTCATCCTCTAACTCAAAGTCTTTGGACTCCTCATACTCCTCAGGGACATTGCAACTACAATAGTTATAGTAGTATTAGCAGAATCACAAGATGGTCAACTTGCACAACTAGTGCTTGCATGTGCCATGCCTGATGCTACGTTGTCGCTTACTCCAACTCCTACTAGTGGGTTTGGATCAAAACCAATGCCCCCAAACTCTAAGTCATCAATATCAAAATCAAGATCAAACTTTGTTGGGTGAGACTCCTCCGGTTATATTGAGGTTGGATCAATATCATCCAACACAATGGAATATGTATCAAGCCTTATGTTAAGCAATCGGTTGTACTACACAAAAGACAAGATCATTTAACTGTTTTTGTTCCAAACAGTTTCTCTTCTTCGTGGGAATCTGCTCAAAGACAAACCAATTACGCTCACACACAAAAGCACTGCAAGTTTGGCTCAAGACTCAAATTGCAAACTTTTGCAATTGAGCACATTGGCTACCAAACGATTCCCACCAATGCACTACAAAGACAAAGTTAGTTCATTAATGGTTAGATTGTGACTATGGCTAAAAAATAACGTGTTTAAACTTTAAACGACTGATCTTAAAAGAAAACTTTGGAATTGCTTACCTGGTTGGTCCACATATTTTGAAATCTTTGCAAGGTTTTTGCCAACGGTAACTGCAACTCTAGGGAAACAATTGATCTATCAATGTATTTCCAGTTGGTCTACCTCATCAGGGACCATGCGCTCCATGCACTTGTACAATCCATCTTTGACCTCCCAAATTTGATCTTCTCCTAACTGAGCTCTGTAATGATACCTTGGGTTCAAGAAATACCCAACTGCATGTATAGAGTGACGCAACTGATTGTTCCATTTATTATCAATGATCTCCCAGACATGCCTATACTTAGCTACTCTATATTTGTAGGTTGTTCTTATCTGCTTCCTTGCTTGATCCATAGCCTCATAGAAATAACGCATGGCTAATATTTCCCCATCCACCAACTGCAGCACCTTAACAAGGGGCTCGCCAATTTTAATAACCTGTGTTGCTTTTTTCCAAAAAGTGTTATTAAAAACTTTCTTTTGGTATCTTTTCCATCTTGTTTGCGAGCCCAGCATGATTCATTCCATTAATCACTTGAAAAAAAAAAATCCAAGCTCTGTGCTTCGGAAAGGAGAGATTGCAACATAAGGAAGTGAGTTGCAAATCTCGTGATGACAAGCCTAAAAAGTTATTTTCCTCCGATATTTTTCCTCATTAGGTTCAATACTCATGAGTGGTTGTAGATGTATTTTGTGGTGCATTTGGCATGCTCTACATTGTTCTTGATCCATTCTTGTTTGCGTATGTCCTCAAGTATGAGGTCTATTCAATGTGCAACACATGGGGTCCAAACTATGATCTTGTATTTGGATTCTAACCTTTTACTAATTGTTAAAATAATAGGTGTGCTCGTTTCACCATAGACAATATCTCAATATTGTCACCCAACCATAGGCACAAAGGCCACCCACGAGCACCTTAGCCTTGACAGACAGAATAATTTTGGAAGCAAACCCTAAAACCAATAACCAACCAAGGCAGTGTATCTCTCTCCAAAGTTACCGTACCAAGCAGAAAGTCCAAACCATAACCAAAGACCATGTCACTACTGCAACAATTGTAGCTCTCCTCCAATCATGCACACCACTACTTCTTATGAGGTCATGAGAGTGAGTGAGTACAAATGAGCTCTAGCGCCCTCTATTTATACTGCTCCAAGTCACCTAACTGGGCCGACTTCTCTTCCTGGAGGCTAATAACTTAATATTAAGTATTCTCTTGAGTCCACTTGTCTTCTAGGGTTATTATCTAGTGTTTTAGGGGTTCTCTTGCTTCCCGAAATATTCTAGTCTCGTCAAAGGTTACACATAGAGGTTAATACCTCCCACAACTATTGTAATATCAGCACTCCCTCCTAGCTAGGGAGGTATTAAAGGAAATGGTCTTGAGCACAAACAAACCATTCAACCAGTAGCTTCATCATAGCCACACGGGCTATCTCATGATCAAATCACGAGCACCAACATCACTATCCGACTAGATAGTCTCCATGGCAATCAGAACAATGCCATCCAATAGAACACAAATGTGTCTATTCATAGTAGTATACAACTACTATCTAGTGGTACACATCCATTCCTAGTAGCACACGGCTACTAACTAGTGACACATAGTCACTACCAGTGGATCACATCCACCACAGTAGCATACAGCCAATGTCCAAAGACATACAGTCTCCACAACAATCATATCATTTGATATCAACCTGCATCAATAATGGCATGATACAAACTGAGTCATCTGGGCCATTCTTCCATTCGCATTTGCCCTCAAAAAGATAAACATCAGCCATGGGTTGTCTGGACTATTCTTCCCATAGAATTGTCTGGACATCAGCATAGAAGAATAATTGTCCCTGATTGTTGAACCTGGACCATTCAACCTAACTGGGCCATTCTTCCGAAATCATTCACAGTGCAACCTGGAGAGAATGAGTCTTCCCTAGAGAATGATTGTCTGAACCATTTCTTATGGAAATAAAAATAATAATAATCTATTTTTAAGGTCACGGCCAAGCCAGCACACCAAATTTGGTGTATGAGACCCCCTTGTTTGTGGGACAAGGGACCCCCCTCCGCCCAGCGATTTGATTGGTAAAGTCTACGAAGGTATACATACCCTACCCCCCTCTGGATTTGAACCTGTGACCTCTTAAGAGGAAACACACATTCTTAACCATTAGGCCCACTCAGGCTGTATCCTTCACTAACCTCCTACATCGAACTTTTCGAAACTGCTCACAATTGTGAACATCGAAAGAATGACTGCCCAGAGAGGCGGACCATTCTGCTTGACCACTTCTCAGAGTGACTGCCAAGGAGAATCATTGTCCTAGACCATTCCCCCACACTGGCCACAAGGAGAATAGTTGTCTATGGTACATCAGCAATCTGTCAGACCATTTTCTTTTACGGAAATGGTTGTCCGTCTTGGACCATTTTCCGTACTGGAAAATGATTGTCCATAAAAAATCTTGGACCACTTTCCGGACTGGAAAGTCACTGCCCAACCTGGACCACTTTCGGACTGGAAAGTGACTGCCCAACCCGAACCACTTTCTAAACTGGAAAATGACTACCCATATATCAATAACATATCAATGCTCCCTCCCAACCTAGGGAGTAATCACTTCCCTTTCCAATAAGGAAGTCATCTCCACGAGTCCCAGTTTGTCCCTTAAGTACGCAAACTTTTTATCTTAGACAGAGGCTTTACCAAAATATATGTTATCTGCTCATATGTGGAGATATATCGAAGATTTACTTCTTCCCTATTGACTTTATCATGAACAGAGTATTACATGATCTCACTGTACTTCGACTTTTCACGAGGTTCTCTGAAAGGTTCTCAGAGCTCCGATTATCACAATATATCATAGTTGAATCCTGCACCTAATCAAATAGTCCAGAAACTTTCTTTCAAAGTTATATTGCTTCTGTACAAGTATCTCAAGCTGCAATATAATCTGCTTCTGTAGTGTTGAGTGAGACAGTATTTTGTTTCCCGCTAGCCTATGATATCATGCCAAAGCTCAAACTGAAACATATTCAAGAAGCACTTCTATTGTAATCTGCACTCCCTGCCCAATCTGAATCGATAAATCCATGCAGTTGTATATCATAACTCAAACGTCCACAAAGATATTTCAAGGCATGCTTTGCAATTATTCTACTCTCATGGTTAGATTCCACCTAGAACTATTTTCAAAGCAAAGCAAATATCTTGTTGAGTATTCATCAAATACATTAACGAACCAATCAATTGTCAATACAGGGACGGGTCTGCTAAACCACTGTCTCCCAATTTCTTCAAAACTGTTGTCATGCGAGTTTGTCATGGTTTTGTAATCCATCGTCCCGGACTTTTGAAGAACCATTTCGATACACTTCCTCTGTCATAGGAAGTTTTCACCATGCTTTTGCTACACATGAGAGGCTCTACACCAAGTTGCTTGAATCCATAAAAGGTCTTCTTCCACCTGCATACATGGGTCGCTTTCTGGTATACCTCAAAACCTTGAGGTTGCTCTACATATGCTTCTTCTTTAATTACTCTGTTGAGAAGAACAGTCTGTACATCCTTCTGATGTAAATTCCAACCCATGGATACTGCAAGAGATATAATGGCTCGGGTAGAGGTATATCTGGTTACTGGAACAAAGTTGTCATCATAGTCTTCTCCCTCCTTCTAGCAGAACCCTCAGGCCCCGAATCTCGCCTTGTATCTATCAATGCTTCCATTTATAAGTCTTTTCAGAATTTCTCACATACATCATTCTTCATCACAACTTCCTTCCATTCCTTCCCCGTGACTGCTTCCAGTGGATTCAAGTCATGTTGGTAGTCTTATGATTTTCGATAAACTAACTGGTTCAATTGGTTATTCTGGCTTTTCTTTCTTTCTTGGAATCTTCATGTTCCTCTTCAACATTGGAGTCCATGGAATCTTTTATAGATTCTATGCCCTTCCTTCCTGAAGGTTCCAGCTTCTTCCTTTCGTCATCGGAACATTAATGTAGATGGATAAGCAAGGATATTCAAGGCTTCTTTTCGAAGAAGACTTCTTCTAGAGTCAAGTTGAACACGTGTTGTTTATCATGGCTGCTACTTTCAATGAAGAACATGGACATATACTCCATAGTTCTTCATGGATTCTTCAATGGATTATATCATTGGGGATTAGCTCCCTCCTAATCTCAGTGTCAGGCTTGAGTGAGCAATATATAGAATTTCCTTGTTTTTATTCTGAGATTGCATGCTTCTAGAGTTCTGCAATCTATTTTCTCTATCTGAGAGAGTCTGTCTTTCTGTCTGTTGCATCTCTCTTTGTTTTCTGCAAAGTGTCACAAGCATCTTCTAGTTTCCTTTTGATTACTGACTTCCTCCGAGTCTGACTCCCTCTGAGTCTCTTTAAGTTTGTTTCTTATATGTTATGATTGTTTCCCATCTAGCAGTGGTTGCAAGCATTGTGTCATCCTTATAAACTTATTTTATGACAACTTCCGCAAAGATTGTTCATCAAAGGTTTGTCGACATACTTCATCCTTTTCAGATACATTACTAGTAGTCATTGTAATAGCAATCCTTATCTTGTTATTCTCCCATAGGTATTGTTTTACTAACCATCTTATCTTCTAAGAAATAGATACACATGATATGTACAGGAACTATGTAAATATGGTATGTACAAGGACTATGTTACAGAAGAATATTGTTACCTTGACTAGTAGAAAAATCTTCTTCATCCTGCTTAACTTTCTTTGAGGGTTCCTTTTCTATGAACTCAAGACACTGGTTCCTGAAGTGACCATATTTTCGACATTTGAAGCATTGTATTTTTGATATATCATTTCCTTGATTTGGTTTCTTCCTTGAGCCAAACTTCTTCTTATTCCTGAATTTCCTGAGCTTTGTTGTGTAGGCTTGATCATCATCTTTCTTTTGGGATTTCTCTTTTGTGCTAATCCTTGATTTTTCTTGTGCACAGCAAGTCCAAAGTTCTTCAAATGTGGGAAACTACGTTCTTGTGTTCATGCTTGCGGCAAATGCATCCCATATCTTGGGAACGCCATTAAGTACTATATTTACTTGTTCCTTTTCTGAAATGATTTCGTCAATAGCTTGTAGTTGATCTCTTAACTGAGAGATTCTTACAAAATATGATGTTCTGATGTCATCATTATTCATTTTCATGTCACGGAGCTCATTCTTTAGACTCGTCACTTGTCCAATGTTTATGACTGAGAAGAGGTCAGTCAGTGAATCATAAATCTTTTTAGATGAGTCAAGATGAGAAATGTAGGGTATCTAATGGTCCTTTATAAAGTCCACTATGAAACTCATAGCATTGATGTCTTTGTCCTTGAACTTCTCCATTACTGCAACGTTCTAAGGTTCCTTCTATTTTCCTGCTTCAAACTATGGTTCCATGATCTTGCCTTTCACGATATCCAACACTTTATTCTCGGCAAGGATGAGGTCAATCCTTGTCCTCCATGCTCTGAAGTTAGAAGCCCCTTCTAATTTTTTTAATGACTT
Source organism: Picea sitchensis (assembly GCA_010110895.2). Taxonomy (NCBI): domain Eukaryota; kingdom Viridiplantae; phylum Streptophyta; class Pinopsida; order Pinales; family Pinaceae; genus Picea; species Picea sitchensis. Next base: position 529,938 of record SNQJ01S0000344.1, on the reverse strand, counting down.
CATAGAGTAAGTCGTGACTGCTTTGACTTAGTCAACCTTTGACTTTGACTTGGTCAAGCTTTGACTATGATAAAAAATTCAAACTTGACGTCTTGTCTTGCTGAGAGTACTAGGAGGTGCCTTAGGCTAGGGCGCACTAGGTTATCCAAGAATTAGGTCAAGTGCTTCACTTAAGATGCCTCAACACGAGGGTTAGGGTTTCATTGTTGCAGCAAAACTCTGACTGCAACTGCAACTGCAACTGAGTGGTTGTAGATGTATTTTGTGATGCATTTGGCATGCTCTACAGTGTTCTTGATCCATTCTTGTTTGCCTATGTTGTCAAGTATGAGGTCTATTCAATGTGTCGCACATGGGGTCCAAAATATGGTCTTCTATTTGGACTCTAACCTTTTACCAACTGTTAAAATAATAGGTGTGCTCATTTCACCGTAGACAATATCTCAATATTGTCACCCAAAAATAAGCACAAAGGCCACCCCCGAGCACCTTAACCTTGACAAACAGAATAATTCTGGAAGTAAACCCTTGAACCAATAACCAACCAAGTTAGAGTATCTCTCTCCAAAGCTACCGTACCAAGCAAAAAGTCCAAACCATAACCAAAGACCATGTCACTACTGCAACAGTTGCAGTTCTCCTCTAGTCATGCACACCACTACTACTTATGAGGTCATGAGAGTGAGTGAATACATATGAGCTCTAGCGCCCTATATTTATACTGCTCCAAGTCACCTAACTGGGCCGATTTCTCTTCCTGGAGGCCAATAACTTAATATTAATTATTCCCTCCAATCGACTTGTCTTCTAGGGTTATTATCCAACATTTTAGTGTTTCTCTTGTTTCCCGGAATATTCTAGACTCGTCAAAATTTACTCGTAGAGGTTAATACCTCCCGCAATTACCGTAATATCAACACTCCCTCCTAGCTACGGAGGTATTAAAGGCAATAGTCTAGAGCACAAACAGACCATTCAACCGGTAGCTTCATCATAGCCACACATGCTATCTCATGATCAAGTCACGAGCACCATCATCATTATCCGACTAGATAGTCTCCATGGCAATCAGAACAATGCCATCCAATAGAACACAACTTTGTCTATTCATAGTAGTATACAACTACTATCTAGTGGTACACAACCACTCCTAGTAGCACACGGCTACTAATTAGTGACACATAGTCACTACCAGTGGATCACATCCACCACAGTAGCATACAGCCATTGTCTGGAGATGTACAGTCTCTACAACAATCATATCATCGAATATCAACCTCCATCAATAATGGCATGCCACAAATTGAGTCATTTGGGCCATTCTTCCACTTGCATCTTTGAGATATGGAAGAGCATCTGCCCTCAGAAAGTTAAACATCAGCCATCGGTTGTCTGGACTATTCATCCCAAGCATAGAAGAATAATTGTCCCTGATTAATGAACCTGGACCATTCAACCTAACTGGGCCAGTCTTCCGACATAATTCACGATGCAACCTGGAGAGAATGAGTCTACCCTAGAGAATAATTGTCCTGCACCAACCTCCTACATCGAACCATTTTTTGAAACTGCTCACAACTGTGAACTTCGAAAGAATGACTACCCAAACAAGCAGACCATTCTGCTTGACCACTTCTCAGAGTGACTGCCAAGGAGAATTATTGTCCTAGACCATTCCCCCACACTGGCCACAAGGGGAATCGTTGTCTATGGTACATCAGCAATCTGTTAGACCATTTTCTTTTACAAAATTGATTGTCCGTCCTGGACCATTTTCCGAAGTGGAAATCACTGTCCATAAAAAATCTTGGACCACTTTTCGGACTGGAAAGTCACTGCCCAACATGGACCATTTTCCAAACTAGAAAATGACTGCCTATATATCAATAACATATCGGTGCTCCCTCCCACCCTGGGGAGTAATCACTTCCCTTTCCAATAAGGAAGTCATCTCCATGAGTCCCAGCTTGTCCCTTAACTACGCAAGCTTTTGATCTTGGACAAAGGCTTTACCAAAATTTATGTTATCTGCTCATTTGTGGAGATATATCAGAGATTTACTTCGTCCCTATGGACTTTATCATGAACAAGGTATTACATGATCTCAATGTACTTTGACTTTTCACGAGGTTCTCTGAAAGCTTCTCACAGCGACAATTATCACAATATATCATAGTCGAATCCTGCACCTAATCAAATAGTCCAGAAACCTGCTTTCGAAGCTATACTGCTTCAATACAAACATCTCAAGTTGCAATATAATCTGCTTCTATAGTGTTGAGTGTGGCAGACTTTTGTTTCTTGCTAGCCTATGATATCATGGCAAAGCTTAAACTGATAATCTAAACAAAATTTGTCTCTCTCATTAATATAACAATCTCATCCAAAATAGCAGGTTTGCATCTTTCACCTTATCACATGCATCAACAGATTTCAAAAACATCGTTCCTTGAGGGTAAGAGACAAGGAAAAATTTTATTGTACGGTTCTTTCCATCTGGCATGATGATACAAGTTGTTATAGCCGATGATTGTACGGTTCTTTCCATCGACAATAATAAGTTATATAAATTCAAAGTATGAATTATCACGCTTTGTCTTCCGCAACCATAGCAATCTGAGCGCCATTGTGTTTTTCGTGGAGTCGTCTTCCAGAGGGAAAGGCCTCCCCCCTCCTATCTTTGAGATTGAATCGTTTCACGCATTGGTCTCTTCCTTGAGTAAATCTGTTATGAGCCCTCATTCTTGATTTTTCAAGAGGTTGGAAGCAATCCCAAAGGTTCCTCTCCCTCCATCAAATGCCCATCAGATGGCCCTGAAGCTCGCAAACAAGGCTCTAGTTTGTCAGTTCTCTGTACCTTCGCCCTCTCTTAGGACTATGGCAATTTGCATTCAAAAGAAATGGCTAGGTCTAATCAAAAGGCAAGCTCTCTCGATACTTTTGCAGTAGAAGGCAAGCTAGGGATATAATATTTCAAAGTGGGCCATACTTCTATAGAATCAAAGGGCTATATCTAAACAAATGGACTCCAGACTTCAACCCTGAAAATGTCATTCCCTCTGCAGTTCTAATATGGGTAAGATCGCCCCATCTCTCGTCTCAAATTTGGAACAATGACATTTTGAGGAGCACTGAAATACCCTAGGAGTGTACATCGACCAAGCTAAACCAAGAGATGGAATGCTCGCCCTTGCACTTATTTGTGTTGAAGTTGACTTCGAAAAGTGCTTACCATATGTTATCCAACTTACATTGGATGACTAAAAACATATTCAACCTGTGGACTATGAGCTACCCCCTTTTAAAGCGTAAGCAATGTCATGAATATGAGCACTTTGCTAACAATTTCCCAAAGAGTTCAATATTAGAGCAAGGACCTCAAGAAAAAGAGGACCAGTGGCAGCAAGCTAAAAATAAAAGGGCTAACAATAAGCAAACAAGTAATGACTCACATCCTAAGCTAGCACCATCCTCTATTACAGCTACTCAACCTTTTGGAACAGGAAGAGTCTAAGGGAAACCATCCTTGGCAGGCCCATCCAATGATCAGGCAAATGGCAGCAAAATTAACTCCTCAAATGGATCAAAAGGAATTGTATTCAGCCCTACTAGAAACAAGTATGAGTTGCTCTTCCACAAAGAACATATTCCTACTACAAAAACAGTTGGAACCCTCCTATTTAATTCTAGATCATGCATAAGGAGCCCAATTATGGAAGGAAACTCAAAGTTTGTGCCATCACCAATTGTGGAGAAAAACATTCCTAATCATGAAGAGGATTTCCCACCCTCTCCAAATAAAGATCAGTTTTATGCAAGTACAGCCCCTAGCCATCAGAGTTCCCAGCATGATGAGGAAGGGAGGTCTAATGATGAAAAGGATGAGAAAGTCATAAAATGAAAATCTCATAAGAGGGCAGGTAGAAAGCCGCAAAAAGAAAAAAGAGAGAAAATGACTGAAAAAAAGAGAAATAGTTGCGTTAGAAGCAAACAATTGACAATCTATTAGCAAAAAGAAACATAAGGAACCGGAGGGGCTCGAACCAATCTTATGGTGAGAATCAAAACACCCCATATAAATGATGAACATTATCTCCTAGAACTACAGAGGATTGTGCAGGAAGAACAAATTAGAATCATTCATGGATTTGGTGAAACAAGAAAAACCCCCAATTCTTATGCTCCAGGAGACCAAGCTTGAGGCTAATGAAGCCCTAAACAAGTGCAAAAAACGTTGCAAAAATAGAGAAGGACGAGTATTAAGTGCAAGGAGGGTCTCTCCATCGGTTACTCAGAAGCCTCAACAATTTGCATTTGGTTGAGGTATTCAATATAGTGAATCTGTTTAAGCCTTTGTTATATTCTGAAAAAGTGGACCATTCGAATAATCTTTCAGCATTGAGAGGGATGGATTTTTAGGTTCGTAGCATAGTGGTTTGAGATTTCAACACCACCCTCAACCAAAAAGAAAAAAGGGGAGGAGCATAGTCAGAGACCCTCTTAGAGACCAAATGGAAAACTTTATGTCTTTCTAGGACCAAGTGGATATCAATCATGTTACACCCCTCCCATGCTTAGGGGTAACTAGAGGAGATCATGTCTCATGGCCCGCAATGGAGACAATGATCCCGACAATGATGTTGATCAGCTTGTCCACATATGGCAGCCCAGCATCCCCCTCAAATAGCCTCTTCCAGCTATAGATCAACCAAGCTCATCACATTAAAACAACTTAGTGTATGGCAGATGGTAAGCCAACGTCACCATGAGGTATGTTAATCCTCCTTTCACACAAAGTGTTGTGCTTAATTTGTTGGGCATGTGGATGAGGATCATTGGTTGAAGTTGCATAATGGATCACCAACTTAGGAAAATGTGCTTTTTGCCTTGTTTCACTTTAGTGACCAGCTTTCGTGCCCGAGTCCCATGTTGTCACCACCCAAGGAAAAGGGGTACTACTGCAGGGGGCCTCACAAGGGTAACGTTTTGGTCCCCTTCTTACTTAACACTTTCCATCCGAGAGCCTTTCATAGTGTACTAAACTTCGGTAATGGGTCATAGTCCATTCTCTCATGAGAAGAAGGGGTTGAAGGCCCAAAGGTTGATGTAGTTGTTATATATATGCTATGTAAAAATGATAAAGGCCGCCTATAAAAGCCACAATTCAGCTTGAGCTCTACCCTGTCTAATGGTAATCACCCCTTCTCTTGATGCACTGAATGCACATTTATAACAGGACCATAGCCCAATAAAAAACAAAATAAAAGCTTGAAACCTATAAAGGGGACTTGCAAAATAATGAATGGGTATCAAAAGGCAATTAAGGGATTTGAAATGCAAAACATATCGAGGAAAGCGTATCTCAAGCAACAAGCACTCCCTCTATAGAGGCACTCATAGAAATGGATTTAATAACACCATAAGCCATGAAGTAAGCCCAAAATTTATGCCACTATCTCACTTACTCTTGAAGGGTTTCTTTATTTCACTGTTTTCCGCGGGACCTATCCCTCTACCTGGGTCTTTTATTTCGTTGTCTTGGTTAGCACACCTAATAGGGTAGGAAGAAGGCCCTCCCATATTCAAACTTGCCAACTCACATGAGGTCGTGGGTTGGTGTGATGCTTGAAGGGGATACTCAGGTGAATTGTTTACATGGCTTAAATCCTAAGTATAAACTTACTTTGCATGACTCAAGGGCCAATATCTCTTATGGACATTGGTTTAACTTGTCTTATATTCTGCCTTGTTTTGGATGGCCCTGACATGGTTCTTGAGGGACGTCCTAGGTCTTTCCCCATGACATTGTGCCCTTATTGCAGGACTTTGGCACATGTGATGCAAAGCAGTGAGTCATCCAGTGACTTGTCGCCTTCCGACATTGGCTCTCACATCCTCAAAACCTTGGACGATGGACAGATGGGCTTGGTTTTAGCAAATTTGGCCATGATGGCACACAGGTGGGTTGAAATCCCACATGTTGGGCAATGTACCCCCAGGGCTTATTACTCATTGGATAGAGGACGTTGTAGTAGCTAACAGTTGGACACCATTCGGAGACGAGATGCAACTTCCTCCGCCTTGGATGCAGCACCCTAGACCCTTGACGTTGGCCTCTTTCTAATGATGATGTCACCTTCTAGGGTGTTATTATGATGGGATTTGTTGACACTTGGTGCACCACCGATGACAAAGCATGACCATGGAAAATGAGATGCACCCTTTGCCTTCACTACACCTTGAGATGTTGCCACATGGCCTTGGGAGACCCTCCCCTAGCCTTTGGAGGCTTGACGTCACCACATGTATGGCATTTATGATGGCCTCTTTGCATTTTATTTATTTGTAGAGGTTACTTGAGGGGTCAGCCCCACTTATCATGGTATTTTTGCTTGTTAAGTGGAAAAATGCACTAGGTTTCCCTCATCTAAAGAGGCTAGCACTGGCATTCATTCAAATCATCACTTCCCTCACTTATTTGTGGGGTAACACTTTTGAAATTTTCGCCCTTTTAGCCTCTTTGGCTCTTTTTCTCTCATGCACTAACCGTGGAGGAGGTTCTTTGTGGATCTGTTGCTCTTTTGGATGGATAATTTCTACAATTAAGGTTTGAATGTTCATGCTACATGGAAGAAGTAAGTAATTCTACAATTTTATGTTGTCTTGCTAATGTTAAAGGTTAAAATGCTATTTTGTTGCAAGTATCTTTGTTTTGTTGAAACCATAAGAGGAAGACATAAGTGTTTCTCTTCCTCACAAAGTTTTAATAGTCCAAGTTCGTGCATCCTTGCTAGGGTTAAAAGCCTAAGGCCCAAAAGTGCTTGCACTTTAGGCTTTTAACCCTAGACTTTGGTTCCCGACCTAAGTAAAGCTAGGAGAAGGGCAAAACGACACCTAGGGCCCAAGTGTGTTTGCACCCTAGCTACCTTTTCCTCAAAGCCTAAGACCTAAGGCCCAAGTGCGTTTGCACCTTAGGGTTTAGGCTTTACCTTTCTTGTTTCATCTTGATCAATCTTCAAGCTAATGCATTTAAGACTCCATAAGTCCTAGAGAACAACATCACTATTCTAGAGGTGTTTTTGTGGTTAAAGTAGCCATTAAAACCAATCTTCTTACTCTCTCAAACATCCTACTAACATTGCTAACCCTAATTCTAGCAAACTTTCAATATTTATTTTTGTTGTTATAAAAGTTTGCTACAGCCACTAAAAATTCTCTTAATTTGTTGCATACACTCATCTATAAGTGGCTTATCTTGTTCAGAAATTACTTCTAGCAATTTGAGAATAAACTACTTGTTTAATGCTTACTTTTCATAATGAATTGCTACATTTATGAGCACTTTATTTTCTTGTTGTTGCAAAGTTGTAATTGTGGTTATAAACCTAGTTTACTGTTGTAATTTGCAACAACCTTAGCACTTATTGATTGACTAGAGTCTAAAGGGGGGCTATTTTTGCCTTCTATAACTTGATAATTGTCTATATATGTTGCAAGTTGTTTATTGTCTTGTACAGGTACAACAATTATCTCGTTATCCTTTATCCCTCTCCTACACCTAGATCTAACTAACTGGTGACCAATGTTGAGATTTGTAGCTTGGGAGGTGTTCCCCATGTGCTTTTGACCTCCTTAGCACATGAGGGAAGGACATGACACTTTGTACCTTGTACTTTTGTCTATTTTCACTTTGACTTTGGTTAAAGTGAAATTTGGTCACTTTTGGATAAAGTAAGTATGAAATCACTTTGGGGTGATTTTGGAGACATAAGTGGACTTAGGAAACTTAACCCAAAAGTGGGTTTATGATTTAGAGTTGATTGGGGAGGTCTCATCCATTCATTTGCTTTGATCTCAACCATTCACTCTTAGGTTTCCTTTTGGAGTCTATGAGGGGCGCAAAGGCAGAAAGGAGGGCGCATTGTTCATGGAGAGTTTTGCTTGTTGGGAGAGGAGAACTCAAGCTATGGAGATGAGATCAGTTGCATGAGGTTTCTTGGAGGAGGCCACTAGCTTTCCCTGTGGGAAGCTTGGAGCAACTTGCTTCATTATTTTACTGGAGCTATTCTACAATTGAGGAGGGTGCATGAGTTTGGCAAACTTATTCCTTCCTGGTAGGATATCTAGCCACCAGATTTCAGTGAGGTCAGTTGCAGAGTGAGGACATCAGCTGGAGCTTCATTCCTGCGGAGGGGTTTTCAGTTATGGCATCACAGATGGATTCTGGAGTAGTTTCAGTGGTTCTGGCAGTTTTCATGAGGGGCGCACCATCCAGGGGCGCATCTGCTTGATAGAGCTTGTGTATCAACTCAGTTGGAGTTGCTATTGTATCAGGTTCCATCATTTATTGTGTTTACTGTAACCATTACTTGCTTTTCCTCATATATACATTTAGATCTCAAACTGGTTTTCCCCGGGGGGGACAGTTTATCGAGGTCGTATTGACCAAAAATCTGTGTCTACACAAATGCTATTAGTTCTGAATCATTCATTACTCAGTTAAATGATGTATTAAAATTATATTGGCTGAGTTGCTTGTACTAATTTCCTATGGCAAAAATTTATTTGAGTTGCATGTACTAATTTCCTATGGCAAAAACGACATGCTAGAGCACCCAAATCGAAAATATAACCATAACAATCAGCTCAAAAGTTCATGAACTGTTGGCTGTTATAAAACAGCAGAAAACTAAAACAAAGACTGTGAAAACTTAGAGCCTTCGCTTGGTCAAAGACAGACCAAGAAGGCAAGCTGATAGGACCTGGAATTTTCACAACCAAGATAGGGGGCAGTAGGCTTGGCTAATCTTGCTATTTGATCCCTGAAGATCACCAGGGAAGCTTTCCTTCTGGTGCACCTCTCCCATCACTAAAACGAGGGAAGTCTCTACTCAGGTGACAATGGTAGATGCTTCCATAGATACACAAGTGGGGATCTTGTGGAGGGGTTTCCACAAGTACAAATTCTATGATAACAAAGCTCATCAAGGGAAGATTTGCGTGGACCAATAAGCAGCTCAGGACTAGCCATATAGCAGCTAGATTCGATAGATTCTTGGACCAAAGCTCTTTCTTAGAGAGTGGTTACTCAACCTCCTCAAAAATTATCTCTTGCTCTGCCTATGACCATAGGCTTATTCTTCTCCATCTTAAGGAAATATCAAACTACAACCTCGTTCCATTCCAGTTTAATCCTTTATGGCTTCAAAACAAGTCTATCTTAGACGTCATAACAACTATGTGGAGCACTTCGATCATTGGCTCGCCTGTCCATATTTGGGAACATAAATTAAAAGCTACGAAGAAGGCACTTAAAGAAGGGCCAAAACTTCTTATTCCCCTCCTAAAATAGAAATTCAAGAAACTAGGTAGAAATTAGAGCATATTCAAGCCAAATTAGAACAAAAACAGGTGATTGGAGATCTATTATTAGTAGACAAGGAAACCTTCCACAAATGTCAAAATCCCTTCGAGTTGAAGAATTGAAGGGGGGACTCAAATAAAGAAGTCTATGGCTAGCGACAAAGGATAGGAACACGATGTTTTTCCACAAGCAAGCTAGAGCCAAGATGTGGAGAAACAATGTGAAAGAGATCTAGGCCTCTAGTGGGGAATTGCTTAAATCTTTTGACATGATAAAAGAGGTATCCTTCAATCATTTAAGCAATATCTACAAAGAAACTGATGATGCTTGTTATCCCCTAGCCTAGGGATAACTAAGGATATTATATCTCGAGGCCCACAGTGTCTAGACATGGAGTACTAAGAGCCATATTGACCTGAGCCTACCCTGGAGGGCCCATCCTTCTTCTTCAGTGCCTCCATCATGTCAACAGCAGCAGCATTCATTCCATCGGCCTGGTTCTGAAGTAGCAGTGGGTCTTGCTCCATGAGTTAACGAGTCTGGGTATCATGGTATGTGTCACTCTGATTCTCGAAACATTTGAATATGTGCATTTAATTCTCTTTTGCTTCATGACGTGTGCTTGGACTTTATGCTTTTTGACTTGTCCATACCTGGAGGGATGAAAGAATGCCCTAGCAAGTTGGTTTCCTTAGGAGTGAGTTGCCCCTGGGTGGGTTATAAAAGGTCATCGTCCATTCCTACCATACTTATCACTTTTCATCATCTTTCCCCTACATTGGTTCGGGCATTGGGTTTGCCAAGCTAGTAAAGGGTTGTACCTTGCCTTGTGGGAAGAAGGGGCTAAAGGCCCAGATGGTAAAAGTAGCAAGAGAAAGCTAAAAGCCAAAAAATCAAACCTTCAGATGCTTCACCCAAGGATCCTCAAGAAAGCAATAAAAGGCTTCTCAGTAAGAAAAAAAGAGGGACCCATAAAATAAATAAACTCAAGACCTAGTTGGAGGATGGGGGGTCTCATCACAAGCCTACCTATTAGGTCCATGAGATTACTATTCAGTTGGTTACAACGCCAAGGTAGTGGCTCTTGGTAGCATAGCCAAGAGAAAGGGGGTCTCATCACAAGCCAGCCTTCTCATCTCCGTGAAATGCTTGTGGGTAACACAGTCACCACGCCAAGGCAGTGTCCTTCAATTATTCTCTTGAAAGAAAAAGAAATCAGACAAAGAGCAAAAAAGGCATTGAATGGACTAGGAAATAATTACATCCATGACAAGGTGCAGCTCACCCTCTACAGAGGCACCCACGGGCTAGACCTACATTTCCATGTCATCACTTCACCCTTTGCCCAAACATCTCCCACACCTTCTCATCCACTTACATGACCTAGAGTGGTCTTCACCTGGAAACACCCCACATCTAAGGAGAATTAGCCCAATAGGACATCCTGGAACCCTCTCCAAACCTAGCTTGTAGAATAGCATAACGTCTTTGAGCACTTATCTGGGAAGAAGGGGGTTTTATGGACATGTTTGGGTAACTTGATTATTAGATGTGATTGACATTGCTATGATGCATGTGACTTATGATCCCATGGAGGGCGTACTTCATGTTGTTGTACGACCACGCCTGATGGACAGGTACATATGGGGAGATGATTAGCTCGAACCTCCATAGGAACAAAAGCCCACCAGATGGATGGTGAGACCCCAGCCATGGGCAAACATATACCAGAGGCTTGCACCGAAAAGAGAGGAGGATGTTCCACCAGAGACAGCTTGGCAGGCTTGGACCCAGGGGGGTCATGCCCTCTCACCATGACGTTGGCCCTTGAAGCCCCTTAACGTCATCATTCAGAGCCTTGACCTCACCCAATTGAGGTATCCAACTTGAGGACAGCTTTGGTTGGTACGTGTGGCAGTCCTGAGGGGTTTTGAGCCCCAACGCTTCACTTGGAGGGATAACGTTCCAGCAAGAAGGCTAATGTCACCCTAAGAGGGGCATGAAATCACCCTAAAAAGATAAAATTAGGGTTTAAATTGTCAATTTTATGTAAAAAAATGGATATTTGATGTAACTGGCCATGTCGGCCTTTTTGACCTAATTTTGTAATTAAAGGTCATTTGGATTGTATAAATAAGAGATAAATCTCTTCTATTTTTTCATCATTCTTTCACTCACACAAGCGAGGTCTAAAATTCGACCTCTTTATGGCTTATTGGCTGAAATTAAGTGGTGCGCAACTCTTGGAGGAGGCTTGTCTTGGTGTCTTTTTGGCATTTTCTTGGTGGAATGTCTTCAACTAGGGCATTTGCGAGATTATTCTTGGTGAACGTAAGTGAAATTCTGCAATTCTTCTTTCCTTTGAATGGTTATAGTATCTTACTTTGCATTTACTAAGATCATGAAATTGCTAGTATAAAACCCTAGGAGATTAAGCACATGTTATTGTCCTTATCTCAATAGCCATCTACCTACTAGATTTTGCTAGAAAACCTATCCATTTAAGCATGTGCTAGAGCCCTACCATTGTAGCACTCTAACATCATTTTCTTCATCAAGCCTTTATTTGCCTCAAGCTTGAGCTAAAGAAGGAAAACCGCTAGGGCCTAGGGTTACCTACTTCCTAGTCGTCGTTTTCCTTCTAGGGTTTAGTCATTGAGGCCTTGGTTACCAACACCTCAACCATCATCCCTCTTGTCCTTATTTCACATATTATCATTTGTTTCCTTCAAGATTGTTGCTGCAAAAGAGTGACTCCATTAGCCCTAAAGACACTTGTTTAGACCTTGTACTTGATTGATTGATGAGAACAACCCTTAAACCCTTTACCTCAAGCTATCTACTAACTATTCCTAACCCTAGATTGGACTAATTTACTAACATACTTGTTGTTGTTACAAAAGTAGGCTACAGCCATATGTTGCAGCAATAAAAGCTCCTAAAATCAATTATTAAAGTTGATTTTTACATTGTCTTATTAGCTTCTGACAAGTGCTAGTATATTACCATTATTAGGTTACCATTTTGGGTCATTTTAAAGGTTGTTTAATGCATAACTTGTGAAGCTATCATCATATATTTATTGCTGTTATAAATTTATGTTTGCTTCATCCTATATCAACTTATTGCTTTCATTGAAAGTCCAAGGTTTTACGAAGCACCAACATCAATTGTTACTTGCGAAAATAGTGTTTTCTTGTTGTCTTGTTCTGGGCAGGTACACTTAAGCATATCTTTGCTTCATATTATTAAACCTTTGGGACTTTCTAATCGGTGTGACTTGATACCTTTGCCTTCACAAACCCTCAGGTCATTGGGGACGCTCCCTAGGGCTTTCATCCATAAAGAGAAAGAGGTGCCTTATTTAGGTGACAGTGATAGAACAACCTCATGTTACGCCAATTTATCATCCACTTGCCTTTCCCTTTTGGACAAGTACAAATTGTGCGATAACAGTGTTGAGGCGGAAGTTAGAGAGGCTTTGTTGGAAAATATTCCCTCTATGATCTCTCGTGAGGAAAATAATGCTCTCATGCAAAAATTGTCTGAAGAGGAAATTCAAAAGGCTATCTGGCATCTTGCCCCAAACAAGGCTCCTAGCCTAGACGACTTTTCAATTCATTTTACAAGGTATGATGGAACAAAATCAAGTTGGATCTTATTAGGATGATTCAATATGTCCACAAGACTTATGAGTTAGGAGTAACAAATACATTTTTTGTTGCGCTCCTCTTTTCCAAGATTCAAACCTATATCCTTGCGCAATGCTTCGTATAAATTATTTTCAAAATCATAGCCAACAAACTGAAGAAGCTACTCCCAAAAATTATCTTACAGAATCAAGGAGGATTTATGTAGCAGCAGATAAGTTGAATTCAGGCCTTTATTCACCTCCTTTCGGACAATCAAGCCACTAGAGAATCATCATGAAAGGACTTGGACTAAACAGAATGTGCAAAATCTCATCTCGCTGGCGTGGAGGTGAAATTAGGCGTTTGAAGCCTCATTGTTTATGCCTTCAAGTCTTTGCAATAGCAACATGGGTGTTTTCTTACAAAATTAGCTTGGAAGGGGTTCATGTTCGAAGGTTCTCGAGGGTGGATATCAGTCTTTGCTTGATAGAAAGAGAAAGATCGATATTCACAGAGGAGGATTTGAAGAACCAAATTCAGCATCGACCGACAAAGGAGGGATTTAAGTATGAAGGAATACAAGGAATTTAGATGGATATTTTAAATGCCACAGGAGCTCGTCTTTCTCCTTGGAGAAAAGTTGGCAACAGTTGGAATTTTGTAGGTAATAATTTCCAATACTAGGCCTTGTTTGTGTTCGATCAAATTGGGACAGTGTTATCCCCCATTTCTAGGTATAGCTAAGTAGATGATATCTTGAGGCCCTCAAGTTGCAAACATGGAGTGTCGAGAGATGAATTGACTGATAGTGTCCACTTACACAGATGAAGACCCGCTTCACCACCATACTCCTCTGATTCATCATGATGGCATTCATCACATCAACTTGCTTCCGAAAGACAATGTCTTGCTCCATGAGGTACAAGTCAAGTATTGTGGTAAGTGTCACTTTGATACTTGAGGCACTTGAATATGTTGCATTACAGCTTCTCTTGATCATTAAACGTTTGCTTGAAAATTATGCTCCTTGCCTTGTTTCACCTTCGTGATTGACATTGTGTCCTAGTAAGTGGTCACCCTTGGGGAAAGGTTTGCTACTAGGAGGACTTCTTGATGAGCCATCGTACATTCCCGATCATACTTATCATTTTCCACACTTCATCCTTTTCATCTCCTCATCTTTTGGGATTTTCAGGTGTATTGACCCAAGAAAGGATTGTACCTCATTTCATGGAAAGAAGGGGTTAAAGGCCCAGAGGCTTGTAGCTAGAAAAAGATAAAAGCCAATCATAAACCTTCTAGATGCTCACCCAGGGATCCAGAGGACAATGAAATGTGTCTCACAAAAAACTAATGGGACCCTTTAGACAAATAACTAAATAAGCATGCCAACCAAGGTAGAGCATGTGTAGGCAATGTTTTTCATGCTTAAGTAGATGTCCCACACATTGTCTTCATCTTAGGGAAGCAATGTTTCTCATGCTTAGGTAGAACTCCTACTTTGGCTTCAACTTGGGACCACTTTATTTAATTAATGGCAATAAATGGGCTTGGAAAAAGGTTGCATTGAAAACGAAGGAGCAACACACCCTCTACAAACGCACCCATAAATGAGATAATGTGAACCCTTGAATGTCATGAACCCCATGCCCAAAAGTCTTACCCCCATCCACTTCATCTTCTTTGCATGACTTATAGAGGGTCCACCAAGGAAACACTCCTTGACTTGAGGAATGACTCACCCAATAGGTCACTATGACAACCCTCCCATATCTAAACTTGGCAATTTGCATAGGGTCTTTGAGCACTTGTTTGATTTGAAAAGGTAGTTTTGATGCACATTTTAGGTGGCTCTTGTATTAAATGTGATTTTACTTGGCATGGTACGTTTGACTTGAGACTCTTGGAGGGTGCATTCATTTGTCTTTGCAGGACCTTGTTTGGTGGACGTTTTTGGAGGAACAAGCCTAGCGTGGGCCTTCATTAGGGCTTGAAGCCCATAGAGTGGATGTCATGACCCACACTTGGGAGCTAACAGATGATGGACGTTGCCTTTGGAGGCATGAGAAGACACCTTGAAGGAAGATACCTAGCCCTCACCTTGCCCAATGATTTTCCTTTGGAGGCCATACGCCACAATTTTGGGCTTGACATCCCCTTGGGGCTAGGGTTTTGTTGATGGTGGTGAGGTTTGATGATGATTTAGCATGTTTGAGGGAGAGGAGGACACTTACCATGGTCCCACATGGCCTTTCGAGGGCCCACGTTTCCTTCAACAACCCAACGACTTGCTAATGATGCCAAGACGTCACCCTCTAGGGGCATGACGTCATCTTTTTAGGGTTTTCTTTTGTGAAAAAATCAAATTATAATTGTAAAGGGGCAATTAGAGGAGGTCAACCTCCCTAATTGTGTTTTATCCTAAAGTTATGTGGATAAATTCTATTTTGAAGTCTAGTATAAATATAGGACCTAGATCATTTCAATATAAAAAACTTACTCTCTCTTGAGTGAGAGACTTGGCTGAAATTTTCACCCTTGTTGGGAAAATCACACATCTCTCTCTTTGATGCTCTTGTAATGGTATAACTTGTCTATTGGAGAAAAAAAAGTCATGCGCTATCTCTCTTGATGTTTGTTCTTGCATGTGTGGTGGAATATTCTTGGTAAGGAAGAGTTTGTCTTGTTAATTCTTGGACTAGGTAAGGAATTTATGCTTTGTTTTGTTTCTTTCTTGGTTGCAAGGTTGATCTTGTTTGACTCTTCGAGGAGTATAGGGGCATACACCCTCCACTAGGATCTACCACTATTGTTTTGGATAAGTTATTTTCCAAAGGTTGCTAGGAGGGATAAAAGGGCTTACACCCTCCTAGATTTACCATGCTAGGTTTTGCATGCTCTAGGAAGTAAAAGGGATTACACCCCTAGAGAAGTTGCAAACCCTAGCTCTTACGCAAGAGACTACATAACCCAATAGATAAGGCACTTGCCTAAATTGCATTGGAGAAATAAAATCATTTGTATTAATATGCATGAAATTGCGAGATACTGCATTTGCTCAAGTTGGAATCTTTTCTTAGTGTTATAAGCTTGCTTATGCCCTAAGGGCATGCTCTTTTAGCCAAGGAATTCATTGCTGTAATAACTTTAATGCTACAGCCATAAGGCTGCCTTAATACTTTGCTGATAACTTCATTTAGCAGCCCTGTTTTACCGTCAAAGCTTGTGCCTAAGTATTGGAAAATTAGATACATATTTATTACTTGATCATCCGATAAATGTTTAATGCTTTTGATGGTTATTTCTGCAGTTAACAACTCATTCCATTGCTGAAATATATATATATTTGTTTATTGCTGCAATTCAGGACATCAAACTTCACTTGCTTGTCCCCTTAATTATTTGGCTTGTATTTCGATCATTTGTCTTGTCTCGGGCAGATTTGACATTGTCTTGCACGTACACAACACTTTGGCAACCTCCCCTCATCAACAAAACTTGTTTCCAAGACTCCTTCCACTTCAAAACTTGACCTATAGGGGTTTCATTGAACATTCTACCACTTTCCATCTCAACTCCCCTAGGGTCGCCAAGATTCCCCCTTTGTGGTTAATTATTATCACTAAAGCGAGGGGGGTATCTATCTAAGGTGACAAGCAACAACAATGAAGAAGCAACAACACTGAAGTTCCCCCATCTCAGTTTCTATCATGTTTTGAGAAGCAACAACACTGAAGAAGACCAACTAGTGTCCCTTGCCACTTCGCAAAACATTGGGAATTTAGTCCTTAACAATGAGGCCACATTAGAGTCCATTCCTTAATTGTCAACTCATGACACTTGACAATCAAATCGATTGGCTCATGGGTAAGTCGGTGACTATGGACTTACTCAAGGAGGAGGGTACGATAAGACCCTTCATAAGCTCTCACATGCAGCCCTCCTCCAAGTAGCACTTACATGAATTATTGCAACAAGTAATGGCAGATCAGTGTGCAACCCTTATGGCCTCCTCCCTGTGTTCTATTGGCAGCAGTTCGGTGATCTTCGGCTTGGTTGCGTGTTGTTAGGACCTAGTGTAATCAGGGTTTCCTTGAATTCCCACCCCAATTGTCGTTATTCTCCATCTCAGAGCTGGTCGCCTGCAAGGATTTGATTTTGTGGTATGCTTCATGGTCATGTATTCCAGAGCTCAGAGAAATTAGAAGGGCCCTCAAGAAGCATCCTGAGTCCCTCAAAAGACAGGACAGTTTACTGGAAGTATTGCAAGGAAAACTGAGGGACGAAGGTTCAACCTTCAGCTCTCATGTGGAGATAATAATGGGCATCCTGCTATCCCAGAAAAATGTATTCCAGCTCTGGAAGCCAAACTGGTCAATATTACGCAGACTGTAGCTTACTTGGTCAAGCAACAGCAGAATGGGCCTGCTATTTCTGTGTCTCTCTCAGCCTCATAGCATGGATTTCCAGGTGGAAGCACTTCAGCTCAGCAATCTAATTTCAACAAAACTCCAGCAGAGGAAGAAAATAATTCAGGATGAAGCTCTCGTAAGATCCATTAGTTTTAATTTTGAATTATGTTTTTCAAAGTAGTTAAGCAGTTAGGCATCTACTGATGTACTACAAGAGCTTCCAGGCTTTAGAGGTTTTGCTGGTCAGCCTCTCTTTTTTATGTGTAAACAACTGAACAGATCTTTTTTGGATTTAGTCACTGCTAAAAGCTTTTCTGCACTCTTTTCATAATATAAATCCTCCAGTTACAGTTTAAAACAAAATTAATCTCTTTCTATTTGGATCACTTTCAACATTTCTCTATGCCAGTTCTTGGTAGATCGTCCTCTATCAACGTCTTCTTCATTGTTCCAGTTATGATTCTAGAGCAGCGTTGTATAAAACGTTGCAAGACAAGGGCATCATTTGGATTGATTTAAATAATTCTCTATGCCAGCTCTTGGTAGATCTTCCTCTCTCAACATCTTCTCCATTGTTCCAGTTATGATTCTGAGGCAGTGTTGTATACAACATTGCAAGACAAGGGCATCAATCATTGATTTAATGATTTGAATTGAAAAATTTGAAGCGTTCTTCTGAACTAATGCAGACTGCTAGCCTGCCTGCATGTGATTCGATTATGAACAAGCTTGGTTTTAATTATACTTAAATTCGATGTGTTAAGACCTGCAGGGGATTGTTTATATTTATAATTACAAATCAAATAAAGACTTGGCTGTCCAGACTCAGAAGAAAACGTGTGATAGCAAATCTGAACTAACACATGCATTTGGGCATCATCCTGGCATGCAGTGAAGTCAAGGGTTGACTTCATTATGTGCTTGTCAGATGCTCTCAACACAGGTGTCGATTATTTCTGAAGGATGTGTATCCAGTGGCTCAAATTGACATAAAGACAATTTGAATATCGGTAATGAATCATTTCAACAATAGAATCTTAATGGCCATGTTCATCTATTTCCAACCAGTTCGAACTAGCAACAACCTTCTGTAATGTGCACAGGGATACTTGCAATTATTTTATTTCGAACAAATCCTTTTTTATGTCAATTTTTAATTGGATGGCTCTTGTGCAATTCCACATACTTCCTAGGTTTATAGGTTTATATATTAATAATTTGTAGCTTTTAAACATTTTTATATATGTATTACTCTATATTAATTATAATTGAATAATATATTTAATATTTTATCTAAGTTATATTAGATATTATTAGACATTATGTTATTAAAATAGAAATTATATATATAATATATATTATAACCTCAAGACTTATATAATAGATTTATCATTTTTATATTCTGTTTTTTTCAAAATATTTTTTTAATATATATTATTGCCACTCCCAACCTGCCATTTCTCGTAAATTTGGGCAAAACTTCTAGCTGCACTAAATACTTGTATTACTGCTCCCAACACTCTCACGCTCCAAACACTCATGCAACATAGCTTAAAAACATTTAGCTATGAAACAACATCTAAAATACATCATGCAACGCAAAACAACCATTTAGTAGTAACAACTTGAACAAATATCCACAAATTTATATTAAGAGACAAAACTCCCATAGACAAGGGACACTGTTTACAGTCGTGACAAGGCAACAAGACCAAGCACTAATGAACAATACAGATAAAAAATGGCAACTGGCATTGATCATTGTCACTCCTCTTTTGCAAACTGAGAAGTCAGTTGTGTCATCATCCATCGCTTTTTGTTGACTAAGGCGATGCAAAAGGTGAGATGACAAAAATTATTGGCTGCTCACAATGATATCAGGCTCAATTAATCACCGTTGTAGGCAATGTTACTTCAATAAATTCTTTAGCTGCAAATGCATTCCTTACTGATAAAGCTTCAATACATATTAACAGAAAATATGATGCTTCAAGACACTTTGTAATACCACCAATCAAGCATTGTTCAGTCCCACTGTCAGATCCTTTGTACCTTACTATTTACCAGATCAGCAATTTTCTCCACCAATGTGGCCTTGTTAGTCTGATAAGGGATCTGCAATGCAATAAAAATAAGAGAAACATCACTAAAAGGTGAAAATCCAAGATTTACCAAGGCAAGGCAGATATAAAATTAATCAATAAGCAAAAATGCATTGCCTCAAAATCGAACATCACTTGAAAACTGGAAGCCTTTAAAGATTCCAAATACACCTTTCCCATATTGTGACATTTAGGAAACAGACAAATGGATATAAATAGACATGTGCATACATAAAAACACAGTAAAATCTATTTTATAGACTTTATTCTGGACATTATCAGGCTTTGGATTGGTACTTTCACAGTCATTGATGGAAGCAAAGATGGTTCTGCTCCAACCTCCATGCCTACCTATACAGCTAGTGCACAATAGTCCTTTCTAGGGTTCACCCGTTACTACTCACTTTTCTTGCATTTTATCTTGTATCTCTTTATCTTCTACCTTTCAGAAGTTGCTGTCACACTCCCACACTTCGTAACTTGCTGTATTTACTACTGCCACTGACCTACTATTTTCATCGCTTGTGTATATGAGTAAAATTACCTTATCTTATCTCTCAACCTTTTTCTTTATTCATTTCCATCTTGAGAGAGTCCAGTGTGGCAACAACATGTAATATACAGAGCTAAAAAGGTGCACAGAATAATCTGGGAAACATCTGTAGCAGTATTCATATCCACCAATATATTGAAGAGTTTCATCTAAACTTACAGGGCTTTCTAGGTTTCCAGTTTAACAAATATAAGGTGAGAGAGAGAAAAGAAGGCTGGTCATTCATACCAAAGCTTAATATCCCAGTCCAAGTGGCACAAACTAACAAATAACAAGTAAATAGAGAGTGCTTCAACAAATTTTAATCTAATACCAGTGCAGATCAACTCCACAAAAAGAACCTTACCTCTGTAATAATAATGGCAGTGCGCTTGGTTTTCTTGTCAAGCTCCTCAACCTCGGTCTTTCCTCTTAATGTCACGCTCCCTCGACCCATTCTATATGCTGCTAAGATCCTTTAGCACAGAACAATGACAGCAGTAAATATTGAACCTTTTTAAAAAAATTATAAATGAAAAGCAACAAAACATCCTACATGGTTACATATAGCAAGTAGTCTCTCATACCCAAAGTTACCCATAATTATTCCACCAGTAGGGAAGTCTGGTCCAGGCATGTATTCCATCAGTTCATGAATCTTCAACACACAAGAAAAAATATTTTAATAAACTTCAGATCCATTAGTAAATACAATGCCCACTTTCAAAATAACAGATAATACAAACATCTAAAAGACGAGAAAACACCCCTCTGCCGGCTAAGAAAGCTATCAAGACAATCAAACCAAACTCTCATAAGCAAAGATTTCAGCAACAATTTCATAAGCAAAGAAACGGCACAAGCCTTGTTCTCAGACATTAAGGTATGAGGAACCTAGGGTATATTAGAGGAAGTTATCATATATAAGGCAGACAGAATAGTTCATCCACATGCAACAACACACAATACATAGGATTGATTTGCACACGATCACCTAATAGGTGCCAAGCTTGACTGTTCTACTGAAACCCCTAACTATATTTCTTCTCCACGATCTCCCTGCATAATATATTGCGCACAATAACGCAAGAAACAGAAAGATTCCTTTATCAGTTCAATCGAAGGAAATAAGTGGGAATAAGCTCAAGAAGATGATTTGTGGAACATTAATATCTTTTGGTCGCAAGAACCTGTGCTCCCTTGGACTAAGATCTTAAGCATAAAAGGTTCGACTTGAAAAAAAAAAGACACATTGTGACAATATGGCTCCGAACACTATAAAATAACAGGTGAATCTTCAGTTCCTTCAACTCTAATGATCAAATACCCACCAATTCTTACCAATACTATTGAATTCAACCACAGTACCTCCATCTTCCCTCCAAATAAATTATTCAAAGAAACAGCTCACACACAACTTCCTTGCAACTTGTAATTCTCCTTCTGAACTTCATCTAAATAATTTGAATCTCCCTCTCATCCTCCCACCCTTCCTCTATCATTCTCAGTTATTGAAATTGAAATATTTATCAAGTGATAATGATTAATACTATATATCCATTAAAAGCCAACATTGTTTTCACAAAACTGAATCCTGCCGGGTCAAAAAACAATTTTTTCATGGTGAATCTTCCATCGTCGAGCAACAAAAGATTTCAAGGTACTCTTAATCCCCTACATCATATGATCTTCTACAGTGGGAAATCATCTTTGAGCCTTACAACATTCACATCTCCAAGTCTCTCATCACAGCCATCATGAGACTATATAAATTTGTCATTAATTGGCTTCACACATCACAACGCCTTTCTGAATTCATTAGGAAAACTATAGCAATTCAACAGGGTGGCCCCTCTCAGCAACCTCTTTTGCAATGTACATTGATGAGCAAGAGAAAAATCCCCAAACTCGACTCATCACGTGACATGTTATAGCCCACCAATCAAACTTGTGGCTCGTCAAAAATGCAAAAAAATATAGAATATCCAAGAAAATATAAACCTTTGGCATTGAAATTTGATTAGACTTTAAAGATTACAGTATGCAATGATAATTAATAGTATTCTAGAATTACAAAATTGTATTTGCATAATTATGAATATAATATTATCATACATGAAAATTGCTATAGACCATGGCATTAATTTATGAACTAAAAAACAACCTATCCAATGTCAAAACTGAAATCACATGACATAATACATAATACATAAATTGTCAATGAAGCACAGGAACAGTTCCCCACAAATGGAAAACCCCTTCACCTTGTTCTCTAGTTTTTGGGATGTACCGAACAGGAACCAAAGAATTACCGAAGCGGGATGATACCAAAACCTTAGGGTACTTTTTGGGATCATTTACACCATTATTTAGGCATTCCAGTAGCTAGTTTCCCATCATTTACTAAAAAGCCAATCTCAAGCATGTTTAACCAGGGAGATTCTATATCATTTTAAAGATAGTTGGACCGTGTAAATGAATTCCCAACGGGATCTATTGTTTTTTTCATCGGATTCCTCCCAAAGTGGCAATATGTATCATAATGCATGACCAAGTAAATAGAATTTAGTAATTGGATACCGTGAGCTTGTTGCCTATGAATGTGATTGTAGGGTAAATAAAAACCAAGAGCTCGCTGCCAACGAGTTTGATGTAAAAAGACACTATAAGGCAGAGAGTTGCAGAGAGCCAACTCGCTAATTGTCTGAGCATCATCCAACTGTGGAGAAGGGGGTAATGTAGAATTTCAAAGAATGTGATTGTGGAGTAATTGAAAACCAAGAGCTCGCTACCAATGAGTGTGAGGTAAAAGGAAACTGAGGCAGAGAGTTGCAGAGAACCAACTCACTAATTGTCTGAGCATCCTGCCACTGTGGAGAATGGGGTGATGTGGAATTTCAAAGAGGTTGAAGTGGCAAACTTGTAGTCTCTGTGGATGCCTAACCGTGACTCTGAGATAAACTAAGTCAAATCAAAACTAGAAGTTACACTTATGTCTGCATTGTTGGATCGAGATGCTTGGGGTTGCAAACTCAAGCAAGGGCAAGAGAGATACAACCATCTTAGGCTTAACTATTGATTGATAGATAGAATACGACACAACTAGCCAATTTGGATTTTTTATTTATTTTTTAATGTTTTTTTAATTCCAGTTTTTATTTTACCAAAAATATAAAATTTCAGCTAACTCAAGCTAACTTTATTATTAAATTCGTCTTGCAATTTGATTCGTGGAATTTCCATTCAATTCACCTATAATGTTTGATGAGCTTAAACAAATTTTAACATGAAACTTAGACCACCTCAACTTTCAAATATTAAAAAATAAGGTTAAAATTTGCTCGGTCATTTGATTTAGTTGATACCCTTGATCAAGGAGATACAAACATTAATTTCTTATTTGTTAAGTATTATCAATTATCATTTGTGACGTATGCTTTATGTTCTTTTTGTTTTTTTTACTTTATCCTCAATATAATTTTTAATTGTTTTAATATTTTTTAATATATATTATTGTTGCTCCCACCCTATCTTTTTCTATAAATTTAGTGGACCTACTAGTTGTTCCAGAAACTTGTACCCGCATTTCCACTATTCCCATGTTTTAAAAACTTGTGTGACATACTATATCATCTAACTTTTAGGGCCAACCCTAGGTTTCGATCATTGTGCTTCAAAAACCCTATTATACTAATGCACAAACCAGATCAGAAAAGAAAGCAGAAATACGTGAAAAATAAAAGTGAAATGACCTTATTGGCCTCCTAAAACCAATGCCCGCAAGTTGACCCATCGAACCTTACCAAGTTATTCTAGAACTCATCAGGTTCACTAGTGTTTGACTAATTTGACCAAACCTGGTTAGGTATTTCACACCAAACCAACTCACTTTAAGGACTGGTATAGTCCAACTAGTAATTCCTCATCCACTCAACCCAATCTGAAAACTATGAGTTACGGGAACAACCTACAAAGCACACAAAATGTTGGTTGTTCTTTAAATATTTTGATTGCTCTTTTCTTCTTAACAAATGATGCCCCCTTGGCTTCCTCTATCGAGCACCTAAAGGGGTAACTTGATGCCCGTGCTAGTTTTTGTTAAATTTCGGTAACCCAGCACCCGACAATTTACTTCCTAGCAAACCCTTGTTGTAATAAACTTATTAAGTAGATTTTACTGAATAAAAGCACGACTGAGTTTTTAACGATCTAAATAAATAAATCAGCAAAAGCACAACAAGGAAACCATACACATTTGCACACGTAATTTACTGGGTAAAAACCCTGGACAAAACCAAACCCCTGTTCGACAACAAAAGTATTCCAACAAAGGACGAACACCTTCAGTTACCACTCACACAACCAAATCAAAGATCAACACACAGATAATTTTGATAATGTAAAATCTCTACAGGGAAACATCCACGGCCACTTGGAGCAAATTATTAATACGAAGGAAAAAGATTACAGAGAGATTTTACAAGAGAGTTTATCACAATCGATCATCGGAAAATGACCCTCCATGATCTTTAAATAGAGATCATGGACCAATCGGGTGTTAAGCCACGGATCAATGTAATCGTTAAGATCGAGGAGAGTATGAACCGTCGGATCACTCTATGTCGGGAACATATCGTGACCGTCGGATTTCCTAAATACAAATGCATACTAATGCGTACTAAAGAAAAACAATATGAAACACACTTTCACCGAATGACACATTAGACCAAGTAGATCTTAACTAACTCCTAAGTGTCTAAATACCCTAAAATCCCCCCTTAAGAAAAACTTGGGATAGGAATGAAGGACTTAAAATAGAGACACAATAGGAGAAGGAAGGAGGCACTAGAGCTTATCCCCCCTTAATGACAACTTCCTGAACTCCTAACATAGATCGAAGTTTGGAAAACTTCGCTTCTGTAAGAGACTTTGTGAAATTGTCTGCAACTTGATCTTCTTTAGGGCAAAAGAGCACTTCAATAAATCGACCATAAATGAGCTTTTTGATGAAGTGCATGTGTAGCTCGATGTGTTTGATGCGTTGATGTTGAACTAGGTCATTGGCGAGCTTGATGGCACTGTAATTGTCCCACCAAAGGCTAGTCGAATGTTGGTGTTGGAATCCAAACTATGAAAGGATCTGTCGAAGCCACAAGGCTTCTTGACTTGCATTTATAGTTGTTCGGTACTCTGATTCTACTGAAGAAAGTGCAATAGCCTATTGTTTCTTATAGGCCCAAGTGACAAGTCCTGAACCAAGGCTGAAAACATAACCTGCAATAGACTTCCGATCATCAAGGTCGTCAACCCAATCTGAATCAGTTAGACCAACCAATAAAGGAGTTCCCCCTGAACTGTAATTTATCCCGAACTAAACTGTAC
The DNA here is from genome assembly GCA_010110895.2 of Picea sitchensis. NCBI lineage: Eukaryota > Viridiplantae > Streptophyta > Pinopsida > Pinales > Pinaceae > Picea > Picea sitchensis. Next base: position 504,514 of record SNQJ01S0000344.1, on the reverse strand, counting down.
CTCGGACATACCGAAGTATCCTTTTAGCTGCTTTCAAATGGCTTTTATGGGGTACTTGCATATATCGGGCAACAAGACCAACAACAAAGGAAAGATCTGAGCAGGTATGAGTCAAGTATAAAAGGCTACCAACTAACTAACGATACAAAGTGGCATCAACTTCGGGAGAAGTACAGGTGGTAGCAAGCTTGACTCCAGATAGGAAGCGAGAAAGGGCTAGTTTACAATCTTCCATGTGGAATCGACGAAGAAGGTCACAAGCATACTTAGACTGGGAAAGAAAAATTAGGATCAAAATGGCATATAGAAAATCTGGTTTCAATAAGGAAGTTGTCCATTTTGGCATACCAAGCTCGGGGAGCTGGTTTAAAACCGTAAAGAGACTTCTTAAGGCAACAAACAAGGCTAGAGTCATTCTGGATATAGCCAGGAGGTTGTTCCATGTAGATTTCTTCTTGCAAATCCCCATGCAAGAAGGCAGATTTAACATCCATCTGATGGACCTCCCATTTATGTGAGGCAGCAAGGGCAAGAACAAGGCGGATGGAATTCATTTTGGCTATAGGGACAAAGGTTTTATTATAGTCAATTCCTTCAACTTGGGAAAATTCTTTGGCAACTAACCGAGCCTTGTGCCTTTCAACACTTCCATTTGATGCATACTTAGTTCTGTAGACCCATTTACATCTAACAGGTTTTCTTCCTTTTGGACGAGCTACAAGATCCCAAGTATTGTTTTCCATTAAAGAACGATACTCTCCATCATTATTGTATCCCAATATAGATGACCTGAAGCTTCTGCAAATGTCTCTGGATCATGAGTCTCTGAAACTCAAGCCAAAAGAGAAGATGCCCGCTGGAACTGTGAACGTGTCTGACGTTGATCTGAAGGATCACCGACATGATCACCAGTTGTTTCTCGTGTTGAACAAACCCATCTAGGAAGCGGTGGTAATGGTGTTGGTTCAGGTTCAATGGACTCATCTCGAGGAACTTGAGCAGGCGAAGGTGGATTTTCATCCTCACTATCATTATCTGAAGAAGAAACTATAATACAAACAAAAGAAGGCACAGACGTCGAAGATGGCTCACAGGTCGAAGAAGGCACAAACGCAAAAGATGGCTCGCAGGCCAAAGAAGGCACACTCCCCAAATTAGGCTCACAAGCCAAGAGATTTTCATCAAATTTAACATATCTTCTAATAATAATTTCATTAAAATGTGTGGTTGAAGAAGTCTATAACCTGTGACATCTTCAGAATAACCAACAAATATACACTTCTCACTTTTAGGCTGCAATGCTTTCCTTTTCTCATCAGCAATGTTAGCCCATGATATACTGCCAAATACATGGAAGTGACTTCCATCTTGTTTAATTTTAATCCAAGCTTCTTCCGATGTTATATTTTTAAGAGCCTTTGTGAGAGTACGATTTACTATGTAATTTGCACAGTTGATGGCTTCCGCCCAATACTTTAAATTTAATCCCTTAGGTTGGATCATACCATTAGCCATTTCTTTTAATTTGTGGTTCTTTCTCTCAGCAACACCATTTTGTTGTGGTGTATATGGAACAGTGTGTTGCATTTGGATGCCCTGTCTAGTGCAGTAACTTGTAAAATTATTGTTCACATATTCGCCTCCATTATCTGTTCTTAACCTTTGAATTTGATGTCCAGATTGTTTTTCTACAAGGGCCTTGTAGGCCACAAACTTGACAAAAAATTCGCTCTTAAGTTTTAAAAAGTAAACCCAAGTACGTATGGAAAAGTCATAAATGCAAGTTAAGAAATACTTGTACCAAGAAAAAGTTGAAGAATAAAGTGGACCACACAAGTCAATGTGAACAAGCTGCAAAGGACCCGAGGCGTGCCAACAGGCATATTTGTCAAAATTGTCTCGATGATGTTTGTCGAGAACACGATCGGCACAAACACCATCTCTGCATGAAACAAGAGGAAGACCAGTCACCATCTATTCATTACATAGTTCTTGCAATCAGCGAAAGTTTAGATGACAAAACCGCTCATGCCAAAATCTGCTCAAGTCATCGCTATGAACAACAAAAACTGATCGAAAAGATGATGACCCAAACTTGTGAAACTTGTACAACCTGGTAATATCATCAACGATTCCAGTTGCAAGAAGATGTTGAGGATCTTTTAGATCCTTTATTATAACTTGGTGAGGTGAAAACTCTACGGTCTTACCTTCACCTCAATGAGTGATTTGATATACTGATAGAAGGTTACAAGAAAGACTTGGAACACATAATGCATCATTGAAATGACCATTATCTATTTGAATTGTTCTAGATCTTACAACATTAAGAGATATATCATCACCAACAAATATTTTCTTGGTGTTACATTCTTTAGAGTAGAAAATTTGGCTTTATCCTTAGCCATATGATACGATGCTCCATGAGAAGTAGAAGTTGCATTGAAGGAGAAACCAAAAGCAGAAAGTGCATGTCCATGAGAAGTAGAAGAAGTAGAATCAATACTAATATTATGCTTCTTCATCGCTGCTTTTAAATCTGCCATCTTCTTGAAACATCTGGACTCATCATGACCATCTTTTCCACAAAAGTTTCAATGTCTATCAGTCGTTTTAGATTTTGCTCCTTTGGCATCATTAGGAGCTAGAGCTATCTGAGTGGGTTTGGGACCCTTATTGTTGTTGTGGCGAGGATGTTGCTTCTTAGGATTCTTGGGTTTATCTTTTTGTTGGGCTACTAAGGCTTTGTTGGAGGTACCTGCAGTGTTGATCACTCCAAGTTGTACAAGCTTATCTTGCTCTTTAATCAAAACATCACAAAAGGACTCAAGAGTGGGTTTTTTATAAGCTTTCCCTAGAGCCTCTCTCACGGCATAAAAGGTAGATACAAACACAGAATATGCACTACCTAGCTTAGAAAGAATAATATAGATGCAACGCTCTTCCTCCAACTTTATGTTACACTCTTCACATAAAATTCTTAGTGTTTTAAACTTAGATAGATAGTCTTCAATGCAAGAAAAATCATTTGGACTTAATGTCAATCTCTGATTTTCTAACTCATGTGCTCAAATAATATTGTGTTTACCAAACACAGATTCAAGCTTTTCCCAAGCTTCATCGGGGTCATCAATTTTTTGAAGGTGGAACCTTAAATCAGGAAAGATGGACATTCTGATCAGTCCACGTGTTTCGTCATTCATATTAGCCCATTTAACTTTCTTATCTATTGAATTTTCACTATGCTTGGCTCAAGCATGAGGTTTATTTCATTTTAATCATGTACTTGCACCATAAACAAATGAAGCTACACCATTCACAATTGCTGCAATAACCAAGATCATAAGAAAAAATACCATGCACAAGAACACAAGAAATATCCTGGGAAAACCCTTCTCAATAAGGGAGAAAAACCCAACAATCCTTTGCTATATTCTCAAGAGAAGATCCTACAACCATGAAACCCTAATGCACACAAAGGTTGCTCTACTACCTTGAAACTTGCACCCAAGAGAGGTACGCACTTCAGCCCTAGAAGATCTACTTGCTGAAATTTCCAAATCACAAGTGACTTGTGTGTGTTGTGTGTTTCCTCAATGGCGAAATTACCTTTATTTATACTAGGCAGGATAGACCAAAAGTGGTCTCTGTTGGCACAACAGGGCCGACCTCAATAACTCAGAAAATAATTAATTATTACAATAAACATTAATTATCTTTTACATATGGTGGAGCCAACCTGTACCCTTTACATCACAATTAGGGTTACAAGTAAATCTCACTCTCTGACAATATAGCAAGGGATCTCACCTACCCACTAGTGCTCAGCCACTAGGGGCACGTCCACCTGTGCTCAGCCACAAGGACGTCCTACTCAACAGATCTCTATCTCACTAAATCACACAAGAGAATCATCTAGAGTACCACATCGTCTCAACTCTCTACACAGAGGAGAACGATACACCCATCACATGGGCACCTTCACCCCTCACAGGGGTACACATCGTTCCATCTCAAAGGACACACCCATCTCATGGGCATCCTCACCCCACACAGAGGCATACACATCGACACACCCATCTCATGGGCATCCTCACCCCACACAGGAGCACACATTGTTTCATCTCAGTCTTAGAGAGGAACGACACACCCATCTCATGGGCTCTCTCACTGGTCGACTCACTCAGTCTGTGTCCTAGAGGATGTATCACGAAGTTGTAATCATCAACACTCCCTCTCAGCTAGGGAGGCATTTTCCATCAGGACAAGTCTCTCACAGATGTACTCAAACTTCGTATTGGCAAGCAGTTTGATGAAGATATCTGCAATCTACTCATGTGTAGGAAGGTACTACACGTGTACTGTTTTTCTCTACACCATGTCTCTGATATAATGATATTTTATCTCAATGTGTTTCGATCCATCGTGAAACACAGGGTTCTCAGAGAGCTTCACACAGCTCTGGTCATCACAATGAATAACGGTAGGATCCATCTCATGATCAAATAAATCTATTAGGAGCTTGCGAAGCCAAACTCAATGCTATATACTCCACTTCTAAGGTACTTGAGGCCACAAAGCTCTATTTCCTGCTGCACCAGGAAACCATGGCAGACCCCAAGCTAAAACAACAACCGGATGTGCTCTTCCGATCCACTGCGCTCCCTTCCCAGTCTACATCGACATATCCCTGCATACTCAAGTCTACACTAGAGGCATATCTCAGGCCATATCCAACTGTGCCTCATAGATATCTCAATACATGTTTCGCTACTATCCAGTGAGTTTGTCTCGGTTGACTCATGAACTGACTAATTACATTCGTTGTATAGCATATATCAGGTCTAGTCTTAACCAGATACATCAATGATCCAATCAGTTGTCGGTACAAATGTGGATCAATCTCGCCTGAATCAGTAGAAGCATCATTCATTTTCTTCAAATCCATCACCATTGGTGTAGGCATGGATTTGCACTCTGTCATACCAAACTTCTTCAATATCTCCACTGTATATTTTCCTTGACTCGGGAAAATCTCGTCAGTCCTCTGCCATACTTCTAGTCCCAAGAAGTAGTGCATCATACCCAGATCCTTCATCTCGAATTCAGAAGTCAATGCTTGCTTACATTCAGCAATAAGTCTTTCTGAACCAGAGAGGAATAAATCATCCACATACAAGACCAAGATTAGGCACTCCTTACCAACAATATGATAATATATGTTTCGATCAGAAGCACTCTTCCTGAAGCCCAAACTCATCAAGAATCCATCCATCTTCTCGTACCAAGCACGAGGTGCTTGCTTTAGTCCATACAAGGTTTTCTTCAACCTGCACACGAGTTTTCTCGTCGTGTATCACGAATCCCTATGGTTGCTCGATGTAAACTTCTTCATCAATCTCACCATTGAGAAATGTTGTTTTTACATTCATCTGATGAAGTTTCCAACCCATGGATGCAGCTAGTGCAATGATACTACGAATGGAAGTGTATCGGGCTACTAGAGCAAATGTCTTCTCATAGTCAATTCCCTCCACCTTTGAGAATCATCTGGCTACAAATCTCGCTTTGTATTTCTCGACACTTCCATCAGTTGCATGTTTGATCTTATAGATCCACTTGGAAGTCACTACAGACTTCCCTTCTGGTCTCGAAACAATATCCCACACATCATTCTTCAAGATGAACTGATATTCTTCTGCCATAGCATCTTGCCATGCCTGTTGACCTGTCACTTCTCTCTGACAAGAAGGCTCAGAATCAATGATGTGGCTCATGGCTGAAAAGCAGCTTGAAAATCTCTTTGGTCTCTTGCTCTCTCGGGATGTGCCTTGAGGAGTTGCATGGCCCTCTGCCTCTTGCAGAGTTTGTCGAGCCCAAGCAAGCCTTCTATGCCCTAATGCAATATCTCTAGGGATATCAACTGGGGCAACTGGATCAACTGGAACAACTGGATCAACTAGAATAATGGTTGTCTCCCTCTGAACTACTGAAGGGGGAGAAGGTATTGTCTCGTTGTCGATCTCCATCTGAGATTCTCTGGATCTTTGAAAGGCTATCTCTTCTTCAAAGATAACATCTTTGCGTACCTCAATTTGTCTCTGACCAGGGATGTAGATCCGATATGCTTACGAAGATTCATTGTATCGCACAAATGTACCTTTTCTGCCTGAAGGGTCTAGCTTGGATCTTTTCTCTTTGGGTACATGAAAGTATATTGGACACCCAAATATCCTGAAGCTGGCACCACTGGTAACTGCAACTGCAACTGTAACTGCTACGGCAATTGGCACAAAGCAATTGGGCAGCACCACTCAACCTTAGCGCAACTCCTCCAGAGGTAGCGCACAAGAGAAAACACCAAGAGCCACCAAGAATATCCTTCCCCAAGTGGAGCCCACTCTCCAAGAGAACCAGAAATAGCGAAACTGCAGCTGCAGCAGCAACTACCTAGTGCGCACTGCAAAAAGAGAATTTCCTAACTGTGCAAATGAACTAACCCAGATTTGTATTTATACCAATCTAGGCGCCTGTCTGGGGCCTGTTATCCCCTAGCCTAGGAATAACTAAGGAGATCACGTCTCAAGGCCCACAGATCCTAGACAAGGAGTACCTAGAGCCAAACGACTTGAGCATGACCTCGAAGGGCCCCTCTTTTCTTCAATGAAGTCCACTTATCACCCGCATCAGTATCCATCACACCATCCTGGTCCTCAAGTAGCAATGAGTCTTCCTCCATGAAGTAATGAGTCCAGGTATCATGGTATGTATCACTCTGATTTTTGAAGCACTTGAATATGTTGGATTAAATCCTTCTTCATTTCATGACGTTTGCTTGGAAATTATGCTCTTTACCTCGTTCATACCTGGAAGGGTGACATGGCACCCTAGTAAGTTGATTTCCCTTTAGGATGGGATGCGATTGGGTGGATCTGTGAAAAGTCATTGTTTGTTCCCTCCATACTTACCACTTTCCTTCTTTATTCCTTTCATCTCCCCTATCCTTGTTTAGGCATTAGGATTGGCTACACTAGGAAGGGTTGTACCTTACCTCATGGGAAGAAGGGGCTAAAGGCCCAAAGGGTAAAAGTAGTTGGCAAGAGTTAAAAGCCAATGTTGAAACCTTCGAGATGCTTCACCCAAGGATCCCCGAGAAAGCAGTGAAAAGCTTCTCAGTAAGAAAAGCGGACCCATAAGATAACATAAACACTCAGGGTACTAGTTGATGGATAGGAGGTCTCATCACAAGTCGGCCAATTATGACCATGGGCATGTAGCGGTATGACACTACCACCTATCTAGCACCAACCCAGGGTAGTGGCTCTTGGTGGCATAATCAAGAGAAAGGGGGTCTCATCACGAGTCAGCCTTCTCATTTCTGTGAAATGTTTGTGGATAGCGCTATTACCTTTGGTCATCAAGCCAGGACAGTGGCCCTCAACTATTTCCTTGAAGCATAAGAGCAAAAGATCAAAAGAAATAAAGCTAAGAGTAAAAGGCAATGAATGGCCTAGGAAACAATGGCATTTATGACAAGGTGCAGCTCTCCCTCTACAAAGGCACCCACATGTAAGACTCTACATTTCCCTATTATTACATCCACCCCATGCCACCTCATACACTTACATGACTTGGACTACATCTCACCTAGGAAACACCCCAAACTTAAGAGAGGTTAGCTCAATAGGACACCCTGAGAACTTCTCCAAACCTAACTTGTCAAATTGCATAACATTTTTGAGCATTTGTCTGGGTTAAGAGGGCTTTGATGCACATGTTTGGGTAATTTAATTATTGGATGTGATTTACATGCTATGATCCCTGTGATTTATGAACCCCTGGAGAGCGTACTTATTGTTGTTGCAGGACCTTGCTCGGCGGGCAGGTACACATGAGGAAATGATTATCTCAAACCTTCATGCGGGCTTAAATCCCACAGACGGATGTTGAAACCCCAGCTATGAATAAGAAGAGATTGAAAACTTGCACCGGGTGAAAGAAGGACGTTGCTTGTGAAGGCACCCTGGCAGACCTAGAACCAGGTGATCTTTCTTTTCCCACATGGACATTAGCCCTTAAGGGCCCTGGACGTCACCATGATAGCCCTAGACGTCATCCAGAGCTAGGGTTTCATCTTGGACGACATTTATGAGGCATTGGCACATATGGGCAAGGTTTCAGGCCTTCAGAGGCCCAACATTTCACCTTCCCTGCACAGTGTTCCATACTTGGGGTTCAACATCACCCTAGAGGGGCATGACGTCACCCCTGGAGTGATTTTTAGACACAAATTAACGTTATTTTGTCCAAATTTAATGGGTAAAAAACTGGCCAGGTCGGCCCAGTAATTATGAACTGAAATTAATTTTAGGTTAAATTTTGTATAAATAAGCAGAAAGTGACATTCATTTTCATCATAACTTGTCATTGCAGACAAGAGGTATGAAATTTGCGCCCTATTAAAGTTATTGGCTGAATTTGTGAGGCGCCACTTTTGTTTAAGGCTCATCTTTGCAACTTTGATCAATTTTTGAAGTTTTATGGTGATCTTGCATGGTATTCTCATGATTATTCTTGGTGCAAGTGAAATCTGCATTTTGTCATATATTGAATGGTTTATTGTTGTTAAGTTTCATGGTTAGCTGATGCATTTTTATCTTTATCCTGGTTAGCATAAGGTACAGCCATAACCACTGCAGCAACAATACACAAGCTGCAGTAAACCAAGATCACAAGAAGAATAACCATGCACAAAAAAACACAAGAAGTATCATGGGAAAACCCTTCTCAAACAAGGCGAAAATCCTAGCAATCCTTTGCTATATTCTCAAGAGAAGATCCACCATTCCACCACCAAACCTAGCACACAATAGGGTGCTTCTATGACTGAGAAAACTAACTCCTAGAGAAGTGCGAATTGCAGTCCTCATAATTTTAGACCACAACTTCTGAAATCATGAGATGACAAGTGTGAGTGTAATCCTCAATGGGGATTCACCTTTATTTATACAATAATTGACACAGCAAAAGGTGTGTCTATTGACACAATAGGGTCTACCTGTACAACTTATTAATATAATTAATAATTACACAATATTAATTATCTTACACATGGTGGGGCCGACTTGTACCCTTTACATCACAAATTAGGGTTACAAGTAAATCTTACTCTTAGAAAATATAGCAAGGCTCTCACATGTCCACTAGTGCTCAGCCACTAGGGACACGTCCACATGTGCTCAACCACATGGACGTCATACTCAACAGATCTCTATCTCAACTGAGTCCACAGGAGAATCATCTGGAGTACCATCTCAAGCCTGACTCAACTGAGTCCATGGGAGTACAGAGGCAGAAGACCACATTGACTCAACTCTCACACAGAGGAGAATACACCCATCACATGGGCACACCCAACACTGGGGCACGACTCAACTCAGTCCAGAGGAGAACGATACACCCCATCACATGGGCACACCCAACACTGGGCTCTCTCATAGATCGACTCAACTCAATCACAGAGGAGAACGTACCCTGGAAAATGTCACACGACGCTTCAATCATCAACAATTGTATGGTTTGATTTGTTCATACAAGATTATGAAATTGCATGGTGTATTTAATGCTTGAAGTAAGAAACTTAAGTTGCTACTTTCTTACTTTTTATTTGCCAAGATTTTCACTAAATTGATCTAGTAACTAGTGAAACCCTAGAGCCCTAAATTCCTAGCACTCTAAGGGTTTGCATTTGGTTATTGTTGTATAAGTTCTACTCCATAAAGGAGAGCAAGGCGCTAGGGCCTAGAAGTGCCTACACCCTAGCACTTTGCCTATTGAGGTCAAAATCTAGGAGGACTTAAGTTACTACTTCTCCTAAACTTTTTCCCCCTTAGACTTTTGTGTATCATCATTAATTTGCAGCCTTAGAAGGAGCCGCCCACATTGACTCCATTTACCCCTAAAAGGCACTAGTCTTCAACCCTTGTTTCTTGACAAGAATCATCCAACTTCAAACTCAATCTCTCTACCTAATACCCTGCTAACCTGGTCTAGGAATACTAACCACTAAGTTGTTGTTGTTATAATCACTGCTACAACCATCATTTTGCAGCCTATCCAAACTTGTTTGACCACTTAAATCAATCCAGAAATTGTATAAGGCAATGTACAATCAACCAAGACTAAAGTGTGCATCAAATTGCCTTTCTAAATACTTTTCTGAAGATTTTACTACTGCTGTCATTACTTTAATTTGTTGTTGCTACAATTATCATTGGCAGCCTATTAGAGTTTATTTTCTAATTGGCATATATCTAGAAATTGTATGAGACAAGTATTATCATTTCAAGACTTCACAATATCTTGTTATATTGTCTATTCAAGTGCATTTTATGGAATGTTATTACAGTTGTCATTAATTAGTTATTGCAGCTATACATTTATCACTTGCTTCATACATTGATTGGTAGCAGTCATCTCTATAAAGTCATCTCTATAAACTTGAAGTCTTGCTGAAGCATTCATCATCACTTGTTGCTGCCATAACTTTTGTTGTTATATTGGTAAGGGGAAGTTACATTTTATTCTCCTTTGCTTCATGCAAGAAGCCTTAAGTCTGTTTTGAGTGACCTAGAGAGAGTGGCGGTTAGCATTACATTTTCCCTTTCCTCAAACCCCCTAGGTCTTGGGACGTCTCCCTTGGAGTGGATTTAACCTTCTCCTAAAGAGAAAGAGGTACCCTATTGGGGTGACAGTGATAGGACTACCTTCGTGTTACGTCAATCTAAGCCTACTTGCCTTCATGCTTTGGGCAAGTAATGCGCAATAACATGGCCGACTTCCTATTCTGTGTCTGATTATTTATGTGGGCCGACTTCTCTTCCTGGAAATTATATTTCCACTTTATTATTATTATTGTGGGCCAACTTCTCTTCCTAGAAATTATATTTTCACTTTATTATAATTTCTTGTGAGTCGACTTCTCTTATGTGGTCTTCTATTTTACTTTATTATTTTCCGAGGTGTTCTTCAACTGTTCAATGGTCTTCCTTTGACTTCTTGGAATCTTCTTCTTCTCTAAGAAAAGTTGTCCACGAGGAAATACCTTCTGCAACTACCAAAACATCAACAATGCAGACTAAAGAAACACACTTTTACCTAATGACACATTAGACCAAGTAGATCTTAACCAACTCCTAAGTGTCTAAATATCCTAACAACCCCAAAGGGAAAACCATTACCTTGTTGATTTTATCAAAATAAAATTTGGGCTCCTGTCCTAGGATAATGGCCCACCTAAGGAATAATACAAAACAACAAATAGCCTAGCCTACCACACCTCAAGATCCATTCTTTGATCTTGTTGGTTGTTACTTCCTTCGTTGCCCCTTGCTCCTTTCCTCGGACCCTGCCCCTGCACACTTGGATGGAAGTCCTTCTCCACCCAATCAATGAGATCTCACTATCTCACTCTGTGTCTGTCTCCTCCTCTCACTTAGGTTGCTTTTTAAAATCTTGAGTTTACCCTAAATCCAAAACCCTAGATCTCCAAAGTGATCAATGGCCGAGATTAGTTCTCACCATCACTTTATGATCTAATGGCTAGGATTTAGTTTAACTCACCAATGCCAAATACTTAGGCATTTGACTTAAATTAAACTCCATTAATTACAAAAGTGCATTCACTTTATTAAAGTGAATCTCCTAAGTCCTAAGAGGTATTAAGTGTTATAAATAAAGAGATGTGTTCGTTTTTCCATAGACAATATAGCAATATTGTCACCCAACCATAGGCACAAAGGCCACCCCCGAGCACCTTAACCTGGACAGACAGAATAATTCGAGAAGCAGAACAATAGCCAACCAAGGTAGCACATCTTTCACCAAGGCTAGCGCACCAAGCAAGAATAACCAAAGACCAAGTAGAAAGTCCAAACCATAACCAAGAGAAAGTCCAACCATAAGCCAAAATCCCAGTTGCAGTTGCACTCCCTCTCCAAACTTGTGCACCACTAGTCTTATGCAATTGTGAGAGTAAGAGTGACAAATGAGCTCCAGCGCCCTCTATTTATACTGCTTTATCTCACTTGACTGGGCCGACTTCTCTTTCTGGAGCTAATAACTCAATATTAAATATTCTCTTGAGCCAACTTGTCTTCTAAGGTTATTATCCAACATTTTAAGGTTTCTCTTGCTTCCCGGAATATTCCGATCTTGTCAAAGGTTACACGTGGAGGTTAATACCTCCCGCAACTACCATAATATCAACATTAAGGACGACTCCACATATTAGACACAAAACAGATCTGGAAGTACATGTTTGATGCTACAAACATCAACAGTTTTTGTCTCCTCTAACTTAGGTTGCCTTTTATAATATTGAGTTTACCCTAGATCTCTAAAGTGAATCCTCAATGGTTGAGATTAGATCTCACCATCACTTTATGATCTAATGGCTAGGATTTAATTTAACTCACTAATGCCAAATACTTAGGCATTTGACTTAGATTAAACTCTATTAATTACAAAAGTACATTCACTTTAATAATCACTTTATTAAAGTGAATCTCCTAAGTCCTAAGAGGTATTAAGGACGACTTCCACATGTTAGACACAAAACCGATGTGGAAGTACCTGTCTGATGCTACAAACATCAACAGTTTTTGTCACCTCAAGGAAATGGTTGTTAACCTTAACAAGAGAAACATCATGATTCTCAATCTGTCCAAGAAGGAATTCTAAAAGTTCATATTATTATGCAAAGGAGGTGAAATGTACATTCCTCTGAGCGTTTTCCCAAAGCTTAGGCGATTTCAAATTGCCCCTGGGTCGATTTCCCTTTCTGGGCATTTCACTACCTTGGTAGTCCATTTAATTACAGAGTTGGGCGATTATGTGACTCTCCTTTGTGCGAAAACAAGCTTAACATTGGATAAAATCACAATCGATGCAACATCATCTAATTGAAGTTTTTTTCCCCGAGTTTGACTTTTAGAAACGCAATGAGAATTTCTCACACAACGAAGTGTCGAGATCAAGCGAGCATACATCCATCTTTTTTTTTGAAATCTTTAACCGAACATATTATTCTCGATGGTTTCATAAATCAGTTGAACACCGATTGATATGACAATCCGAGCATATTTAAAAGTGTTGCAAGCCACCTCCTTCGTCTTCCACTCGAGCTTTGTGTCCTTCCGACAGCCAAGGTTCAAATTTGTGCCATATAGGTTTACCGAGCTTTCAAATCCCCATAACACTTTCATGTAATAAGTATTGTTGGTCGACTCATTGCTAAGCTTGTTCAACAAATAGATCGTGTTGGAAATATCATATTTTTCAATGGTGAACTATATACAACCTGTTGATGATTGCAGCTATGTGAAACATTCTCTAGCTTACAAACCTGTGAGATGTGGATCATTGCAGCTATGTGAGACTTTCTCCAGCTTACAAATCTGAGAGAAAGCCCCTAAGAAGGGTACGTGGTTCCCATCTGAGACAGAGTTGGAACGTAGAGATGACCTCCTCCATTTAGAGAGTTGAGAAGAACTCCAGATGATTATCCTGTGGGAAAGGCGATCTGTTGAGTTGGACGTGCCTAGGGTTGAGCACAAGGTGAATGTGTGAAACCCCAAAGTGTTGGGTGCATCGTCGTGAGAACAGAAATGAAGATGATGTATTGGCCTCCTCTAAGCAGCAGAGTTGACGAGAAACTCCAAATGACTCTCCTGTGTGATGCAGTGGAAAAGAAGATCTGTTGAGTGGACGTGCATTTGGACGAGCACATGTGAACGTGTGAAGATCTTGTTCTTCTGTGTAATGCAGTGAGCCAGAGATATGGACATCCCTATGGATGTGCCCCTAGTGGATGAGCACTAGTGGTTGTATCAGATCCCTTGCTATATTGTTCAAAAGTCAGACCTGTTTGTAACCCTAATTGTAATGTAAAGGGTACAGGTCGGCCCCACCTTAATGTGACTAGTAATAAATGTAAAAGATAATTAATCTGGTTAATATTAATTATAATGTGACTTAGAGAGGTCGGTCATGTTGTGCCAACAGACACTTATGTTGATAAGACAAGTCTAATATAAGTAAAGGAAGATTCCCCATTGTGGAATCATATCCTACACACAAGTTTGAAAATTTCAGCAAGTACATCCTCTTGGGAAAAGTGTGCACCTCTCTTGGGCGCTAGTCTTCTAGGGTTTGAGCACCCTCTTGTGTGCTAAGTCTTATTGGTGGTGAAGGTCTTTCTCTTGAAGAATATAGCAAAGGATTTGACTGGGTTTTCTTCCCTTGTTGAGAAGGGTTTCCCAAGATACTTCTTGTGTTCTTGTGCATGGTGTTTCTTCTTGTGATCTTGGTTGCTGCAATATTCTTGTTTACAGTTAAGACAAATGCAAATTGAAATGAACTACATGCTTAACCTAGCTTATTGAAAAATCAACACAACCAAAGAGCTTTTTCACTACAAATCACAAATATTTCCCTGAAGGAATATAGGGATACTCATCTACATTGAACAAAGAAGTCCAATTGTGCACTTTGTATATATCGAGGAGTTAGATCTATGTTTGAAAGTGCAAGATTTGGAACAATTTTGGGTATCTAAGACTCTATGATATACAATTTGCAGGGAAAGTGATTGGTGATAGGGAAATCCCCAAACAACAAGAGGAGCTACATGAATGCTAGAAGCAGTGACACCAGGTTTATCAAGGATTGATTGAACCTATGTGTGCCAAGAAGGTGCTACCAAATTGATACACTTACCAATTATTTATGAGAAAGATGACCTTAGAAAGAATTGAAGGTCCATTCCACCTAGGTTGAGTTCTACACATTCAGAGAGCAAGCTATATGTGGACATTATCTACCTAGATGAGCAATGCCTTGCATTGGAAGTCTGAGTCAAACCCTAAGTTGATCTCCATCAGACTTGTTGTGGTTAACTTTCACAACACTTGGTGTATGAGTTAATGTTAATTTTTCATAAGAAATGATATTGTTTATGAATATGATGTCATTGATTCTATATATGAATCTATGATGTATGTTAGATTCATGATTGGTTCGGTATTACGATGATGAATGTGCCAAATATATAAAGAACCTAAAGGCACATATGGTGACCATCCATGCAAGGATGTGTCTCCTTCAATGTCCACTAGAAAGTAAGTGAAAGAGAAGTTGCCACTCAGAATTTCATGCAGAACATAAGTCTTGAAGACAACCAACAGAGGCACTCATTTTGCCTATGGATGCACAACAACAAAGAATCAACTCAAAGTCCTTTTTATGTTTTCAATCTATTACCTTTCTAACTAAGCAATAGTGGATTTTATTGATTGCCATTGTTGTTGTGTGCAGACTACATTGAGACAGGGGCCCTAGTAGTCTTTTGGAATGCAGAGTAGAAAATTGCACAAAGAACGGGCCTTGCAACTAGGAGAAGATAGAGATCCTTGTATAAAGCAGAGGAACCGAGGCCTTGCATTCATCAAAAAAGCAGAGAGAACAGAGAACGGAAGCAATTCTGCAGAGGGATCCATGTTGGTGAAGCAAATGGCTATAACTCCATCATTTACAGATAAACCGTACACCTTCTCAATAGTCCATTCTAGACCACCCACACTCGTATTACTAAATTCTTCCCATCTGCCTCAAATGTTAGGAGACTCACTGTTTCCAAGCCATTCCTACCATCACCCAACTAAGCCCTCTCATCCCTAGACATTTCCCTAGTAACCCCATCAAACAATGTATTGCTGCCTTCATGCAGGCAACAAATAGCTCTCCTTCCCCAACCTTTACTTTTTCATCTCTTCCTAATGATATATAGTGGCTCTATCTCTTTATTTCTTCGTTGTATTACTTAGTCACATATATATTTTATTTTTTCATTTTCCATAGTGGCCTTTGGCACTGCTACATCTTATTGTGACTGATTTTACTTCCTAGTCTCATTGACATACTCTTTTGGCCATTTGTCGAGATTGACAAAAAATATCTCATCTAATTATCTTAATGTCATGAAGAATATTAGAGGATATTTCAATTAGTTACAGAAGTGGATAACATTATTTCTCCTTTCAACACATTTACCAATTTGACAAAAATCCTCTTGTTATTACTTTGATAATAGCATTCCAATGACAGTATAGATTATCACAGAACTTCAATAACGCCCTCCAGCAACAAGGAAACTATCCTAATTTTTTCCAATGAAATAAGGAATGTAGATCAAAGATAAAGCTTTTATCCTTTTCGATCATTTATATTAGACTGCATAATTATCCAACAGAAAGATCAACAGAAATATAGACGAACAGAAGCAAACAAGTTTCATGAAAAGCTGCAAACGTACGAGCAAACCTCTTTACCGTGGCATCAGGATTATGAATAAAAGCGATCAATGCATCTGTAACCTCTCCAAGATTATGAGGAGGTATATAGGTTGCCATGCCAACCTGAAGGTATATATAGACAATTTTAAAATCATAAGTATTCACTTCCTAACAGTTACACAAATAATTATAACAAAGAAACCCTATGCACAAACAAAAGAAAAGACCATAATACTCGAAACCTTGCAAGCATCCAAAAGCGTTCAATACAACCTGAAACCAAGAGCAAAAAACATCAGTTAAACAAATAGAGTAACTTACAGCTATTCCAGTAGCACCGTTTAGCAGGACATTTGGGAGCCTGGCCGGTAATACAGATGGCTCTTTTTGTGACCCATCAAAATTTGGGACAAAATCAACCTGCAATACAAATGCACATCAAAGTTAGAGACAAACTGGCAATCAACCTAAGAAATCTCTGCAACCACACATGAAAAAAAAATAATATCACATGAGAAAAAATTAATAATAAAATATCTCAAGAGAATTACATCAAATAACAGAAACATAACCCTAATTCTGAAAGTTTAAGAAAGTGGAATCGATTAAGCGATGAAATGGCCCAAATTCCTCAAATTCTGTAGCTGCTAAGCTAAACTTACATCTTTCTGAGATTATTTCCATGAAAATACAGACAAGTGTGCTTGCACTACTTCTATTCTCATGCATTTACTATTTGCAGGCATGGTTGGTATTAAATCTATGGGACATGCATACAATTCTGAGATCTTTTATACATTGATAACAAATATGAAGATGATTTTGATTGAATATAAAAACAGAATGTACATGTGGACGTTAACATATAAGAATAAAGCCAAAATTGAGAGCAAGAGTACTCTGGCAGAAGAAAATGATTTTCATTGGAAGGATTGTGATGGAGGAGAGGATGCAAAAAACCAATACAAAGAGGAACCAAAGGATGAAGATGACCATGAAGCTGTGGAACAAGAGAATGAAAACTAAAAGGAGTATGAAGTTCAGCAATACAAGCTATCGCAGAATGTAAGTGGAGAGATTTCCAAAATTCCCTTCAAGTATGCCTATTCCAACAGAAACTAAAACAAACAAATAACAATCAAGTAATGTGTCATTATGATTATGTCCTCACAGTTTTAAAGAGAAACAGGAAGAGCACTAATGGTATACATAATATTTCTTTATTAAATTCTATACTTTTCTTGTATATTTTCCCAATATGTCCTACATCTTGAATCTGCTATCCATAAAATTGTACACTCCTTTCACACATGTAAGAGCAGACTCGCTAAGTTCCTTTTTGTCACATAACTTCCCAAATTTCCCCAGTTTTCTTGCATTTGATATATTTTTTTCGAAAAATATTTGATTATTTTTCAGAGTAATAATTTTTATTTTATCTATAGCAAAGCAAATGTTCATGTTCATGTTTTAAATCATTGGAATACTTTTGGAACAAAGCCAAATGGTGAATATTAGAAACTATAGTTTTCTTTACTAATACTAACATTGAACATGTTTTCTTCAGAAGATGATGCTACATTTCCCCATCTTCCTGTCAGTTCATTCTATAAAGCAGATTATTCATAACATACAATAAGGTTTTCACTTGTGGCACATATGACCTATCAAATTTAGATCCAATATTCACATTAAAAATGCATTGTCTATGACAGAAAATGCATATCCTCGTGCAGAAAATAAAACATCATATCAGAACGAAAAAGTGATGGTGGTCATAACGATAATGACACAAATTAAGCTCAACTACTTGCACTACACAATATTACCAGTCTGCATAGCATATAGAAAACACCTCAAAACTATCAAGTAACAACTTAATTAAGTACAATAAATCAAGATTCAGTAAATAGGAAATCAAAGATGAAAAAACACAGGCAAGCAGAGTTATCACTCACCGTATCTAATTCGAGGTCTTCCAGAAGCATAGCCTCGGAAAGTTCCTGCAAAAGCATGAGAATGCACTTAAATATAGTAGGTAATATATAATATTCTTCGACCGTAAACCGGTTCACCCATTAATAATCAATCTCCAATCCAGATATCTGTAACAAAGTTCAATTCTTCAATATTCACAAAACTAATAGCCCACATAGATTTAATAAAATAGCCTTGAATTTATCTAATTTATAAAATCTCAGAGCTCCTTAATTCCTGATGCACAGTTCAACTTGAAGGAGTATAACATTTGTTCATCACAGAAGTCTTTATTTTTCTTCATTTCTGTTTCAGCAAATCATCACAACTTCAGTCAAAAATTCAACATAAGCACTGATAATACAATTAGAGATGAAAGTGCTCATATAATCCTTTCAGATTCTGTTTGATTGTTAACAGCATTTGTAGAGGGCCATCAAAATGTGTGAGTAATATATTTTTTTATGCTGTAGAAATAATCAATTCTAGAATGAGATCTGCACTTTGAATGAGATTTCAACTGTCTCTTTTCGATGTAGTATTGTGTATAGCTTGTCTAAACAAATAGCATTGCTTGATTCTTTTCTCTAAACCAAGGATGAAAATGCCCCCTTGGCAGTAGCTACATGATATTGTTGAAGAATTTATTCCTTCCAGCCTCTCTGTCTTGACTCCACAAAATCTGTCTTTTTGTCTATGCTTATATCCTACCAGCTTTATCAGTGTTTCTTTTAGGCAAATTATTACCCTCCTAAATTAACAAAAAGAGACACTTTAGGCTCGAGGATTTGCTCAAGCGGTCATGAGCCAGACCTGAGATCTCTCCCCCGAAGTTGGGGAGATCATGGGTTCAACTCACTTGATCCACTTGGAGTTAGGCTCCATAATCAGGGCTGACAGTTTACCCCATTTACCATCCATGGATCATGGAGATGTACTCGGAGGGTTTCCTGCGAGGTGTTTCCTTGGGGGGGAAACAAAAAAAAAATTGGAGAACAAGAATGCAGCTTTGTAGATCTTCTACCTATAGATATATCAAAAAATCCTATTCAAAAGTGTCTAAATTTATCGATTTTAAGTGGCTTTACTGTAAGCTATATACATATGCTTGGGTGATGTGTATTGTCACAATCAGAGAAAACTTGTGATTTTTGGACAACAAAGTGTTACAAACTGTTGAAAGTATCCAAGCTTATCTGCATCTACAAGCCTCAGAATTAGTCAATTGTGAGACAGACATTCATACTCCCGATTATACCCCACACATGAGCTAAATTTAAATTATCTAGAAACTCACAGACACATTTGAGCACAGTTTCTTGATTGATCACACAACAGATAATACAAAACTGTCTCAACCATGAGCACTATCTATTGTCATAAAACTGATTTTAAATTTGAATGTCTCAAATTCAAGATTATTTATGGCATTGATATTGAAACTCTACCTAATGAACTTGCACTACAGCACAATACTAGCAAAAGAGAATGTGCACAAATAATAAATCTCACTCATAAGCCCGTTGTATCGTGAAACAACTGATTTTACTTTTGATTATTTAACTGCCACAAATTCTAGCCTATACGTGCATAACAGCATGACTCTAGCAAAAAAGAATGTCTACATTTATACTTTTGTCCAACTCAAGCTTCATGTGTTGCCTAAGTTGTTTCCATTTTACATATTGATCTTACCAACAATCATTTTGTCAAGCTTTACTCATCTAACACATCCAATTTTGTTAACCTTTTTATCATTTTTTTATATTTTGTAATTTTATTAAAAAGGAGTATTATCTAGCATTTAGTGTGTGCCTTGATGCCACCATATATAATTGCAATAGCATTGACCTTTCTCTTTTCATTAATAAATAAAATTTATAAAAAAAAAAAACAATTTCAAAATCTTTTATGGGTTCTCAAACTGTTGCTTTCATATTTGCACTTTGATTCCAAGTTTTGTTCCTTGGTTCATTGTATGAAAACTGTCCTTGTACAGTCCAGGAAAATAAGCACAATTTGAGATTTTACAAGGCTGTAATAAAGAAATGTTTCATCTATAACATTGACCTTTAACACTTTCCAACGCGTCAGAATAAATCACAATTACTTTATGATATAGGATTGAAAGCATATTTATTAGGTACTATGTTGCTACTATTAAAGTCTATGGATCATGCAAATATCAATTGCTAACAAACGACAATCTATAGCATCAAATACATTCATCCAAACACATTTGTGCTGACCCCAAGTTATACACAAATAAGAACATGCAACAACTTGTTAACAAAACAACCAATCTAGCTTGATAAACAAACCCAAAGTACCTACTTCCAGTCTGCATTCTGTATATCGCATGGCAGCTGGAGGATCTGCATCAACTGATCCAAAATTTCCATGCCCACGGATAAGAGGGGATCGCAATGAGAAACCCTGAAATCAAATGAGAATATCAACAACAAACTGTTAAAGGACAGACACCAAACATTAGAAAAATATAATAAGATGGTTTAAAACAACCAACGCCAATGTATTCAAAACATGACTTCTAGCACTCATCCATACAGGTCACACAATATAAAATATAGAAGATATTAATCATTTATTGAAGAAAAGCATACAACGTGCTATACAGACTTTGCGACAATTGAAACAGAATGCTATCTTGAGAATCATAAATTAGACATTTACTGTGGTGTTATGGAAATACAATCTCACACCATTAGGCACAACAACAAAATGAACAGTCAGAAAGAACATCCATCATTTATAACCAGAAACTATTATTGTCCAAAGCTTAAAAGTTAAATTAAAAGCTTGAATGATGGGAACTGAGTTACAGAAATATACACATCTCAGTGGTATGGCTCTCAAAAAAATATTGCACTAAGTTAACAATACCAAAATGTACGCCCATTGCCCCCAAACAGACCTTTCACCAACTCCAATAATGAAGTTAAGCAATAAGAACAGTTTTCTCTTTACGGCATTACATATACACTTTGGCTATAAATTATTGAGCTTTTCAATTCATGCAGGTTGAATTGCATTACTTAAAAAGATGGCAACCAACAAATAAAGTGACAGCAGGATGTGAGTGAATACATACATAGCACTGCTCATATACGCACAAGGATTTTTATCAAAAAATAAACATATTGCAGAAAACAAAGTCACTAGAAAAGTAGGACAAAGAATACAGTTAGGAATACAAAACCTCCAACCTATGTTACCACAAATGTATGAAAGGGTACCAGTTATGAAAAAAAAAATTAATGGTTGGTTTCTCAATGGGAAATGGATTCCAAAATGGAAGAAAATTTGCTTCGAAATGGCAAGAAACGGACAACCATTTCTCAGGCTATTCTGCAGACACAGAAATATTTTAGACCACACAAACAGCCAAGAGACTAGATTCAACTTTTGTGAAAAGCACGCATTTCTTGGTCATTTGTCCCCAGTTTACAACAGGGACACATCCCCTCCACTCACCATTTCAACATACTCAGGGACTTCATTGGGAATGTCCCTTGCCATCCCTTTTACAACACTGATACATCGCCGCATCACTGGGGACATCGGTAGTAGAAATGGGACACCATTGGTACTTGGATTTCCTTTCACAAGGACAGAGAGAGGTATTCCCTCCTAACACAGAGCTACCTCCCAGCCATGTTGACTCTTGAGAACCAAAACACCCACCACTAGAACTTTCTCTTCAGTTTCAAATGTTAGTAGAGTTTCAAATGACCACCCCAGGCTCCTCCCAAGATCACCCAGCCAAACCCTCTCAGCCCCAAGGACTCCCTAGATGACCTGAACAGACATTGCTTCGGTACCTTCAGTCATTGATGCAGACAGAGTTGTTTCTACTCCGTCTTTCTAATGACGCTGATGTACTTAGCAGTCCCATTGAGCATTTGTTGGACATTAATAAAATTATGTTATCTTCTCTGACCTTATCTTACTGAGTCCCATTGAACTATTCTTTTGGTCTCACGTGGACATTAATGAAATTATCTTTCTTATCTCACTTTAAGTGTAGTGAGGGACCTCCTTACATCTTCTTCTCTTCTCTATATGTCCCTCCCAAACCAGAAATTTTGTCCTTTCTCCATACAACACACTAGTTTAAGTGCATTAAGGAGTTTAAATTTGGATTTGCAGGAGCATTTAAAGTACAGCAAGCATTACTTCAATGAACACTAGGAGAAGCAACTATCTTCTATGATTTCCTAAGTTTGAAAATTTAGACCTGTTAGATTCAAGCTAGGGGGAGGCTGTCTTAACATTCCCATGAATGATGTTGACTATACTTTCCCACAGCAAATATATGCAGAGAACCAAGCAAAGATTGATTGACCATGACTAGTAGCATGAGCAAGGCTGTTGGGAGCGGGGAGTGGGAGCAGGAAGCGCAGATTTTCAAAAATCTCCGGGAGCAGGGAGCAGGGAGCAGGAGCGGGAAGCGCAGATTTTCAAAAATCTCCAGGAGTGGGAGCATTTCGGGAGCATTTTTTATATAATACATAAAAAAATATATATTTTGATGCATATATATATATATATATAAAACATGCAGAATGTTGAATCAATTGCAAAAAACATGAAAACATAGATATAAGATCATTGAACTAATTGATTAGTGATGATCATTAAAGCATCAACCATTTAGTACATACTACACATATAACATCAATCATAAACATTTGTGGGACTCAACATTAAAGCATCATAACATCAATCATAAAAGCATCATAACATCAATCATTAAAGTATTTAAAGCATCATAACATCAATCATGAGCTGAAAGGTAAATTGTCATATGATGTTCTTAAGTTCATAAGTTCATAAAATTGTTTCTGAGAATAAGAAAGCCATAATAAAGAGTCAAGACCAAGACTCAAGACAAAGTGTTGAAATAATGTAGCTTGTGAAACATTCTTAGTAGTATTTTTTATATAATGATTAATACCATTGTGGGATTAATCATGTATTAATTAATATGGGGACAAATCCTTTTGCTGGATTGGTCATGGGACATTACAAAGGTAAGTAAGAGGTGACTGGTTTGTGGTGAAGACCAATTAATTAAAGGTGGGCTTACTCACCGGTGAGAAATTGACCCTGCCAGTAAAAGCACTTGCATGCCGGGTCTTTCAAATAAGGGCCAGCGCCTCACTTCTAACACACAACTCACTTGCTCATTATCTTATGAAGGAAGGCTGCCCAGTCTGAAGAGGAGAAGATAGGTGGTATATAGGGAGGACTATCTGTATTGGTTTGATTTATCGCTTGAACATTGTATAAACTTCTTTATGATAGGGAAGTTTTTTGTTGGGTTTCTTCCCCTAGAGAGTTTGGGATAAATGTTGTGTCTCTTGTGAATGTGTATTTCCCGGTGATCTTGTTCTTATGATGCTCTTATCCTAGTACATTCTAAAGAACTATAATAATGGCAGCATTAACATGGTATCAGAGCCAACTGAAGGAAGCACAATTTACAGAGGAAAAACGTCGCTAACTGCGGCACACATAAATTAGGTTTAAGAAAAAATAACTTTTGACTCCCTAAGTACCACAGAAAGTTGTACCCTCCCCAAGATCAATTTGGCACCTAAAGCCCACCTTTTCGATTGAAAGTTTGGATCTCAAGAGGTGAAGCTTCCCTAGTTTCTAGAAGTCTGAAAGTACCGAGCACCCGATCCAATCACGAGAAGATCAGTTGTGAGGCGGGCTGGTTTCAGTCTGGGGCGCCAGCTGCTGCGCCCTCGACCGGCGTCCCTAGTAAGGGTCGAGGCTGATTTTGAGCATTTTCAATTACAGTTATTTTGTTGCCTGCGAGTACAAGATGCACTGCAAGCACAAAGCTTGTTGAGAAACTAGAACATGACAACTTCCGTTCACAGGTATAGGGTCGATTACGATCCTTCATGGAAAATGACCTAGCAAGATTTATCAAAGAAGAAGTGGAGAACCTGAAGATGTCGTAGAGAAACGAGAGCGCTCCCGAGGAAGGACTCAATGGGGAGCTCAAATAATCATTGCGATTCAATCAAAGACCGATCCGTATGTATGGCACAAGAAAACTCTGAAGGAGATGTTTGATACTCTAAGCAAACTATATGAAGGATAGAGGAGCATCAATCGAAAGATGAATCTAAGAACTTCGTTGAAGAATACCAAAGTCACGAGAAGGAGAAATGATTCAAGAATATTTCTCTTGAATCCTGAAAACAAAAAGAACAGTTAAGCGATTGGAGACACCATCAATGAGAAAGGCAATTTCGTAATGACAACTAAATGGTCTCACAAGACCTTGGGATACTTTCATCAATGGGTATGTGGTAGAAAGGAGAAACTGAAGTTCAAAAGCCTATGGGAATGCACGAAGAGACAAGGGTATGGCGCGAGAGCACTACTAGCAAGGAGATGATCAAGCCCACAACTGCTGTACAAAGGAGGAAGGAAGAAACCCTACTTCAAAGGGGAATCTCATAGAATCGCGACCATCAAACAAATTCAACAACCAAAGTCTCATTCAAGAAATTTTGAAGAAAAACAAAGCATAAAGGGACAACGCAAGGTGCGAGATCTCTCATCTATACAATGCTATCGGTGTGATAAGATGGGACATAAGGAAAACAATTGTTCAGTCAGGAAGAGAGTACAAAGGAAGGAAGACAAAAGGCAACATGCTCACATTGTGAAGATGAAGAACCACCTATATGAAGATGATCAAGACATGTCTTGATCTCGACTCTCGGGATCTGTATCACTTGGAGAGGGACACATGGCTCATTGATAGCGGTGCATCAAAGCATATGGCAGGTAAGAAAAATACTTGCTCTTGTATTACAGAGAAAGAAGTTTTCTCGGAAAGTAACTCTTGGAGATGATTATCAATATCCCATCAAAGGGAATAGAGAATCAAACTACAAGCTAGATTGAGAAAAACTCAATAACAATGAAAGGACGTACTCTATGCGAGACCTACTAAAGAATAACTTACTTTCCATATCAGCTTCAGACAAGAAAGGCTACAGAGTTGCCTTCATGGATGGAAGTTCTTATGTGGGCTAAGGGAGAAACAATAAATGAAAGCGATAAGTCATCGGAAGTGAGAAAATGGCTTATATGTAGTGAAGGGTCACTAGAGTATACATGACCAATACCATCGAAAACTCATGCGAAATTTTGCATAGAAGGTGTATTTTATCAACCTGGTAGCTACATACATATGCGTTGTCCACGGGTTTACTAAAACTCAAGGTTGATCAAGACATATACAATGGATATGTAAAGGAAAAGAACATCGAGAACCCTTTCCCAAAGGGCGAATAAGCAGAAGGACCATTGGAACTCATCCATTCAAGCTTGTGTGATACCATCATCCTCCATTATGGGTATGTATGCTATGTATCTTTTATTGATGACTATTTTAGTGAACTTGGATATATTTCTTAAAATCTAAAAGATGAAGTATTGAGTAAATTCAGGGAATTCAAAGCCTTGATAGAGAATCTTTACGAAAGAAGATTAAGATACTCGAGTCCGGATAATGGAGAATATAGCTCAAAGGAGTTAAGTAACTTACGCAAGATGTTGTTGGGATCAAGAGGGAACTCACTACTCCCTTTAATCCTCAATAGCTTGGTGTAGTTGAAAGGAAGAATAGAACAATTATGGAGCTATAAAGACCATGATTCACGATCAAGATCTTCCCTCATGCTTATAAGGCGAGGAAATGACAATAGCTGATTGTTTATTTGCAGAACTGATTATCCCATAATACACTTGGGTTCAAAACCCGGAAAATATTCACCCGAGAAGCCAGTGCGCTCATCTCAAAATATTTGGTACATCCGATTATTTATCCATATCTGCGAGAGAAAGAAATGGCTGGAACCCTCAGGAAAGAGCGGAATATTTGTGGGATCTTGTGATAAGGGTATCCGAGTGCCAGTCTACATACACGGTCCCGCCATGAGATCAGGGGCGTGACCTTTGACCGAAAGCGGCGCAGAAGTGAAGATGTCGACTTGAAAGTATATGAAGAGAACACCTTAAATCGGAACTGCGGTCCGTGGCGGAAGTTCCTAGAGCTGCTGAGAACACAAAGGGAAGTCGTAAAATTCCCACGATGAGGAGACTCTTGAAGATAATGATATGCGCGAGGAAGTTCAAGAACCTCCTCAAATGACCTTCTCCCATAAAGCATGCTTGGGCGGGGAAAACTATTCAAAGTGGGAGAGAAGTTATGGTGTTCCGAGGAAAGGAACCCGCGAGGACAAGTGAAAGAGACCAAAGCCATTCTAGTTACGGCGTTGTGCAATCTACATGATGAAGAACCCACATGTTTTGAAAATGCCATCCAAAAGAAGGAATGGCGGGGTCGCCATGTGAGAATACCAATCCATAATAAGAATGATGTATGGAAATGGTTCTGAACCAAAAAGGCGGGATGTGGTATCATCAAATGGCTCTTCAAAATAAAACGTAGGTATTGAGGAGATATGAGAAGCAAAGATTTGTCGGCTGCATTGGCTTTTCCCAGAAGGAGTTATCGACTATGAAGAGACATTATCTGTGACCGGATACACTTCTATCGGAACCATTATAGCTCTTGTTGTAAGATGAAATGGAAGTTGCACCCGATGGACGTGACGACTTTCTGAATGGTGTTATCGAGAGGAAGTATATGCTCGTAACCAGGGGACACGGGGTTGAGGGCCAGTCATACATCGATTGAAGAAAGCCTTATGCAGATTAAAGCAAGCTCTGAAGACTTGGTATGGCCATATATAGGCAGTTTCTTGTGAGCTTAGAGCTTTACAAGAGTAAAGAGTAGACTCAAATCTCTACGCTAAAATTATGGATAATGAACGATGCTCTTCACTGCGTATGGCTGGTGTGACTTTTCTTAACTGAAGAAAGAAAAGCTCATTGTTGAATACAAACAGAGACTTTTGTGAACGATGGCCTTAGCCTAATGCATCGCTTCTTAGGTCGGTGTTCAGCGAGTCGAAGAATATTCCGCTAACCAGGGGTATCCGATTCCGTCGAAAAGAGATTGACATGCTAAAATTCGTGAATACTCCGTGGAAACAAAGGCGGAAAGGCTGATGAATTAGATACTTCATCGGTTGATGGATGCCGCTTTACTTACCTGATTATTTGATCGTGATGTGCGACGGAAACACCGGACCATACATGCGTTTTGTAATTGAACGCGGAATTAGGTTTAAATTTGGGCCAAGATGCTATTCATAGTGGATCTAAAACATGTGATGATGAGGTACCTTAAAGGTACAATGGATTATGGTCTACATTATGATAGAGATCAAACTTCACGTGAGTGGATATCTTGATCTCTGAGATTAGGCGGGAAGCGTTCTTTATTGAGGAAAAAGCACTGGATGTTGTTTGGTTTTGGGATCAACGATCTAAGTGGTAGAGTAGGAGGCGATCGGTCTTACTCTGACTGTGGAAGCGAGTACATTGCATGTGCGGTTAAACTATATGGCTTCGAGTTGTTGACCTTTATTTGATTTGGTGAGCATGCGTTCTATGCTTGACAATCAAAGGCTGCATTAAAATGACGAGAGAATCATGTGTTCCCGCGACGAGGTCAAAGCTTCGTAGAGATCGCTATCATTTCATGCTTGACATGAGTGAAGAGAGGAGCCTTGACTCAATACATTTAACCGCGAATGAGCAGTTAGCGGCGTGTTGGTCGCTCTATCACCGTGTAAAGAAGTTTGAACGCACCGAGATAAGAAACTGGTATAGTCAAAAGGACCCTCCACGAAGGAGGAGCATATATATATTCACCCTTCGACTGGATTGTTAGATGTAAAAGCGAGATGATCATGCTTCGACCTGACATTGTTGTTAGATGTAAAGCATGGCGTTGTTTGTGATCCCTTTACTTCTGACCTTATTGTTAGGCGTAAAGCAAGATGAGTCGTACTTCTAACCTCGTTGTTAGGCGGAAAGCATGGCCAGGTGTGATCCTTGCTTTTGACCTGGATTGTTAGGCGTGAAACAAGATGAGTCCTCGCCGACTAGTTGTTAGATGTAAAGCCCGGATGATGATATTCCTTGCTTACGACCCTGGTTGTTGGAAGCGTGAAGCAAGATGTGGTACGACAACTTTGAGCTTTGACTTATCGGTATGACATTTGAGCGATTGTGAATGGCATTAATGCCGGTAGTGTTGTGATGAGGTATCATTTTATTGATACATATTGATGCGATGATGATGGCATTCTTCGAGAATAGAGATGTTGCCGATGAAGAAACTTTCCGATGACTCATAAATATGCAGCCAATGTTTCAAGATGATAATAATGATACTGTCCTCCAGATGCCAACGCAGCTGTGACATTGAGCCAGTGTAGTACTGTGATGTGCCAGCCTAGTGTTGTGATGAGGTATCATTTTATTGATACATATTGATGCAGATGATGATGGCATTCTTTCGAGAATGAAGATGTTGCCGATGAAGAAAACTTTCAATGACTCGTAAATGTGCTAGCCAATGTTTCAAGATGATATTGACGCTATTGTCCTCCTGATGCCACTAATGATGCAGACCTCTCTCGCCTGATGTTGCTGAAGCATACCCTTCTTGTTAAGGGGGAGTGTTGAAATAATGTAACTGCAAAGAGCATTCTTATTATTATTGTTATTTTATTATTAAGATTAGTCCCCATTGTTGATTAATAATGTCGATAATTGTATAAGGACCAAATCCCCTTTTGCGGATTGGTCATCAGACAATTATAAAGGGCGGAATAAGAAGTCGGCCCCAGCAGTTATTATTGAAGACCCAGAATTAATTAAAGGTGGGTTTACTCACCCAGAGTGAGAGGTCGGCCCTGCCAGTGAAACCCCTTCACACGTGCCAGTCTTGTATAAATAAGAGACTAGCACCTCACTTCTAACACACAACTCACTTGCTCATTATCTTATGAGGCAAGCTGCAATTACTAGAGAGAGGAGAAGAAGAGTGGCGCATCTCTTGGGGAGGACTATCTGTATTGGTTTCAGTTATCTCTTGAACATTGTATAAGCTATTTATGATAAGGAAGTTTTTGCTGGGTTTTCTTCCCCTGGAGGGTTTCCCAGGATAATTGTTGTCTCTTGTGAATGTGTATTTCTCAGTGATCTTGTTCTTATGATGCTCTTATCTATTGAAATGCAAAGAACTATAATAATGGCATAAACATTAACACAAAGTACTAAGTTTTAGAGACTACTTCTAAACATGAAACAAAAAAAGAGATCTTGTATACAGTAGCAACTTAGCAAGTACTAACTACTATGCTCTAAGTTTTCCTCTTGCCACGAGAAACTTCTAGTTTCTTCTCCCGTGATCTTTGAATAAGAGCAGGAACAGGTGGAAGTGATCGTGGAAAACGACCAACAGCTGAATGGCCCCCACGTGACAATGGGTGTTGTGCAAATAAAGGTAAAAGTGATGAATCTGGAACCCCTGTAGTGGATGGGGGTGGCATGTCTCCTACAGGAATATGATTGCCAACATGATCACTCAAAAGTTCCTCTTCCAAGCGCTCTAAAACAATGGTTCCATCCTGTAAATTAGTCTCCTCTGGATTGTTATTCCAAGTCACATCTCTTTTACAAAAAGCATTCCCCTCTGCATCACAGTAATGCGACAACAACCTCAAGTTGTAATGCACATAAACCAAGCTTTCTGCCCGGTTTGCATTCAAGTTGTTTCTCTTTACACTGTGGATGAAGCTATAGATGCTCCAACACCTCTCTGCAGAAGAGGTGTTAACGACCTGAGAAAGCACCTTCACCGCCAATTGATGCAAAGTTTTAGCAAGGGAGCCATACATGTTCCACCATTCAATAGCACCCAACCTGTCTCGATCTTTTGTTGCATGCAAGTTACCAAAGACTCCATGCTCACTAATGTATTTTCTCAATTCGCTTCGTAATTGAGCACACTCCTCTTCATCAAGTACCAACTTGTCCAATGCAAGCATATATCCATTTTGCACCTCTGGATCTGTGTGTGGTTTTCTCCTTTCCCCACCCCCGGGTGCTGGTTGGGCCAACCAAGATGAAGAATAATATTTTGGGGTAAGGACATATGCCAGGGAATGGAGTGGAACATTCAAATTATCCCACCTTTTGACCACAAGTTTATGGATATGATCATAAAAGATCACATCCGTCGACTGAACAATGTCTTTGATTTGGCCTATCATGTTGTCCATCTGCTCATACACCTCTCCAATCACCGGTCTATATGTATCTGCAAACCGAATCATAACGTAAATGGGTTTGGTGAACTGTAGAATATACTGAACCTATTGCCAAAAAGGGCCATCAAGAACTGTGTCCTCCACCTCCTGAAAGTCACTTCTCTCAAATACGGATGTAGCCCTGTCCCACACATATGCTTTCTCACACGCATATAGGAACCTATGTATTTTGTATGACAATGGTGACATGTAAATTTTGTGGTTCCACCCACTTTACCTCCCCCAAGCCTTGTGACATACTTCCACAGAGGTGTGTAATTCCTTCCTCGTCTCCTTGGTCTGTGTTGTCCACTTCTATTTCTTCATCACTATCATGGTTATTTCGACATGAAGTTCCCACCACCACCATCAAAATAAAAAATGGAACCAAAATGACATAGCACATTGACATCATCATCGTGATTGTTGAACCTTGATAATAACTTGCTACCTACAATAGAATGATGGAGGAGAAATGGGAAAGAGTAGAAGAAAACATTCAAATATTCAACATAGCATAATATACTAGTTTACAACAAATGGATTTTATTTATTTTTAAACAAGAACGGGTGTAAGAGCCTACCTCTTTATCTCTCCAATGGTGGTTGAATATGACTATGGTAGTCTTCAATCTCCCTTCTAAGCTCTCACAAATGGAATCCTTCAATCTTTCTTCCAAGCTCTCCAATCTCCGTATGGAAGCCATCAATATTCCTTCCAAGTTCTCCAATCCCTTCCGAGCTCTCAAATCTCCCTTCGTTCTCCTTCAATCTTCCCTCAATCCCATCAAAAACTAGCAAGAACCCTCTCAAAACCCTCCTAGCAAAGATGAGTGAAATGAGAAATAGAATGAGAGAAAAATGAAGTGAGTCATTGTTTTATTCCCTTAGAAACCCTAGCCATACCTTTTCCTCTCTTATGGAACCTTGTCTTGGTTCCCACTCACTCCCAAAACAAAAACAAAAAAATTCCCTCTCTTGCCTCACACGCGCGAATTGAAGGGGAATCCTTGGGGAGCGTTTTTTTAATGGAGGGAGTGCTCAGGGAGCGCGCTTCGGGAGCGAGGGCGTNGGGGCGCTCCCTCGCAGCCTACAGTATGAGCCTTGTTCCATTTCTTTTTTCTCGATTTTTCTTCTGGCGACTTTGACTCTTTACGTTTAAATAATGGTCATCCCTACAAATATGCATCCCTGAAAGTTGATGGAACATTGCCTCTCATCCTTCTTCTTAGGTGAAAATCAAAGCATGGAGGCAGAGAGGTTAAAAAAATTGAAAAGAAAAGGTACATTCTAGTGGCAGTTATACTAAGTCAGCCCTAAATTTATTTCATCCTTCTTTCATCTATTCAAATCAGATAAAAAAGATGAGTGCAAGAGATGTATTTGTGAAAAGCAGCAACCTGAAAGACTTTTTGTGAAAATTTTTGAACCGCAGTGGCATCAAGGCACTTTGAAGGACTAAGGATTGGAGCCTGCATTTCTTAATTCTGTAGATATGTGCGTTCTTGGTCAAAAAACCCTCCTGGCTACATGCATGTGATATGCGCCCTCCTGGTGAGAAAACCGAGGTGAACATGCAACTGCTGGTGATAAAACCGAGGTTTCCATGCATGCGTTGCCTCCACTAGTCTAACTAAAGTCTAGCTAAGTTAAAACTAAAGAGAGAAGGTGCCCTATTTTGTAGGCAATATTCTCAGGAGAAAATATTATCATCTATGGATAGCACCCTCAACATTAGACTAGAAAACTTAGGAAAACGAATTACTAGGTGAGTGTGTAATATCTCCAACAACTTTCATAGAACATTTACAAAATACCAATACAATTGGTCAATACATCAAACACACAAGAAATTTGAATATACAATATACACAAAATAGAAGTTAGAGGTTGGAACCATAAACTATAGTTTTCTCATTGAGTCATTTGATGTCACCAAAAACAAACTATATTACATACAAACTAATATTGTAGGTGGGAATTCCAGTAAAAGATACAAAATAGGATAGATACAAGAACCATAGATGGAAGAATCTCATAACTCATCAATCGTCCTCCTGCTCTGGACTACTCAAGCCTACTTTACTTCAAAGTGTTCAAATTCTCACATGTGCTCCAATTCCTCACGCAAAAAGATGATGTAGTAACTTGAGACAAGAGCCTCATGGCTAATTGTTGTTGAATATTGCACATTGCCCCATGAGTTCCCCAACAAGCATAGGACCACTTAATCCCCTATCTCCAAGCACATCATAGCCTATGAATCTCCTAGTGTTCACTGAAACTCGAACAGACCAAGGGGTTATCTGTCTAGATATGTGCTTCTAAAAGCTTCCTTCCCGCCAAGATATATCTATGTCCATGTGAGGGGGGAATTTGCTTGAAGACCCACCATTAACCTATTGATTTTTCATAAGCATTAGATTAAGCATGAAGTTCATTCCAGTTTATCATTTAACCATAACCATAAATGCTGCAACAACCAAGATCACAAGAAGAAGCACCATGCACAAGAACACTAAATGTATCCTGGGAAACCCTTCTCAACAAGGGAAGAAAACCCAGCCAAATCCTTTGCTATAATCTTCAAGAGAAAGACCTTTACCAACAAGAAATACCTAGCACACAAGAGGGTGCACAAAACCCTAGAACTCTAGCACCCAAGAGAGGTGCACACCTTTTGCCAAAGAAGTGTACTTGCTGAAATTTCCAAACTCACAAGTGTGTTGTGTGTCTACAATGGAAGATTTCCCTTTACTTATATTAGACTTATCCTATCAACTGAAGTGTCTATTGGCACAACAGGGCCAACCTCTCTTAGATATCTTATTTATTATTACTATTATAATAATTAATATTAATATTAATATTAAATATCTTTTACATTTATTGTTAGACACAATAAGGTAGAGCTGACATGTACCCTTCATAACAACTAGGGTTACAAGTAGGTCTAACTCTTGAACAATATATAGCAAAGGATTTGATACACCCACTAGTGTTCATCCACTAGGGGCACATCCATAGGGATGCCATGACTCTGATTCACTGCATTACACAGATGAACCAGGTCTTCACACGTTCACCTATGCTCGTCCACAGGCACGTCTACTCTACAGATTTGCTTTCCCAATGCCACCGACAAGAGAATCATCTGGAGTCTTCTCGTCAACTCTGCTGCTCAGAGGAGGCTATCACATCATCTTCATTTCTGTTCACATGACGATGTGCCCAGCACTTTTAGGATTTCTCACGTTCACCTTGTGCTTAGCCACAGGCACGTCCTAACTCAACAAATCGCTTTTCCACCGAATAATCATCTGGAGTTCTTCTCACTCACATCATGGAGGAGGTCATCTCTACGTTCCTGACTCTGTCCCATGAAGGAACCACGAACCCTTCTTAGGGGCTTTCTCTCACGTTTGTAAGCTGAGAGAAAGACTCACATAGCTGCTATGTTCCACATCTCACAAGTTTGTAAGCTGGAGGATGTCTCCCATAGCTGCATTCATCAACATTCCCTCTCAGCTAGGGAGGCATTCTTCATCTAGCCAAGTCTCATACAGATGTACTCTGAATTTTGTTTTTGGCTAAAGTCATCCATACTCCCTCTTAACTCGGAAGGCGTTCTTCACCAAGTTTATTTGGTGTAAATGTCTGCAGTCTGCTCAGGTGTAGGAAGGTATTGCAAGTATACAATTTTCTTTTGCGTCATATCTCTGATATAAGAATACTTCATCTCATCGTGTTTCGAACCATCAAGAAACACTGGGTTCTGAAGGAGCTTTACACACGGCTCTTGGTTATCATCATAGGTAAATATGTCAGAAGTTTGTGAACCCATAGTGCTTCGTACACTTGATGCTATATACTCTGCCTTTCTGGTGCTCAAGGTCACAGAGTTTTGTTTCCTACTTCATGAACACTTCATGGTAGAACAACAACCGGATGTGTTCTTTCGATCCACTGTACTTCTTGCTCAATCTGAATCGGCATATCCTGCAAACTGAAGTTCACACTGGAGGCATATCTCGGACCATATCCAACTGTGTCTCGTATATATCTTAATACATGTTTTGTTCTTGTCTAGTGAGTCTGTCTTGGTTGACTCATCACATTCACTGCATGTCATGAATAAAGTCTGGTGTTAACCGGATACATCAGTGATTTGATCAACTGTGGATTAATCTTGTCTGAATCATCATCAATCTTCTTCTTTAAATCCATCAGGGTGGATTTTGCATTCTGTCATACTGAATATTTTCTCTCTATAGTTTCCTTGACTCAGGAAAAATCTCATGGGTCCTCTGTCATACTTCTTATCCCAAGAAGTAGTGCATCATACTCAAATTCTTCATCTCAAATTCAGAAGTCAAGGATTACTTCTATCCAACAACAGGGCTTTCTGAATAAGTCATCAAAATCAGGCTCTTGTCACCAACACTATAATAAAGGTTTGGATCGGCAACACTCTTGATGAAATCCAAACTCATCAAGAGATTATCTGTCTGATATAGTTTCCAGCTCATGGATGGTAGTATGGATGGAAGTGTGTCGCGTTTACTGGATCAAGTGTCTCATCATAGACAACTCCCTCTGTTTGTGAGAAACCTCTGGCTATAGATCTCGTTTTGTATTTCTAGACACTTTCATCAGTTGCATGTTTGATCTCATAGATCCTTTTGGAAGTTATCACAGACTTTCCTTCTCGTCCCTGAATAATATCTTATGCATCATTCTTTAAGATATATTGGTATTCTTCTGTTATGGCATCTTGCCATATTGGTTCTCTTGTTGCTTCTCTAAGACAAGGAGTCTCATCATCAATGAGGTGGCTCATGACTAAAGTATAGCTCGAAAATCTCTTTTTCTTTCTCGAGATGTGCTTTGAGAGGCTTCAAGGCTTGTATGTTTCTCTGCCTCTTGCAGAGTGAGTCTTGGTAGGGATTTTATGCCCTAATGCAATATCTCTGAACATATCAATTGGAGAAACTGGATCAGCTGGAATAATGTTTATCTCCCTCTGAACTGCTGAAGGGGGAGAATGTATTGTCTTACTGTCAATCTCCATCTGGGATTCTTTGGGTCTTTGAAAGACTAACTCTTCATCAAGGACAACGTTTCTACTTGTCTCAATCTGTTTCTGACCAGGGATGTTGATCTGGAATGTCTTTGGAGATTCAATGTATCTTTAATTTCTAAAGAATCTAGCTTGGAATTCTTTTCTTTGGGTACATGAAGATACACTGGACACCCAAATAATCTGAAGTGTTCAATCTTAGGCTTCACTCTGGTGAAGGCTTCTATTGTGCTGAAGACTCTTGTTCTGAACATATACTGTGTCATGCATGCTTCTGCCCATGTAATCATAGAAGGATTTTGATCATGCATTATTGCATTGATTGTCTCAAGGATGGTTCTATTCTTCCTCTTTCTCAAATAGTTTTAACTCCCTCTAAGTCAATGTGACTCCCTCTAAAGGGTAAGCATCTTCCTTTGTTCTTGACCTGTCTGGAACAAGAAAACAAGAGGAACCAAAACAAGAATATCTCCTGAAGGAGAATAATGAGTACATCTCTAGAATCAAAATAATTTAAGGACCGTTGTCACAGCTACAACACCTACTTGTAATGTAGCAAACTTTAGAAATATAAGTTAGAGAAATGACAATTACAACAATCAGACCTGGAGTCTTCACTTCCGGTGTATTGTTCCTCTAAATGTAATGAGATCCCTTTGGATTCAAGACTTCAGCAAAAGGTTCCTTCGTCCTGAAATTACCCTTATGACAATGATACAAATAATATATATACAAGTGCATACCTGAGAGTGTTGATATGATTTCTCCAATTGCACATGGCTGATCTCTGTCCTCTGACATCTTCATGAAGGTTGTATGCCACAATGACACCTTTTTGTATCCCCCACAATGTGTATTCCTTTGAAGTCTTGTCTTCCAGGAACTTGAAGTTGCTTGATACATCAAGCTTATCTTCCATCATCGTTTTGTTCATCGTAATTTTAGATTCTTCACAACCCTTTGTCAACTGGGCTAGAAAACCTAACAGCTAGTCTAGGCTAGCACTTTTAGATTTTGTTGGACTTATGACTGCCAACAATAAGCCTTTGAAAGATAGAAGAACACTGGTGAGCTGAAGAGCTCCTTCAAAGAGTTGCAGAAACCCTAATTCTGAAATTTCTACAGAAATTGGCGAAACCATAAGGCCAAAATTTCAAAATGCTCGAAATTTCATTCTAAGAGTTTCTAGAGATGCGTTGGAGGAGGTCGTACTCTCCCATGACAAAATTAGTCTCAACGTTCAAGTATTAATGGCTGAAACACCTCAGAAAGGAGGGTCGTACGGATTTTCTGGAAACCCTAGGGATGACTAGTAAAGGCTGAGACTCGGTAGATGCTTGTGCAATGGGTTCTTTCAAGACCTATGCTCCGATACCATGTTGATTTTTTATAAGCATTAGGTTAAGCATGAAGTTCGTTCCAGTTTATCATTTAACCATAACCATAAATGCTACAGCAACCAAGATCACAAGAAGAAGCACCATGCACAAGAACACAAAATGCATCATGGGCAACCCTTCTCAACAAGGGAAGAAAACCCAGCCAAATCCTTTGCTATAATCTTCAAGAGAAAGACCTTTACCAACAAGAAATACCTAGCACACAAGAGAGTGCACAAAACCCTAGAACTCTAGCACCCAAGAGAGGTGCGCACCTTTTGCCAAAGAAGTGTACTTGCTGAAATTTCCAAACTCACAAGTGTGTTATGTGTCTACAATGGAAGATTTCCCTTTACTTATATTAGACTTATCCTATCAACTGGAGTGTCTATTGGCACAACATGGCCGACCTCTCTTAGATATATTATTTATTTTTATTATTATAATAATTAATATTAATATTAATATTAATTATCTTTTACATTTATTGTTTGACACAATAAGGTAGGGTCGACCTGTACCCTTCCTAACAACTAGGGTTACAGGTAGGTCTAACTCTTGAACAATATATAGCAAAGGATCCGATACACCCACTAGTGCTCATCCACTAGGGGCACTTCCATAGGGATGCCATGACTTTGATTCACTGCATTACACAGATGAACCAGGTCTTCACACGTTCACCTGTGCTCATCTATAGGCACGTCCACTCTACAGATTTGCTTTCCCACTGCCACCGACAGGAGAATCATCTGGAGTCTTCTCATCAACTCTGCTGCTCAGAGGAGGGTATCACATCATCTTCATTTCTATTCACATGATGTTGTGCCCAACACTATTAGGATTTCTCATGTTCACCTTGTGCTCAACCACAGGCACGCCCGAACTCAACAAATCGCTTTTCCACCAAATAATCATCTGGAGTTCTTCTCACTCATGTCTCATCTCTACATTCTTGACTCTGTCCCAAGTAGGAACCACGAACCCTTCTTAGGGGATTTCTCTCAGGTTTGTAAGCTGAGAGAAAAACTCACATAATTGTTATGTTGCACATCACACAGGTTTGTAAGCTGGAGGATGTCTCCCATAGCTGCATTCATCAACATAACCCAACCATTATTGTAATACTTGGGATTCAACGAGTAACCCATGCAATGTAAAAGGTGTACAACTCTTCTCCCACATGGTGAGAAGAATATCCCATATGGTGGTGAACAAGATCTCCACTGATGTCTCATACTCACAACCCTCATTCTCTAGAAATACAATCTTCACGAACTCTATCATTAAGTCCCACCCATCACAAACATCCCCTAAGATGGGTTGGTCAATATTTCAAACCACAAAAAGAAATGATAGGGTCCATGATCTGAATGGTAAGATCTGCCCTCAACCTATTAAGCATGATGAATGAGGACGTAAATTGAGTATATGTGATCTTCAACAATGATAGAATTGTGTAATCTTTACAAATTGTAAGAGCATTGGTATCCTTTTGTACAAAATTGTAGATATGGACTGCATCATCAATTAACACTCACATCTAAGTCACATATGAAGCAATAGATTTAAGTGTTAAATTCAAACAAAGAACAATGCAATTTGCCCAAAACATCTATATGCCTATTTAGTTTCCATAATCATGCCACCAACCTTGCAAAAAAGTGCATTATCTGCGATAATTTGCACAGAAGATTCAACACCTACGTCTCCAATGCTTGAATGAACAACTCACCCATATATCATGCATCCTTCTAATTTCTAGGCGCATCCATCGTTTTCAAAAAGATTGGTCAATTTTAGGTTTCCACCATGAAATTCATGAGTGTATGGTGTCTTGCATCCGTCCATCCATCAAAAACATTATTAACACTCGATGAGGTCCTAATGATTTAGTAGGCGCTAGAATTTTATACACCAATTTTGCCTTAAAATGTGGTTCTAAGCTTCTTTGAGCTAGGAGGGACATACTCACTTGGAGGCCTTTCAAGTAGAGCTCGACACATCCCAAAAAACAATGGAGACCATGAAACATTAAATGAAATGAAGTTCAAATAAAAATCAAACAGGATAGTAAGAGCAACTTCCACTAAGCTCTTTCATGTTGATCGGAATACAATCACACTACCACATTTGTTGGGTGGCTTAGTCAAGAATGGCAAAGGTACCTCATTTTTATGTGTCCTACTTGTTGTTGCCACCTTGCCCAAGCCAATAGCATCCTCCCTTGTCATATTTCTTCATTGGGTAGCATTCACCAATTTATATGTTGCAAGTCCTCACTTGAGGCCCAACAAATGGCCCTTGACTCAGTAACAGGTAATCTTGAATTCAACATGGCAAAAATTACAAGTCCAAACATCATCTCCTCCCCCAACAAGCTTTGTTATCAGTGTGAATAGGGTTATTTAGCTATCTAGTTCTTTCTTAACTAGTTCTCTGATTTAGCTCTCTTCACACTAGTTTAAGTTTACTTAGGGACTTTTTCACTTTATCCCATATTGGTTGTGTTTTTAGTCTCTTGGGTGGTAAATCCTATATATACTCACCCATCACTCGCATATGAGCATCTCATTTTCATTGTATGCTTTGCATTCTCTTGAGTAGAATACAGTTTATTCAATCTCATTTATGATTTCTAGCTTTGCTTTCCTTCATTCATTCCCATTCTTGGGTGGCTTTTGAGCCAAATCTTACATGGTATCAGAGCGGTTGAGTTGTGGGTTAGCAATCTTTTTAAAAACATGAGTGAAGACCTTTTCTTTAAGCACTTGAGTATACTCTTCTCTTACATCCTCAAATGATCTAGAGAATAAAAAAACTGTGGAGAAAACACTAGTTTCTAGGGTGTTCTTTTTTTTACTTACCAGATGCAGGTTTTTTCGAAGCTTCTTCCAGACATTCTAAGCTCACAATTGAGTCCAGAGCAACTAAGATAGCCATATTTTCCTTTTGTTTCATCCCAGTTGGACACCGGAGGCCACATCTGCGAGGGTTTGAAGTTAGAGGTTCGTTGCCAATTCCAGTAGGGAGCCACCATTTTGAAGCATGTTGGGTCAAATCTAATCCTGCCATCGCGCTCAACAAGCCTGAAAACCCTAACATTGACAATCCATTTTTCGATTTTGGGCAAATTTTTTCAGAGGCAATCTTTTTTTCCCAGGGAACCATACAGCCCCCATATCTCGCACTTGGGTTCAGTGGTAGTTCTGCTCAATTTCGTGAAAGGTGAATTTTGGCAACAGCTCCATTAAATTTAACAGTTTCTCTAATTTATTTGGAGGTTTCTACAATTGGCGATTTTGCTAAATTTGGTGACAGTGCCACTAAATTTGGCAATTTCACTAATTTATTCGGAGGTTTCTACAATAGGTGATTTCACTAAATTTCGCGAAGGTGAATTTTAATTTTCTCGCTATAATAAGCAACCAAACTACATCATATTTAAGGACAACACCAATTGCATACTCTAAGGCATCCCTCCCAACCTCCAACAACTACTTCAAATTCATGAAACTAAGAACTAGTGTTGAGTAAACTCTACATTTGAGCTCTTCACATGCTTATTGATGTCCGCCAATCCACATAAACAAGGCTTTACCTCTACCTCTTCTTGTTTGATTCAAGGGGATGTGGGAGAACTCTAACTTAAACATACAATAGAAATTCTTTAGGCCCAAGAAGCTACGAAATTTTGTGAGTGTTTTCAATGCCAACCAATCTCTAATAACTTCGATCTTTGATAGATCCACATGTACTCCACCTTGATCCATAATGTATCTTGAAGCACTAGGTCCTATCTATATCGAAATAGAACTTATTTAAGCTAGCATATAGCTCATTGTGATGGAAAGTGTTCAGCACTTATGGAATGTACTCTAGGTGCTCCTCCCATTTTCTACTAAAGATCAAGATAACATTGAAGTAGACAACCACAAATGAATCAACGAATCATCATAGGATGTCGTCCATTGTCTGCATGAATGTTGTGAGTACAATACCTAAGCCGAATGGCATGCCTAACTATTTCAACGTCCCTTCCTTGGACTTGAATGACATCTTACACACATTAATTACTTTAATTGGCTCCTAGAAATAAGCTGAATTCAAATCAATCTTGTTCAAGAATTTGACACCCCTAATCCCCTCAAGCAGGGTAATCAAAGTAAGGAATGTACTTATTTTTATTATGATCTTGTTTTGTCCTTTATAGTCAATACAATGTCGCCTTGTACCATCCATCTTCTAAACCAACACAATTGCACTTCCACAATGTGAAGCACTTGCTTGGATGTAGTCCTTTCTATTCAACACCTCGACTTGTCACTTAATATCAACATCCTTTGAGACAAGGCACCAATTCACAACCACATTGGGTAAAGCAACTCCCAGTATCAAGTCCATTGTATGCTTTACCTAACAATGCAGATGTAGTCTTATGAGGAAGTTGAAGATGTCCTTGTACTATGCCACCAATTGATCTACCTATCTTTGATGATTTGCAAGAACACACTCTATTGTCTTGCTAGTCACAACGATATTCCTTCTCATTTGGACCTAATCATCAAAACCACAAACTCCCCACTTCAAGGAATTAGCTTCCCTCACTACATGGCACGAACCAAACAGACCTACTAAAGGCACTACCTCTAGAATTTCGTTGGATTGGTCTATAATAGATATAAATATATAAATATAAAGATCAATAAATAAATAGCAATAATTAATAATTAATAATTAATGCATAATGAAGAGACATGACATCCTAATGAAAGGACACGTCTCTTAGTGAAAGGGCACCCTTGCGTGGGTATATATATGGCCCTCATTGTAATCACACTATTATATTCATATTTTCAATCATTTATTCAATATATTGTTCATCCACATGCATTTCTTTGTATTGTTCCAAATATTTTGGATGTCTGTGATTTGAACCAGGCTGGTTCATCACATGATCTCGCAAGGTGATGATAACACTCTGTAATCGAGAATTTGTAAACAACATGTTGCTTCAACTTAAACAGCTAACCAAGCAAAACATCAAAAACTTCAAGCAGTGCTACATCATAGGTATCTCATCTATGAAGGGCTTCATGTCATAGGACAAACAACATTGTTGTCTAACGTAGACGTCCCATCACATTGCATATTTTGGAGGGTGAGCATCATTGGTAACCTCAACCTCTTCACAACATCTGCACGAATCAATTGATGCTTTCCATTTACAACAATGATGTGCAAGGTTAACCCCAGTTACCACCTGAACTAGCACCCTTGTGCAAAGTCCCAACACAAGTGCTAACTTGGGCAACAAGATGGGAAGTGCACCATTCTCACCTCAATACACTTTTCCTTGCACTTTAGGTAAACTCCCTGAAGCAATGGGGGTATCCAAATTATTGAAAGTAAACCTCTTCAAGTGAATTAAAACCATGCAAGCATATGATTTACTTTAATGAATCCACAATATATGTAACTAGATCATGCACAAGGATTCCAAACAAGTGATTACAATGCTCTAAAGATATACAACTAGCAACAATAGCATGAATCACAATTATATCCACTTGAAAGAAAAGGTTAGGAGCTAGTGGATGTGTGTGCCAAATCTGATCTGTGACATAAACAATATCAACAATTTCATATTTGCATTTAATCCTATCACTCAACAAATCAAATTTCCAAGAGATTAGAACCATTTTAAGCTTCCTTAGGGCATAAAGAGTGAAGACATTTAGCATAAATCAAAGCTGTAATATGTGCTTTTGTTTACCACTTGATTATATGCTAGGAGAGAACAAGCTTAAGGTTGTCCTTCCACTTCTAAATCTGTTTTATGAATTAAAATGCAGAAATTTCAGATTTAGGTCATGAAAACACCATCCAAGGGAGTGATTAAGCACAAGAGAACAAGATGTCTTGGATGTTTCCACTTGGGCAAGAAATATTCTATACAACAACAGCCAAACAAGTGTTAGAGACAAGTTCTAAAGATAAATAAACATTAACAAAGCAAGAACTTGTAAAAATGGATGGTGAACTCCCCTAGGGTTTTGCAAGTGAGCACTTGGAATTCACCAAATAAATCTCTAAGTAAATGATGAACAATTATTAACACATTAGAGATCAAACTCACCATTCGTTATGTAAGAAAAACATGAAAACACAATCTAGAAATGAATTAGAGGCTAAGTATGAGTAAAAGACACCTTGAAACACCAAACCCTAGCCTTAGGGTTTCACCAAATCTGATTTTTATTGCTGCAATTTAATTTCCAGATTTGAGAAATACCTTAAATCAGCCCACAAGATGTTAGTAGCTTTGAAGCTTCCTCATATAGGATTGTTTTTCCTCCTTATGGTTAGAGATCAACAATTAAGCATAAACCCTAGGATAAACTTGTCTAGGAAATGAAATAAACCATTAACTTTACACTAGAGAATGAAAGAAATCTAAGTTAATATTTCTCTTTGATTTTTCACCATTAGATTTCTTTCTCAACAACAAAAATATAAAAAAACTTGATTTTCAAGGTTTTTTGGTTGGTTGTTAGATATAGGACAAGTGCCTTTTTTTAATCCAATTAGGGTTTATGGGATCAAGAAGTATGCCCCTCTAATAATTGGCCATTCCTATCTTAAAGATTAGGGTAACATATTGGAACCCTAGGGACAAACAATGGCATATCTAATCAAGACAAGGTATGAAGACCAGAGTCCCTACAAGAAGGGATACCTCAAAGGAAAAAAAAAAACTTCACCAACAAGATCTATTATGGCTTGAATAAGATACCTAAAACCCTTGCCAAGGAACCAAAGGAAAAACAAAACAAGAGATTGAGCAACTTACCAAACTAAGCAGAGGAAGATGGAAGAAAAAATACCCTAGACGGCCTCCTTCCAAGTAGTTAATTAACTCCTCAAATGGATCGATCTTGCTAGCTAGTAGAAGCCTTGAAACATTCACACTTATCTTTGATGCACCAAAGAAAATAACCAAGAAAAAGAGAGCTCCAAGCATCGACACCAAAACTTCAAAAGGTAGATCTTCTATTAATTGTATTCAAAATGAAATGCAACAATTTACAACAATTTGAAATGAGAGGAAAGCGTTTATTTTATAGAGGAGGCTTTTGCATCCTCCTCATTCTTTATTAATTCTTTCTCCCTAAAATTAGCCTAGGAGAATTACAAAGAAGACTTGTCCCTTAAAGTCAAATCATCACTAAAAACACCACACAATTGTCATAAAGCCCACACATGTGGGTCGGCCCTCAAATCAAGGAAGAAATAACTCCAAAAGGGATGAAAAAGTAGGGTGCTCTAGAATCTTCAATCTGGCCTATGTA
This sequence comes from Picea sitchensis, assembly GCA_010110895.2. NCBI lineage: Eukaryota > Viridiplantae > Streptophyta > Pinopsida > Pinales > Pinaceae > Picea > Picea sitchensis. The sequence continues at coordinate 460,090 of SNQJ01S0000344.1, read as the reverse complement.
GAGGATGTTCATTAATGCATAATTAGCCTAAATGTGCCTCGATGGATGTGATCAATGCCTTGGGATACGTGCACTACCTTGAGAACTGTGAGACTACCTCGAGAAATGTGAAACTCAAGGAGCATCTACAGAATCATCTTTGATAGTAGATGTCTACAGTGTGATGAATACAGAAGATAAGGATGGATCCATCCTTAGGCATAAAACGAGTGTGTTATACATAGGTGTGACAACCTTTACAAAGAGCAATTCTTTTACATCATATACAAAGGGATATGAGAGACTAGTAGCGCCTCTAGATCATGTGTCCTAGAAGATCCACACCAAGACAGTGGCATACCAACCCAGATCATAAATGACCAACATGATCTCGCTTATTCCTCACCGGTTCAGAAAGTCTTATTGTTGAATGCAAGCGTGCATTGACTTCTGAATTCGAGATGAAGGAACTTGGTATGATGCACTACTTCTTGGGACTAGAAGTGTGGCAGGGGACTGATGAGATTTTCCTGGGTCAAGGAAAATATACAATTGAGATATTGAAGAAATTCGGGATGACAGACTGCAAATCCATGCGTACACCAATGGTGATGAATCTGAAGAAGATGAATGAGGCTTCTTCTGATTCAAGCAAGACTGATCCACATGTTTACAGACAGTTGATTGGATCATTGATGTATCTGGTTAGCACCAGACCTAATATATGATATGCAGTGAGTGTACTCAGACAATTTATGAGTCAGCCGAGACAGACACACTGGATAGCAGCGAAGCATGTATTGAGATATCTACGAGGCACAGTTGGTTATGGCCTGAGATATGCCTCTAGTGTAGACATGAGATTACAGGGATATGCGGATGCAGATTGGGGCAGGGAGTGCAATGGACCGAAAGAGCACATCCAGTTGTTGTTTTACTTTGGGGTGTTCCATGGTTTACTGGTGCAGTAGGAAACAGACTTATGTGGCTTTGAGTACTGTAGAAGCAGAGCACATTGCATTATGTGTGGGAGTCTGTGAAGCAATGTGGCCTCACAAGCTCCCTGTAGACTTATTTTGTCATGAGAGATGGATTCCACCGTTATCCATTGCGATAACCAGAGTTGTGTGAAGCTCTCCAAAAATCATGTGTTTCACGATAAACTGAAACACATTGAGATCAAATACCATTACATCAGAGATATGGTGCAAAGGAAAGCAGTACATGTGCAATACTTTTATACACACGAGCAAGTTGCAAATGTCTTCACCAAACCACTTGCCAGGACGAAATTCGAGTACTTCCGTGAGAGACTTGGCCTGGTGGAGAATGCCTCCCTAGCCAAGAGGGACTGTTGTTGATTGCAGCTTCATGAGACATTCTCTTAGGCGCAAGTTTCTAGGTCATAGAGCACCCTCTTGTGTGCTCTAGGGTTTATGTTGTGGGGGATCTTCTCTTGACTCTATAGCAAAGGATTGTTGGGTTTTTCCCTTGATTGAGAAGGGTTTTCCCAGGATAAACTTTTGTGTTCTTGTGCATGGTTATTCTTCTTGTGATCTTGGTTACTGCAGCTATTGTATATGGTATTGTTGCATTGTTTATGGTTCAAGTACATGCTAAATTGAAATAAACTATATCTGCATGAGCTAAGCATTAAATTCAACACACTTTACACTGAGTACCACCCTCAAAATGAACAAATGTCTGGGGATTTCGCTAGGATCTATTTTCCATGGGGTTATATTAAAAAAAAAATTAAAAGGGTGTATGAGCACCACTCCAATCTTCAACTAATAGTATACAAACACCAATAATAATGCCTTATCTATTTGAGGAAAAAGAACAAATATAACATAATTCAAATGATAATTCATTACACGTGAATGAATTCCAACTATTCAATATAAGTAAATCCACAATGTTTTTAAAACAAATATCGAATTCAACAATTTACCAAACAGATGCCATACTAGACTCAAAATCATTGATGATAACAACCCAGTCATACATGAACCTAGGGAACTCCTTCATCACTCTTTTTATTTTGCCATATGAAGTAATCGTACTTAGAGAGGCAAAATGATGATTGCATTAAATGTCAATCCAAAATTTTAAGATTGAGGCCTAAGAAAACCAATTAAGTTTTCACTAAATCACAACATTCCCAAATAAAACAAGTAAACAAATTTATGATATGGCTTAATTCAATGGACTATTCAACAAGCAAAATGGTTCACAACCTTGAAATATGAAAAACAACAACCCTAAAGGCTCAACTCTTTTAATTATTAAGGGGATAAAAGTAAATGACAAAATATCATGGTAATCTTACCTGTGCCATTCGCACCAATGCGGCATAAACTGCACTATCTCCATGAGGATGAAACTTACCTAGAACCTATAATAACAATATCATAACACCATAACAATACAATGCAAAAATATTAAACTCAATGCAACATTAAATCATCACAATATCAAAATTAAGTTCCAGTATTTGAGCTTTCACCTCACCAACAACTCTTGCACATTTCTTATAGGGTTTCCTTGACGAAAGGCCCAATTCATCCATTGCATATCTGCAACAAAGAGAAAGATTGCAAAGATTATATTCATTTCTAAAAGTCATAAACAACAAATAGATAGAGTGCCCTTGCTCTATATCATGAAAGTTGTTGCATACAACATAACACATAAAACATACTAGAATTTCATCTCATTCTCCATTTTATCTCAAGTCCAGAGAAAATGGACCTAACATCTACAACTTCCTATAAGTTTCAATGAGAAAACATGCCCAAATATACAAACAAAGGTGAGCCAATAGAGGAAGCCCTTCCAAGGAATATAGGTTTGAAAAAAACACCAAAGGTATTACAAAATGTAGTGAGATTGACAAAGCATGTCAAAGTAGTAGTCAAGCTAAGGACTTTCTCTATTGACATCATGAATTAAATAAAAAACAAACCTCACAATAACGATAAATTCACTCACACATTACTAAAAGAGGCATAAAGGAGATCCCAACCAAGAAAAAATAGATGGAAGAAGAGGACACTATGAATCACTAAAAAATAAATGCAAAGAAGAAATGATCAAACATTCCCCATATATGAAGACTATAGAAAGCCAACCTTTTCCCATGCAAAATAAGACATGATTTCATTGTACCCAATGGATACAAGATGAACAAATAACTAACATGTAAGATGGATTAAGTTGCTTACCAAGTAATCAACCAATCAAGGCAAAAATGGTGATTTACTAGCCATGAAGTAAAAACAACTTCCTAGTTTTTGGTAAGAAAAAAAAAATTCTATATATAACAAGATACTACATACAACATTAAGATGTTTTTTTCTAAAAGAGAACAAGTCCTCCAGTGGATTCCATACATACGATCATTCAGCATATACATAATGTTTTTAATAGAAATGACAAGTCCTTTACTTATTCTCAACCAACCATGTTCTTAAATGGCAATAGTATATTGACATACCAAGATTTGATTGGTGGATCCTCATACTCAAAACCATAACAAAAATTAGTCTTCGCCTTCATTTCCATTTTTGAAAGAAAAAACACTAATTAAATATGGAAATTAATAATCAAAATTTTGACCACAATCTAAACAATGAGGTTGTTCTTGTCGCAACAACTTTAAATTTTAATTAAGAAAAGAGTATAGACAAAGCGTTCAAGGCATATCTATAGATCAAAACTAGATGTCTATAAGCTCATCTCCAATTCTTTTCCAACGAGTTGCACCTGTAACCATGATGTCATATAGCTCCCCCGCTTAAGTATCACTTCCTCAATTTTTGCAACCTTGAGAAAGTATACAAGTTGAGCAAATATTGAGTCATCATGCCATCATCTTTAATCAACTGCTTTGTGTCCGTTTGCATTGCCTCAAGCCAATCCACAAGAAACCAATCAATGGTTCGCATGCCAATTTCCAACAGCAATTTACAATATCAATCTATCCTTTTAAAAGCTTTCTCCTAAATTATAGAATTGTCAATATGCTACGAGGTTGTCCTCTAGACTAAAAAAGATGGAATATGTGACCAATAGTTCCAACTCCAAGTACATCTGCATTAAGTAGTTAGGAAACCTATTACTTAAACTATTTCAACTACTTATACTAACACAATTTCTACAGTCTTGATTGTTGGTTTGGTTCACAAGTTTTGCATTTAACTAATGAAGTCCACTTGAGTAACTTGTTCCCTACAACCACTAAGAACAGACGACACTTGAGGGATATCAAAAATCCCCAACCAATTTAAGCACTACCTTCAAATGGATAGATCAAATTAATTGCAATGTGCTTAACAATGATAACCTTAATAGCACTGGTGTCAAAAGTTTAGCCAAGGATCCACATAACAAATTCCTAGCAATCTCCAGTCATATCAGTGATATAAACAAATAAGCGAGTTGATATGGTACAACTATTAGAAGCCATTGAGCTAAACCTACCCCTAAATTAGAATAAAATGGTTCTACAAGGATACTTTAAAATAATTTTATCCGCTTAAGCAAGGAGCATGATAGACATACAACAAGGAAAATCATCCAACATATCTCATCAACTTTGGCATCTAAAATTCTCCCTACACATCCATTCAAATTCATCACCATCCTTTGAATACTTCTGAGGAATTTGTCAATAACCCCAGTGTTAATGTTTTCTGCCATTATTATAGTTCTTTGCATTTCAATAGATAAGAACAAGATCACTGAGAAATACACATTCACAAGAGACACAGCATTTATCCTGGGAAACCCTCTAGGGGAAGAAAACCCAACAAAAACTTCCTTATCATAAATTGCCAATACAATGTCAAGAGATAACTCAAACCAATACAGATAGTCCTCTCCAAAAGATGCACCACTCTTCTCCCTCTCTCCAACTGGTAAGTTGCAGCTTGCCTCTTAAGAATGAGCAAGTGAGTTGTGTATCAAAGTGAGGCGTTGGCCTCTCTATATATACAAGTCTGGCACGTGTGAAGTGTCTCTTCACTGGCAGGGCCGACTTCTCAATCTGGGTGGGTAAACCCACCTTTATTTTATTTCTGGGTCTCAATAATAATTGTTGGGGCCGACTTCTTATTCTGCCTCTTATAATTGTCTGTTGACCAATCCGCAAAAGGGGATTTGGTCCTAATACAATTACCGACATCATTAATCCACAATGGGGATTAATCCTATGAATAAAATAACAATAATAATAAGAATACTCTTTGCAGTTACATTATTTCAAC
>SNQJ01S0000344.1:415746-454831 GCA_010110895.2 Picea sitchensis | reverse complement strand
GCTTCTAGTGGTTTTACTGCCCCTACTGCTCTTGATGATATAGAGCTTTTTGATGTAACAAGTAGGCCACGGGAACATCAAGAATGAAACTTGTGTTCCTGTTCTAGTTTTCTTTTTGGACGCCGAATTTTGTAAAACTTTTTGATGTTATGTTTATGTCTTTAATGCTATGTTTCAAACTTTCATGAACATGTTTTTAGCTTGAACAAGACGATGTGTTTTTAAAATATATATGTTTCATGATTAATCATGTTGGTATGCTATTTTCATTACTATCAGATGTATGATAAACTTATAAGAAGAGTATTGAATATATATTTTTTATTTTTTCAAATTTTGTACTATGTCGAACTTAATGCCGAATTTTATCCCCAAAAATTTGACTGCCGAATTTTTGGCGAACTTCAAGCTCGCCGAACTCGAACACGAACACGAACCAGGTGACTAAGTATCTATCTAGTCACTTGAGTTTAATGAAATTTCTTCTCCTTTAAAAATAAACAAATGAGAATATACATATACATACATACACACACACATACATACACACATACATGAGAATTCATGAGAAGTAGTTAAGATCATTAGTGTGATGAGACTGATTTGAAAAAAGAGTCAATTACATAGAAGAATACAGGGTGCAACCTAAAAAGTTGCAGGAACATTATCGAGTCAAGCTCCTACCATTTGCTCAAAAAATAATCCAATAAATGAAAATGACAAAACAAACTTAAGCATGCATTGATGCAGATCTACCTTTCTTAAAAGCATTTTTTGATTGTTGTGATGACTCCGTATCGTCATTTTGTTTTGAAGAACATTTTTCATCTTCACAATCCTCACCTGAAACTCTCTGCAAGTGAATGCAAACCTATTATTAGAACTCAAAACAGCTATCAGCAATGGCTGTTCACCATCTTCGCTTCCTCGTAGGAATATGAAAGAGTACAAAGTAATTGATCATTGAAGAAATATTATACTGAAAATCTCTACAGGATTGCAACATTTTCACTGAGTTGCAGATTGTAACTTTATGGTCCAGATAAAGAAAACTCAAATTTTCAATAACAATTACACAGTAAGATTATTGGACTAAAGATGAAAAATTCAACAGTATGAGTCAGTGTGTTTGTGTTACTTTTCACACTAATAGAAAATGAAAAGACTTAATGACTAGACCGTTTCTAGGATTTCTGAAATCTAAAACTAAGTTTTTACAGATTTGAAAAAAGAAAATCCATCTTCATTGTAAATACTGATGCTTTCAAATGACTAGAAAGATGCCATGGCCATAAATAGAAATCAGTATATAGGAATTGTCATCCCAGTTAGACACAATTTATTAACATTTGCTCAAACTTTTAATAGAAAAAAGGAGGTTAGAAATAGTTCAGTTACGCAAACTCAAAAATGAAAGTCATGTGAAAGAAAACATGGCATAAAGATGTTGTCTCACTTCAAAATGGAGCCAGCACTCCACACATTGCCCCTCCTTCCTCCCTTCGGGAGTGATATATCTAAAATCACCTTTCAAACAGCTGTTCGGTAGGGAGCAGAGCTGAAAACCAGTGATTTTCTGGTTTGACCTCATGGATAGAGTTTAAGAAAAGAGATCAACTCCCATCCCCAGAGGCACCTCTGACATTCCAAAGAATGTCATCGCCAAACATTAATGGATGATGGTTATGCTTTGTTAGAATATTAGGGTAAGTTGAAAACAGCAGTCACTTTTTAAAACTTGAACAAGACAACTCTAGATCTGAAGCAAGGACAGCCGATATATCAATAGACAGCAGTGATAGAAGAAGAATTAACCTCAGATCTTAAAAGGTAGACAATGCTTATTCAAATGCTATAGTAAACTCAAACTATAAGCAACAAGATCAGATCTCAAACAATGATAAGAAAACCCTTTAAATGTATAACAACAGAGATCTCTAACAGTAGATCTACAGCAGATCTCTAAATGATTCTTAGAGCAAACAGAGATGCAAAGACTCTTCAAGTATAGCAGCAGATCTATATTTCAAAAAATTGAAACAAACAGTATTGCAAAACCTTCCAAGTGTAACAGCACCAGTCAACAGTGATATAAGGCTTCCTTTCTATATGACTGTGGTTAAATAAAGAAGATCACTTGAAAAATAACTCAGATCTGAACTTTCAACAGAAGCAAATTAGAAACATACCTGGCAATAGCCTTACCACTGAAGATGATGCACAACCACAATGAAGATAGGTCCTGAGTGTTATGCTCAGTTAAAGATTCGGTTCAGATCTATTTGAGATCTATTATGCCAACATTTGAAGGATCTTTCATGCCACCACAGTTAAGGTAATTTGAACCAAAACAAACACAATCCTTAACAGAGAAACCCCACGGCTGAGATAGATAAGGTATACACAGTAGAGGCTACAGGTATCACCCCCACAATAGACAGCGGCACCTTTACTCACAACAATGGTACCCTTCCACAGGCAGCGGCACCCTTCCACAGTTAGCGGTACCCTCACACAGGCAGCGGTACCCTCATACAGCAGGTGGCAGCATCCTCACAACAGGTAGCGGCACCTCTCACAGCAGGTAGCGGCACCTCTCAGCACATTCAAACAGCAAAAAGAATGGGACGCAGCCTTCAAGGATTTTGCACAGCAGAGAAATAGGACAGCTAAAGATCCTTCACAAAACAGGACTGCACTTCACACTTCAACAGACAAGAGCTGAGGCCGCACCTTCAAGGAGGCTCCACGCTAGGATAAAGTCACAATGGAATGTATATTTGAAAGAGTAGGGGAGGGTCCTTTAAATAGTTGTAGGTTAGGGTAGGAGGGTCAAATAAAATAATATAATTCACATGTTTAAATTTTAAATTTAAACATGTGATTATTTGCTTTTAAATTTAACCCTCAATAATAAAACAAAAANAATATATATTTTTTATTTTTTCAAATTTTGTACTATGTCGAACTTAATGCCGAATTTTATCCCCAAAAATTTGACTGCCGAATTTTTGGCGAACTTCAAGCTCGCCGAACTCGAACACGAACACGAACCAGGTGACTAAGTAAAAAATGATTCATGTTCCACCAACCTAACAATGACCTCCCCGTCCATTTGCAACTAAATGAACTAGCATGTCGCTCATATAAAATGAACATTCTCTTCAACTTCAACATACAAGTGCAAAAAGACAGAAGAGAAATGAGCTCAGTGGCAAGATGTGTGACGCATGCATGCAACAAATCGATATTCCCTATGAAATTTCTCATCAAGCTAAGAATGTATGAATGATTATATATAATTTTTGTGATGCTCTTACTCTATTCAGTGATATCCATGATCAAACAATTTTTTCTCATATCCTCTATAATCAAATCAATGCAATGGGTGGCACAAGGAGTCCAAGACTATGTTAGACACCCCGCCATAAGCAACAAGCCAGAGACCACATAATTACCAACATTATCGATTATGACTTGAACCGCATGTTGCAAACATATCTCTTAGATGAACCAATCCAACAACTCACCTAATAATGACACATCGTTAACGTATGCAAATGCATTCATGGATTCAATAAACGTTATCCCCTTGCCTTCTTCAGTCTACAGACCAAATGCTCCTTCCCTGCAACCTGAAAACCATGTGGTTGTGTTAACCCCTTCATTTTCACCCTTGAAAAGCTTGAGGGTTAAGAGCCAACATGCACTATTTTAGCTGGCAATCTGAGATTCTCCTAGAGTTTAGCGCTTGTGTTGAGCAAGCGGTCGGTTCCTACGTGAGACAAGTATATGATCGGTACATGGTTGTTTGGTTCAGAGTTAGAGTTGACTTAGTTTCCATGCATTTTTGAGAGAGATGTATACATACAACAGGTGTTGCTATCTTTTAGGAGACACGGTTTGAGTGGGTCTCTTGATAGTTTGGAGTAGTTTTGAGCATACAGTACGAGTCCTTGCATGATTCTAGGCCCGACAACACTTTTTCGGGCGACGTGCAAGAACTTTCTATTTTTAGCAGGTTTTGCTCCAGGCCCCGAATTCAGATTATGAGCGTGCAGTATTGATCCTTGAGACATCCAGAGTCTTTTGGATCTTTTCCGGGATGATGTGGCACAGTTTACTATTTTTAGGAGGTTGAGCACAATTACTCACATGTCAATTCTGATCACATATTCGGATCCGTTGTGGAAAGACGAGATCAATGTGTATAAAGCCAAGGGCATTCGGACGACTTTCTATTTTTAGCAGTGTCTATTTTTAAACAGTGACATGTGGATGTGTTCTCCCAATAATCTTGGATGGTATTGACAATTTCCTAAAATTTAGGAGTTGGATTCTATTTTTAAAGATGTCTATATTTAGCAAGTACAGTCATCATCCATGCCGTGCCAAGTGGCACTCTTAGATTCTGACATGTGGCAGATTATCAGAGTGATGTGGCATCTACGTGGCATCATTTGACCAAGGTCGCATAAAATGAGGTGGCACTTCCATGGAGAAAGTTTAGCTAATTAGACTAACTTTTCTCGCTGATTCTTCTTCACCAACCATAAAAACACTTTCCATGCAATCCCTAAACCATTTTTTCATATACCTCTTAACCCTCTAACCCTATCCTAATCCTCGACCCACTTCCCGTTTCCACTATACCCTCACTCACCTTTATCCTTACCTATTCATTTAACCCCTTTAATTAATTAATTTTTTATTTTTATTTTTTTCCTAACCCCCTCCACTCATACGTACCATTCATTTTTCCTAACTCAAATACCCACTTTCTAAGACCCATTTATCTTGCCCACTTTAAATTAATTATTTAAAAGTCACTTTATTTTGATTACTATAAAGTTGTCTCTACCTTTTCTTTTATTAATTACTTAATAAATGAAAAGTTTTGTCCCCCTTTAAAAGTCTCCCCTTTTAAATTAATTAACACGTTAATTAATTAATTAATGTGTCCCCATCTACTAATTTGTGTCCCACCTTTACTACCTTTTTATCCCTTTATTATATTAATTAGTTGAAAGGATTTTGTCCCCCTTTTAATTAGTTAATTATTAAAGGTGTGCCCCTTGTCCTCCCTTTTAACATGCATACCTTCCTTTTTAAATACACCCTCACATTTTAATATGATGTATGCTCGTTACATTTTTTAAAAGGGTGCATGATTATTCCTTTTATGGAATGTGTCATGTATATCCACTTCATGTTATATCACCTACACACACTTAATACACCATTTGACTTACCTTTTCAAGTGCGTCGTCTCACCTCCTCACTCCACGTGAGCCACTACCCTCACGCCCACTGACCATCCCATCCTCCACCTCATCCGCTCACATCTGTCACTCACCTAAGCTATCTCCACTCGCCTATCTCCCTCAACTCATGCAACCATATTCCATGCATGTCTATCTTACCTTACGCATCGTTGTAATAGAGGATACTATCACATACGTATGCTACTCTATCCTCCACTCCCACTCACTGAAACCTATGCCTCCTCCCCCGCGTCTACCACCCATGCATGCGCATGACCCACTCACTCATCCACTTTAGCTTGTTCACTCGTATCCTAGTGCATGCACTCTCCCATGCGCTAAGGCTTTTCCATATTACACAAGTCAACTCACTCTCACTTAACTCATCTCATGCCACTGCTTGATTTGGCTTATGTCATGCACATGATTATTATTTGTTGGAGAGATACGCCTCTAGAGCTATATATTGGATGGTTTCCATTGGTTCTTCGTCGGTTCTTGCAACAGCAGCATAGTATCTTTCTCATTCTTCTCTCTCTATAGTCTGGTGGCTTTTCTCTGAGCAAAGGAAGCATTGTACAGGTTGTAAGCTTGCCAAGTGTGGCGCAATCAACCTTCTTGTAAGCTTGATCAATAAAGAAGTATGTGTTTTGTCCACTGTGGTAAAATTGTGATCTGATTTGTCATTTTCTAAACTGTTGATCGTGATTATTTCAATCTTTTGAACAGTTTTTCTCTTCTTTTTCCAGTCTATTATCATTGTGCTAACCCTGCAAGTTCCCTCCAAGCATAGAATATTACTTTTCCTCATCATTTTGGACTGCTTTTACAGGTTGTCCAAGACAAACGGCTTGTTGTTTTGTAGGTTTTACACGTAGAAATCAAACTTGAGGACAACAACAAGGCACTTCAGTGTGCCTAAGGACTCCCCCCAGAGGCTAGCAAGCATCATCCCAAATGGAGAGGGGTTTGGTCAATGACAATTAGGGCCTTACTCCTTTAATTAAATAAGTTTTTACCGTTGTCCTAACACATATATCAGCTCAGAATTGAAGGGTAAAAATTTGTGCTAACGGGTTGATACATGTAGTCCTCTTCCTATAAATCTCCTTTGAGGAAGGCACTCTTCAAATCCATCTAATGGACCTTCTAACCAAATTGTGCTACCATGGCTAGAATAACTCAGATGGTGCTCATCTTTGCTATACGATCAAAGGTCTCCTCATAGTCAATGCCTTCTCACCGAGAGAACCCTTTTGCAACCAACAATGCTTTGTACTAGTCAAGTGTACCATATGCCTAGTACTTGGCCTTGTACACCCAGTTGTAGCTAATCAGTTTCTTCCCTAGTGGAAGAGTTGTGAGGTCCCCGTTACCCCCTCTCACCTAGGGGTAACTAGAAAAGATCATGTCTCATAGCCCATATTGCAGACAACAATCACAGAGATGATGACCAACATTCTCCACAGACAACAGCCCCTCCGATGCCTCCTCCTCATCATTGCTCATTAGATGGTGCTTTGACACACATGAGGTATAATAGTCATTGTTTCATGCAAAGTCTTACATTTAATGCATTAAACACTTAAGCGAGGATAATGGGTTGGAGTCGGATAATGGATCATGATGCTTGGAAGTTATGCTTTTTGCCTTGTCTCACCTTGGTGGCAATCATTTGTGTCCTAGTCCAACGTTGTCACTCTTGTACTAGGAGGCCTAGATAAGGGTAACGTACCACTCCCTTCCATACTTAACACATTTCGTATGTATTCCTTTCGTTGTCCTACCCTCTGGGAATGGTTGCTACATGTAACCGAAAAAAGGCATGTGGTTCATTTTCCTATGAGAAGAAGGGGCTAAAATGCATGAGGTCGATGCATTTAGTAAAAGAATAAAAAAAGGCATGTTATAAAAGAAAGCAGAAAAAATTGGAGGACAAATCACTGAATCAAAAGCCAAAAGTTGGCTTGAGCTCTTACCCCCCACTATGAGGCGACCACCCCTAGTCCTAATGCACTGAATGCATATCAAATTAAAAGGACTTAATCCCAGTAAAAATAATAAATGCATCAACCTAAAAAGGGGACTTGCTAGGCAATAAAAGAATATTAAAAGGCAAGAAGGGGTTTGGAATACACACACTATCAAGGAAAGGGTAACTCAAACACCAAGCGCTCCCTCTACAAAGGCGCTCATGGAAATGTATGGAGCACAATTACCTTGCATGTCAATGACTCCATGACCATGAAGTAAACAATATGTCGCATCATTCACTTACACTTACACCTCGATGGGTTTCTCGAGAAATACTCCTCTACTTGGGTACCGGCACACCTAATAGGGTCTTTTGATGGTCCTCCCATATCTAAACCTGGCAAACTACATAAAGTCCTAAGCTAATGTGAAGTTTGAAGAAGATACCTAATGTGAATAGCTTATGTGGATTTTGTATTAAGTTGTGACTGATTTTGTATGATTCTAATCGCTATGGTACCTTGTAATGGTTGGTTCACCTGACTTTTGTGATACTTTCTTTTGAGATGATTTGGCGCTTCTACCCTGGATGTTGCACATTACATGGAGGTCGTTGCACGCTTGATGTTGAGCGTTGGGTCATGTGATGAATTTGCGAGCCTTTGGACACCCTCGAACACCTATTGAACCTGGGACTTTGCACAGATGAGTTGAGACATTGCATGTACAGCCCAATGGGTCACTCGGGGGGCAGGAAGCCCTTCACCATGGAAATTGTACCCTTTGAGGATTGGAGTTTGAGATTGATAATGTGAGCATTGATGATGATAATACACCTATTTAAGAGAGGTTGTAGAGCTATTTACCTCATGACATCACACTTTAGCCCTTGGACATTGCACATGATGATGATGATGTCATGCTTCTTGGTGACTTGATACCACTTGAGCTAACCTAGCATGAGTTGCCATTCTTTTGATGAGTTGGCACTTTTATGTGAGGAGACATGACCTTTTGATGAGAATGATGGATTTTGGTGATACGTTACACCCTTTGGGAGGAGATGTGACTCTTAGAGATGATGTCACCCTCTTTTTGCACTCTACACCCACACATATGGCTCATTTAGAGGACATTTTCATAATTTTGCATTGTATCATTATTTTGAAGATACTTTTGGGGGTCCACCTAAACCTATCCACCTTGTATCATGGACTTTTCATGTTTTAGGGGCTCTTAAAGAGGTAAAGCTCTAGGGTTTTGTTCGTATAAGAAGGTTAGTGCTTCCTCACTTGTAAATCATAATTCACTTGTGGAGAAACACCTCTATACTTGTCTATTTTACTTCTTTCTTAACATGGAGTACTTATGTGCACCTCTTGGAGAGTAATATTGTGGATGGTTTCTTCATATTTTTGTGGATGATTACATGCTAGGGTTTTCTTCATGTTCAACAACTTGGCTAGTAAGTGTTCTTTCCAAGTGTCGTTGGTTTATTCTTGGTGTTTTAAGTGACTGCTTTATCAAAGTGGTGATAATTTGCATGTTATCCTCTTCTCCTTGGATAAATTTTGTTTTGAAACCCTAGGAAGGCTTGCAATTGTGCTCCCTTCCCTTGTTCTCATTCATTTTAAGCTTGTTCAAGCATATAAGGTTAATTTTAGGGCTTGCGATTGAATTCCCCTAGACTTACCCTTATTGGTTAAGTTCTAGAGCTTGTGATTGTACTCCTCTAGGGTTTTGACCTAAAATCCACCTTGATATCTTGTTAGAAGCCATAGAAGACATAAGATGACATCTAGGGTTTGTAATTGTACTCTCCTAATTTGTTTTCCTGAAAGCTTTAAACCTAGGGCTTGTGATTGTACTCCCCTACGGTTTGGTTATTGCGTTTTCTCTTGTTTTTATTCTCCATTAAGGTTGCATTTATTGACTCCATACGCCCAAGGAATTAAAACCACACTAGTCATTCTCCATTGCAAGTGACTTTAGAACCCTAATTCTTTCTCTCTCCTTGACGTCTTGTTAGATTTAGCCCAAGTCACATTGCATCTTTAACTCTTAGTCATCAACAAGCCTAACATCTAGGGTTTCCTTGCATTTCTAACCTATAATCATCTCTAACATCATTTGTTGCTGCAATTTTTCATTTTCCAGCCATGAGGGATTGGTGTCTTGCATCCATTTAAAATAGTTTGATGTTATTTCTTTTCAGCAATTATTAGCAAATGGTTTGTTAATCTTTAGTTTGCGCTTAGCATCTTTTTCATCACATTTCTTGCTAGTTTTAGAATTGCTATATAACTGTTGTCATAATATACCATTTGCTAAAGTAGATTATCTTTTACAGCAGATTTTATTACAGCCTTTTCTTTTTCTTTGATAGCTAGTATTTCAAGGCATTTTCTTTACTCTTTTGACTTGATAATTATCATTGATTGTCTTAGAAATACCCCTCAAACTCACAAATTGGTTTTGCCTTGCTTAAACCACCTTGACCTCACCTAAAACATTGTCCTAGTTGGTGGTGCAATCAAGCAACCAAGATAAGGGGTCATAGACTTGCCTTAGCTTGCTATAGGATCCTTTGAGGTTGTTAGGGAAGACTCCCTTGTGTTGGATCTCCATCCTTCACTAAAAATGGGGAAGTAGTTCCTTAGGTGACAGTGGCAAATACTTCCTTATGTTACACGCATCTTGCATCTTGTTAAGGCTTTGCACGAGTGCTAGATTGGTTAATAACAGTCCCAAGTCTGATATTTCATCAAACTCTCATGTTTCGCTATCATGGACTTTTATTGTTCAGATCTCCCTTTCACTTCCTCAAACAATTGTGGCTCATAGATTTCCTTAACATTGGCCATCAAAGTAAAATGGACCATGTTTGGTTTATGCTTGCTTTTTCGTCTCGGTGGTCGTCATAAAGGAGTGGTTGACTAATAAGGGTATAAAACCACTCTATGAAATTTCCGAATGGGAACATAGGGAGGATGGAAAGTGGCCATCTTGGAAGACACTTCACCCCCCAACAAACCTGGAAGAATCCTTGTCTGGGCTCTTCTCCCAACTCTAAGGAGCAACACCCATAGAGAGAGCCATACACAATGAAGCATGATAAAACTACAATTTCGCCAACCAAAATCTCCCTCCAAAATCGACATTTTAGAAATGACTCTTAGGAGGAGATTGCCTCCCCAAATATGGTTCTTCCATTGGCTCATGGTTCAAAATAAAATCATTGGAGCAAAGAATCTAAAAAAATGCGAGACTCAAGGACCCACAAGATGTACATTGTGCCTACTATCAAAAGACACAACTAATCATATATTACTAGAATGCACATTCTCTCATCAAGTATGGAAAGCGACACTAGAAGAACTAGAGATCCCAACAACAGTGCCCAAAGATTAGAGACAAATTACCATAACTTAGAAGGCAACTTGGTCAAAAAGTCATTATTCAAAAGATTTTGGTTCGCAATTCCAAAATACATCTAATGGAAAATCTGTATAGCAAGAAATCATATAATATTAAGACAAGCAATTCCAAACCCTCCAGAAGTCAACAATCAATCCTGAGGAATGTTGAACAAGACGATTCTGTCAAATGGCATAAGAAAAGTGCAATTAGCAGACTATGCGGTAGAGGAGAAAAATTGAGTAAAATACTTGATAACCACCAACCTATCCTGCAACCCATCTGCCTTGCCCAAAAGGCTAACCAAGACACCTAGATGGTAGCTCGAAATGGGCGAACAAGATTTTGAAAAATGGAGATACAACAAAAAGTAGTATGTCCTCTTCTTTAATGGAGCATAAAAAGGCCACCCAGGGGCAATAGGTGTAGTGGGGATCTATAATATCCCGATTTTTACTCCTTGAGTTATTTGTAAATAAATACTTAAAGACTTTGCATGATTACTTTATAACTTTGGTACACTAACTCCATGTATCAAATAAACCATAGTAGTGTGAATATTGTACCTCTTTTTGTTTTGCAGTTAATACAGATGAAGATCGGATCAGATGAGCTTGAGCACCTATAGGGGCTATGATACCACAAGAGGGGAAAGGTGAGGGGGTCTAAGGGGGGGGTTTATGCCTAAATCATCTACACCTTATACTGCCTTGAACCCTCACCCAATTTCAATATGAATTTCAAAACAAAAATGAGTTAAGAGTGGAGGAAACCAACTCCTCAATCTAAGCCACAACTCCTAAGTTATAGCAAACTGTCTCCCCTATATTCTTGGAACTAGGAGGAGAAGTTGAGTTTGAACTCTCTATCTATTAGCACTAGAAGTCACCTCCAGATTGTGTTGGAGGTAAGCCCAGTACCCATCAGAGTTTTATGTCACATGTTGATTTTAAAGAGGTCAAATGGACACAGACTCAAGATGATATCGTTTTAATTCAGAAAATTGGACTGGTATGCACCTGTAGGTGAGGTCTTGATTAACTTCAGTCAGTAAGTTGGAGTAAGGGTGAGTAGGAGGAATATTTAGTGAGAAAGGTGTAGAGGTCCGCTATGAACATCAGATTTTCCAACAGCCTAAGGAGGAAAAACTTAAACACAAGGTCCTCCTGGATTCAAATTTCATGGAAACTGAAAGAAATCATAACAATACTATAATCAAACATTTATCATAATACAACAATCCATGTGAATCAATCAAACATGAACTCTCTCAATATCAAAGGCAAATAAGATGGAGTAAGAAAGTTGACTTAAATTAACCAAGATGTCTCAAAAACAAATACATAACCAGAGAACCAGTGTTCTTCATCAAAAGTTTACAAAACGGGAGCACTGCTCAACCATCGACCATAACAAAATATCGAAACTGAGTATATATAATCAGAACTGCTGCAACTACCAGGAGCGTGATCGGGCCCCTGCATTCAAAGCTTCCAGTCAATGCCCGCTCTGTCGGACTGTGCAGGCCCTCTCATGTCAGATGCAAGACAGGCGCAGTTAAGCGTTTTACAGGAAAATCCATCCAGGAGGAAGCTTTGGATTGACAGTCTGCCTTCACAGCCGCTCTCTGCATGTTTTCCATTTATGGGGTGAGACGAGGTCTCAACTGTCACCCCCATTTCCATTAACTACCTTTTCTCGAGATTGCGACGCGGCTTAATGCTCAGGGGGCAACCATGCGCTGCTCTTGGATAGGATGTTATATGAGCACGTGATTGTGGGGCCGCTCAAAGGTGGTTTGGATTTAGACCGCTTTTGGGCCCGCAATCCATCTCCATTCGCCACGTATCGCTCTTGACTTACCATGGTTTCAATTGCGAGACTGCTCAAGAAAATTATCGTCCGAGGATGTTGCGTTCCCGCAATGGACTGTGGTCATCGATATCACGATCTTGGATGAGGCTTCACGATCACCCGCTCAAATCTGCCCCTCCAAATCAATGGATCAAATCTTCCCTTTCAAAACAACGGTCGAGATTTGCTTCGTGGATCGGCCTTCGGGCCTTTCAATAGTCAAACTTTATTTACTCCAAGCAAATTCTCCGGGGCTAGGGATCTGACGACACGTGGCTCTTGTTGATCAACAGCTCAGATCCATTTTGGGCCTTCAGCCACTTCGGCGGCTTTGGCAAATTCGACGCTTCGAGACTTTGAACTTTCGACTTCTAAGCAGTTCTCATTTTAAATCTCTCGAAGCTCATTTCCCTGAAGGCTTGGATCGACTGCCTCCTGTCCCCTTTAAGATCAACGATTCGTATTCACTTCGGGGCCTTTTGCTCTGGCGCTATACTTCGTGCAAGTTTGCACTCCCGAACACCTGTGAGCCGCTGATATGGATTGTTCCTGGATTCCTCGCCGCTGAAAGATTAAAACTGCCTTCTGCTTATGCTTCTATCCCGAAACAGACTGTTAAGAAAGTTGCGCTTTGTGTCCATGGCTGCGGCCTGCACGATCAAGGATTTGGACAACTGGCTGTGGGTTTTGGAAGACAAAAGGATCAGTGACAGAGGCCAAGGAGATGAGTGCTCAAACACAAAGGGGCAAACAAAAACGACTTTGTCGACTGAAGGGGAAAAATTAAGACTTGGTCTGCGAAAAGGATAGAGACAGGGAAAAATTACAGACTTAGCTAGAAACCACAAACCCACATGACTCGGACAAGTTCATGTGATAACATTTGGCCCCACAAGGGATGGCATGCTCCCTGTGAGATGCCAAGAAGAAGCAGTTCCAATCACCTTATGCATTGGGCTATGGAGTCATGCTCAAAAAACATCTTGTTGGGATTACAGGCCGATAAGTAAAAAACGAAAATAAACACACATGGGCTCCACAGGAGCTTATTTATGTACAGTCCTAAACTAACCAATCTTTACAAAATGTTAGGTGCAAGCAAACTTCCACCATAGCCATTCAAGTAACTTCCTAACTGGAAGCTCTTTTACTCTATCAGTGATTGATAGCAGATGATGCAACCATGACAGCAGAAGGATTACATCCTTCAGCTTTCCTCCAGATAGTAATGGTGGGATAAGACTTGGAGGCTTCAAATCATGGAGGAAAAGCAACCCCATGTATTCCCCTACAGGCTCATAGAATGAGTGAGAGAATTTACTGGGTTGGTGGCAGAAAACATGCTCTATCCCACAGTTGTCCACACACGGCTCAATGTCTCTGGCAAGCACAGGTGAGTGAACAGCTGATGCAGGCTAACTGATCTCAGGTGATGGTTGCTCACTCACAGGCTCAGGGTAGGATATAAACTGCTCATTTGGCTCTCCCTCTTCTTTTTCATGGCTTTCCCAAAGGTCAAAGTCATAATCATCATTAACAGGAACCATGGCAGAGCTCTGCTCTTCATCGTCTTCGCTGGGATATTCATCGCAAGTCGTTTGTTCTTGGCCAGTATCCAAAATCACTTCTTTGTCATAAGTAGGGCTGCCAAGAACATCTGTTTCGAGGACCGGAATATCCTCTGCATCTTCATAAGAGCAGCAAGCACGATCTGCCTCCAATTTCTCTATTTTTACAGAAAGTGATTTTACCAGTCCCACCAGCTCACCCAAAGCATCTTCTTCCTCCTCGACGCTTTATTAGGCACAGCCATATCTTGATCACGGTCTTCATATTCCTCACAACAACTCTGACAGATAAACTCAGAAGAATAAAACTTTTGACAGTGCCTATTGAAAGCTGCATGAAACTGCTCCAGGGAGGAGATGCTAGCAAGGGGCAAGGAGTGATACCACTTGCGAGCATCTCCTGCTAACAAGATCATGAACATCTTTAATAATACATCCTCATGATGTATTTCCAAATGATGCATGAGTTCATAAAACTCAAGGAGATGCTGAGCAGGGTTGTCCTCTTTACGCTCTCTAAATATGGGCAAATAATCACCCCATTCATTTGGAGTAGGAACAACATTAGGAAAACCGAGAGCAAAGGAGAAATTAAAAGGAGCATACCTCCGAGCCAAGATTCTTTCCATTTCGAAACAGTGGAGTCCCCAATCAATCATTTAATCATGGAGTCGTCAGGTGAATGATATGCAATCAAAATGTGTCTAGTCTTTGTTCACCATCAAAGACCAAATCTAATCGTTGTCAATCTCACAGAGAACTTTCAAGCTAAGAAAGCGACTGCTAAAAGCCTTCTCAAAAAAGTTCTCTGGGTCAGCTCGGGTGTGCTAGAGGCAGCCACAACCGAAATAGTGGACTCGACACAGTGGAGTCGCTAGGTGCAAATGCAATCTTCAATGGTTCCGATATCTGATGCACCTTCAAAATCAGAAGCTCGTTGTCATTCTACCCAGGGAAAAGTCTTCAATTCGTTCCCCGACAATGGCGCCAAAAATTTTAGCACTACAAGTCACCTCCAAATTGCGTTGGAGGTAAGCCCAGTACCCATCAGAGTTTTATGTCACATGTTGGTTTTAAAGAGGTCAAATGGGCGCAGACTCGAGATGATATCGTTTTAATTCAAAAAACTGGACTGATATGCACATGTAGGTGAGGTCTTGATTAACTCCACTTAGTAAGTTGGAGTAAGGGCGAGTAGGAGGAAGATTTAGTGAGAAAAGTGTAGAGGTCCGCTATGAACATCAAATTTTCCAGCAGCCTAAGGAGGAAAAACTTAAACACAAGGTCCTCCTGGATTCAAATTTCATGGAAACTGAAAGAAATCATAACAGTACTATAATCAAACATTTATCATAATACAATTACAACAATCCATGTGAATCAATCAAACATGAACTCTCTCAATATCAAAGACAAATAAGATGGAGTAAGAAAGCTGACTTAAATTAACCAAGATGTCTCGAAAACAAATACATAACCAGAGAACCAGTGTTCTTCATCAAAAGTTTACAAAACGAGAGCATTGCTCAACCATCGACCATAACAAAATATCGAAACTGAGTATATATACTCAGAACTGTTGCAACTACCAAGTGCGTGATCGGGCCCCTGCATTCAAAGCTTCCAGTCGACGCCCGCTTTGTCAGACTGTGACGCCCGCTTTGTCAGACTGTGCAGGCCTTCTCATGTCAGATGCGAGACAGGCGCAGTTACGCATTTTACAGGAAAATCCATCCAAGAGGAAGCTTCGGGATTGACAGTCTGCCTTCACGGCCGCTCTCTGCATGTTTTCCATTTATGGGGTGAGACGAGGTCTCAACTGCCGCCCCCATTTCCATTAACTACCTTTTCTCGAGATTGCGACGCGACTTAATGCTCAAGGGACGGCCCATCTCCCTTCGCCACGTATCGCTCTTGACTTACCATGGTTCCAATTCCGAGACCGCTCAAGAAAATTATCGTCCAAGCATGTTGCGTTCCCACAATGGACTGTGGTCGTCGATATCATGATCTTGGATGAGGCTTCACGATCAGCGGCTCAAATCTACCCCCTCCAAATCAATGGATAAGATCTTCCCTTTCAAAACAACGACCGAGATTTGCTTCGCGGATCGGGCTTCGGGCCTTTCAATAGTCAAACTTTATTTGCTCCAAGCAAATTCTCCGGAGCTAGGGATCTGACGACACGTGGCTCTTGTTGATCAACAGCTCAGATCCATTTCGGGCCTTCGGCCACTTCGACAGCTTTGGCAAATTCGACGCTTCGGGGCTTCGGGCTTTCGAGCTTCTAAGCACTTCTCATTTTAAATCTCCCAAAGCTCATTTCCCCGAAGGCTTGGATCGACTGCCACACGTCCCCTTTAAGATCAACAGTTCGTATTCACTTCGGGGCCTTTTGCTCTGGCGCTATACTTTGTGCAAGTTTGCACTCCTGAACACCCGTGAGCCGTTGATCTGGACTATTCCTGGAATCTTCGTCGTTGAAAGATTAAAACTGCCTTCTGCTTATGCTTCAATCCCGAAACAGACTCTTAAGAAAGTTGCACTTTGTGTTCATGGCTGCGGCGTGCACGATCAAGGATTTGGACAACTGGTTGTGGGTTTCGGAAGACAGAAGGATCAGTGATAGAGGCCAAGGAGATGACTGCTCAAACACAAAGGGGCAAACAAAAACGATTTTGTCGACTGAAGGGGAAAAATTTTAAATTAAGACTTGGTCTGCGAAAAGGATAGAGACAGGGCAAAATTACAGACTTACGTAGAAACCACAAACCCACAAGACTCTGACAAGTTCATGTGATAACACTATCCATTAGGCATGAGGAAAATTCGAATGGGAAGAAGAAGGTTGTGAGAAAAAGGGGTAGAGAGGAGTTTGGGGAGGTTAGACATTAGGGGAAGAGAGCCAAATCCATTATAGACCAACCAGCCATGAATGGACGATGGTAGCCTTGAGAAGAAGCCACGAAAACATGGAAAACTCTGTTGAAACTTGAGACATAGTCTGGACCTTCTATGCACACACTAAATAGCACGAGACTGAGTAATTTTTGAGGCACTGAACAGTAGGTAAGGTAATACTCATTGTGGTGTGTGGGGCAAGTATGTGGGTGCCATAGAACTAATTTGTCATCAAGAAATTTGCAGATGTAAACATTGATTTGAGTCCAAATTTCATAGTTAACTATCCCTACTTCGTCCTGCTGGTATCGTAGCCCGACTAGAGGGTGGCATCCGCTATGGATTTGCCTACGATTGAGTGGAAACAGCTCGCTCAGCTGGTTGTTGGCTTGCAGTCTTCAAAAGATAAGATAAAACCTCTATTCTGGTCATCAATTTGATTTGAAATATTAGAAAATTTATGCATTATTACCTCTGTCAAAATTTTGTCTCAGATTACTGAAAGATTTCTGTAGATTACTGTTGTACAGTTGTTGTTGAAACGAACTTTGGCCCAACCTGTCTCTGAGGAGGATTAATATATAGCTCTAGTTAAGAATACAGGCAGGAATTCATCTTTGTTGCTATCTATAAATGTATGCTTTAAATCAAGAACAGACTACAATAATGTTCCCTTCTACTTTCTAATTATACTTGTTTAAAATAAATATTCTAGTTCTATGTGTTGCATAGAGAAGTACACGTCCAGAAGTATTTTATGTGTTTCTGTTGTTAGACACCTCTGAATATATGCTGGTATGAACCTGGAGGCTTAAATGTTATCCTCATATGCAACTATCTTTTTATGTAACAAGCAAAAGATTTTGTCAATTGCAAGTTTGGTAATACCACTATTATTATATATATCCAATAAACTGAGCATGCTTCCATATCCTTAGCCTTGGAAATGCATTGATCCCAAAGCAATGACAGATATATCACCAATATGAGGGCATTCTCTGAGTCGAAGTTCCACAATCTCCATCCCACTTTTGACTAAAACTAGAATTACATTGTCAGTTAAGTTTGGAATATTTAACAAGTCCAGATTTTACAGTGTTTGAACAAGGAAGCCTGCAACTAGAACAGATAAGTGATTTTGAGTGACGGCCACTGGGATTTAGAAGGTATTTACCCTATCTCATTTCTTTCGTTCTTCATATTTGGGACAAAAACCCAAACGATTTGGCTAAAATCACATGTTAAGACAACTATGGCACCTTAAGACTCTTCAATCACACTTAGGCATTAAATCGATGAGGTTGGAGGCCAAACGACATGTTTTATAAGTAGGATGTTACCTCCTTTATTTGCTAAATGATTGTTGGAAGATTAGTTGAGGGTTTTAGATGTTTGTTGTTAATGAATACTTCATAAATCGTACCCTTCCTTTTGCATATAGTTGCTGGTATAACTTGTCCTTTATATGCCTGCACAAGTTTAATCGGACAGTAAATGATATATGCTTGACATTCAATTTGGATTACAGGTTTGACAACTCATTCCCTCATCTCTCTTTTGTTACAAATTTGTGGACAATATGGTTCTTGAATGCTGAGGTTTTGGGTTCTCTTACTATTTTGAAATGATAATTGCACACAAAATCACATTTGACTGTTGAAACTCCTGAATCTAGGTGACCATTGTTGAGTTAGATTCACATTTGCTTGGATGTTGAATTTATCACTCGGATAACAATAAGGTATAAGTATATTTGGCATGTTATGGTGTTACACGCCCTAAAACAGTGCTAGTGGGAAATGTTCCTGGTGCCACTGACATTTACTGAAGTACTTTCTAGAACAGGGGTTTATTTATCACCTTGTATTGGCCAATGAGTTATGGACTTAAATTACTTAATTTTTAGCCTTATTCAAGGTGTAATTCAAGTAAGGAAAACTATGTGATTTCCCTAGTTTTGCAAAAGTTCAAATACTTGTTGGAAAGAATCAAGTGGTGTTTACTTATATGTTGAGAATGAGAGTGATGAATTGTTGATATAGTGTTGCCCAATTCTCAAAAGTGCAGTGTGTGTTCATGTAATTGAGTTATTAGCTTGCTAAGTTAGAAATGTGGGTGTGCTCGTTTAACCATAGACAATATAGCAATATTGTCACCCAACCATAGGCACAAAGGCCACCCCCGAGCACCTTAACCTTGACAGAGAGAAAAATTCTGATAGCAAATCAATAGCAACCCAAGGCTAGAGCACCAAGCAAAGATAACCAAAAACAAAGCAGAAAGCCCAAGTCACAAAAACCGAAAATACAAGTTGCAGTAGCTGAAACTGCAGTTCCTTTCCAAACTTGCGCACAACTGGTTTTCTACAGTTGCGAGTGAGTGAGTCCCAAATGAGCTCTAGCACCCTGTATTTATACTGTTGCTTAGTTGTCTGGGTTGACTTCTCTTCCTGGGGGCTAAAAACTCAATATTAATTATTCTCTTTAGCCGACTTGTCTTCTAGGGTTATTGTCCAAGGCTTTAGGGTTTCTCTTGCTTCCCGGAATATTCTAGTCTCATCAAAGGTTACAAGTGGAGTTTAATACCTCCAACATCTACCATAATATCAACACTCCCTCCTAGCTAGCGAGGTATAAAAAACAATGATCTTAAGCACAAACAGACCATTCAACGGCTAGCATTAACATAGCCACACAGGCTATCTCATGATCAAATCACAAGCATCATCATCACTATCCAATTGGATAGTCTCCATGGCAATCAGAACAAAATAGAACACTACTATGTCTATTCATAGTAGTATACAACTACTATCCAGTGGTACACAACTACTAACTAGTGACCCACAGTCACTATCAATGGATCACATCCACCACAGTAGCATATAACTACTGTCTAGAGACATATAGTCTCTACAACAATCATATCATCTGATATCAATTTGCATAAACAATATCATGATACAAACTGAGTCATCTCAGCCATTATTCCACTCACATCTGTGAGATCTGGAAGAGCATCTACCCTCAAAAAATAAAACATCAGCCATGGGCTATCTGGACTATTCTTCCCAAGCATAGAAGAGTAATTGTCCCTGATTTCAGAGCCTGGACCATTCACCTAATTGGGCCATTCCTCCGGGACAATCACAGTGCAACCTGGAGAGAATGAGTCTGTCGTAGGGAATGCACGTCCCTGATTGTTGAACCTGGACCATTCACCTAAATGGGTCATTCCTCCGACACTAATCATAGTGCAACCTGGAGAGAATGAATCAGCCCTAGGGAATGACTGTCCAGACCATTTCCTAAGGAAATGATTGTCCTACACCAACCTCCAAAACGAATCATTCTTTGAAACTGTTGACCACTGTGAACTTCGAAAGAATGACTGCCCGACAAGGCGAACCATTCTACTTGATCACTACTCAGAGTGACTGCCAAGAAGAATCACTGTCCTAGACCATTCCTCCACACTGGCCACAAGGGGAATCGTTGTCTATCGTACATCAACAATCTATTGGACCATTTTGATTACGAAAATGATTGTCCGACCTGGACCATTTTCTAAACTGGAAAATGCATGTCCGTCATAAATCTCGAACCACTTTCCGGACTAGAAAGGAATTGCCCAACCTAGACCATTTTCCAAACTGGAAAATGATTGCCCATGAATCAATAATATGTATCAGTGCCCCTCCCAACCTGGGAAGCCATCTCTTCCCTTTCAACTAAGGGAGTTATCTCCACGAGTCCCATATTGTCCTGTAAGTATGCAAACTTTACCCTGGACAAAGGCTTTGTCAAAATCTCTGCTACCTGCTCATCTGTGGAGATATACTGGAGTTTCACTTCTCCTTCTTGGACTTTATCACAAATAAAGTAGTATTTGATCTCAATATGTTTCGACCGGTCATGAAACACTGGGTGTTCTGATAGCCTCATGCAATTTTGATTGTCACAGTATATTACGGTCGAATCTGGTACCTGATCAAATAATCCAGAAATCAACTTCCTCAACCATACTGCTTCGGTACATGCCTCACATGCTGCGATATATTTTGCTTCTACTGTGCTAAGTGCAACAAACTTTTATTTCCTACTTGCCCATGATATCATAGCAGAGAGCGCAAACTGAAACACGTCCCTGAAGTACTCCTTAAGTCTTCTACACTCCCTGCCCAATCTAAATTTGTGAATCCATGAAGTTGTATATCACTGGATGAGGTGTATCTTAAACCATAGTTTATCATCCCACGAATATATCTCAAAACATGCTTTGCAGCTATCCAATGCTCATGTCTGGGTTCCACTTGGAACTGGCTTAAGGTGTTTACAGCAAAGCAAATATCTGGTCGAGTATTCACTGGATACAACAACGACCCAATCAATTGTCGGTACAGGGATGGGTCTACTGGATCAGAATCTGAGTCTCTTACTTTTCTTATGTCTGTGGTCATAGGAGTGGCCATGGATTTGCAATCCATCATTCCAAATTTTTGAAGAATCTTCATTGCATACTTTCCTTGTCCAAGGAAGACTTCACCATGCTTCTACCATACTTCTAGTCCCAAGTAATAGTGCATGAGACCAAGGTCTTTCATATCGAACTCAGAAGCTAATTCCATTTTACACTGGGTAATGAGAGACTCTGCACTTGTCAAGAATAAGTCGTCGACATACAACACTAGAATAACAGGTGCATTGTTCACAACCTTGTAGTAGAGATTTGGATTTGTGTGACTCTTAAAGAAACCAAGTCTTACTAAGTAACAATCAATTCTAGCATACCAAGCTCTTGGAGCTTGCTTGAGTCCATACAAGGCTTTCTTTAATCTGCAAACATGAGTGTCTCTAGAATGTACTTCAAAACCTTGAGGTTGTTCAATGTATACTTCTTCTTCAATTGCTCCATTGAGAAAAGTTGTCTTTACATCCATCTGATGTAGATTCCATCCCATGGAAGCAGCAAGAGACATAATGGCTCTAATAGAAGTATATCTGACAACAGGAGCAAAGGTTTTTTCATAATCTTCTCCCTCCTTCTGGGAGAACCCTCTAGCTACGAACCGTGCCTTGTATTTGTCCACGCTTCTGTCTACTACATGTTTGATCTTATAGACCCATTTTGAAGTTACCACTGATCTTTCCTTGGGTCTAGGCACAATTTCCCACACATCATTTTTCATGATAGACTGGTATTCTTCTGTCATGGCTTCTTTCCACTGTTTCTTCTGAGATGCTTCTTCAAATGTAGTGGGTTCTTCATTTATAAGTTCTATCATACATGTTACATAGCTGGAGAATCTTTTGGGCTTTTTGCTTTCTCTGAAAGTGCCACTTGGAGCTTTGAGTATTTTTGCTTTTCTTGTAGAGTAGCTTCAAGCCAAGTTGGATGTTTTCTAGTTTTGGGTACAATGATTGATTCAATAGGTTCACATGGTTGCATTGAATGATCAAGATGTTCTGGTTCTTCATTCTGACTTCCTAGAGAACATGTGATTTCTTCTTTAGGCTCTTCATATTCTTCTTCTTCCCTGAATTCTTCTATAGATTTCTTGAAAGCCATCTTCGCATCGAAGGTTACGTCTCTGCTAACTTCGATCTTATGTTATTCTGGAATATAGATTCTGTAGGCTTTGGATGATTCACTGTATCCAACAAATATGCCCTTATTTCCTGAGGGTTCTAGTTCCTTCCTTTTATCCTTGGGATATGAATGTAAACAGGGCACCCAAAGATTCTTAAGTGTTCCACATTGAGTTTCTTTCCTGAGAAGGCTTCTTCTGGACTCATATCCTTCAATATGCGATGGGGACTTCTGTTCTAAACATATATTGTTGTCATGGTTGCTTCTCCCCATAAATACATGGATAAATCTTGATCATTCATTAGTGCCTTCACGGTTTCCTTAATGGATCTATTCTTCCTTTCTGCCACACCATTTTGTTGAGTATTGTGAGGAACGGTTAGCTCCCTCCTAATCCCTGTTGATTTGCAAAAGGCAACACATTCCTTGGATGTGTATTCTCCTCCATTATCTGTTCTCAAAGTCTTGATTTTCTTGCTTGTGAGGTTTTCTATTTCTGCTTTGAATTCTTGAAACTTGCTGAAAACTTCGTCCTTAGTCTTCAAGAGGTATAACCAAGTCTTTCTTGAGTAATCATCTATGAAGGTTACATAGTAAAGAGAACCTCCTAGAGATTTGACTAGCATCGGACCGCAAACATCTAAATGTATTAGAACTAGAATTTTTCTTAGATCTATTATTGCTACTTGAGAATGGCTTATTAACATTTTTACCAAGTGCACATCCTCTGCAAATTCCTTCATGTGTAGATAGTAGTTTTGGTATTCCTTCAACAATTTTCTTGAGGAAAGGTAATGCTTGATAGTTAAGATGAGCATACCTTCTATGCCAAAGTTCATTTGGGATTGACTTCATTATGTATGAGGGCTTCATCATTATGTTCTCGTAGTCTGTATAATCTGCCTTCACGAGTCCCAATAACTCTAGCATTCTCTATGTTGGAGTCGCTAGGCCAAGATAGTACTTCACCATCTACAAAGGCTATTCTATTTCCTTTGTCTTCTAGGCAAGATATAGATACAAGATTCTTTTCTAAACCAGGTACATATAAGACATTACTCAGATGAACATTGTTACCTGATTTCAATTTGGAGGCTTGACCAATTCCTTCGACTAGATAGGTGTTCTTGTCTCCAAGTTGTACCTTGTAGGATGTCTTCTTTTCATTCAGACTGGAGAGTCTGACCTGGTCTCCTGTCATATGCCTGGAAGCTCCACTGTCAATTATCCACATGTCATCTTCATGAGTTCTTATAACAGTTGAATAGTGTAGATGATTTGTCTTTTCATTCATGATTTTTGTTGACTGATAGCTGGTCAAACTTTGACTGGTCATGTGTTGACTTTGACCCAAAATCTCAACCTTGACGTTTTTGCCTTCTGAGAATGCCAAACTTGCGCACGACTAGTTTTTTGCAGTTGCGAGTGAGTGAGTCCCAAATGAGCTCTAGCGCCCTGTATTTATACAACTCCTTTGTTGTCTGGGTCGACTTCTCTTCTTGGGGGCTAAAAACTCAATATTAATTATTCTCTTTAGCCGACTTGTCTTCTAGGGCTATTGTCCAAGGCTTTAGGGTTTCTCTTCCTTCCCGGAATATTCTAGTCTCGTCAAGGTTAATACCTTCCGTAGTACCATAATATCAACATGATATAGCCCGTCTTTTAAAAAGTATTTGTTGGATTTTCTAATATCTAAAGTTCCTAAAGTTCCTCTTATTTTGCTTAAGAATTTCATATAATAGTGAAAGAACTGAGAGAAACGTTTAGCTAGTGTATGTGTTGGTCAACTCGTGGACTTGGGAGAATAAGATGACCAGTTTTGCATTGATCTAAAACAAGCCAAGTACTCCTTCCTGGTACACAATAGCAACTTTATATTCAACCCATCTCAATTTGGTTTTTGCCAAAAATCTCCTCGTGGTCATCCTTTAATAGTTGCAATCGTGATATAGCCCATCTTTTAAAAAGTATCTGTTGGATTTTCTAATGTCTAAAGTTCCTCTTATTTTGCTTAAGAATTTCATATAATAGTGAAAAAACTGAGAGAAACGTTTAGCTAGTGTATGTGTTGGTCAACTCATGGACTTGGGAGAATAAGATGACCAGTTTTGCATTGATCTAAAACAAGCCAAGTACTCCTTCCTGGTAAACAATAGCAACTTTATATTCAACCCATCTCAATTTGGTTTTTGCCAAAAATCTCCGCGCGGTCATCCTTTAATAGTTGCAATCGTGAAAGGGAGAAAGGTAATGCCATTTGACAATGTTATACAGCGCCAAAAGAAGCTGGAACTAGTGTCCAAGATTCTAGATACTCTTGTCAAAACAGCCAATAGGACAATGTCTCTTAGAGAAGTTTCATAAGCACAGAAGAGATCTTGGACTCGGTGGAAAGCTAATAGTAATTCCCTTATTAAAGAGATATCTCAGAGTGTTTGAAACACTGCAATAAGGTGTGTATTCCCTTTATTTCAGATTGATCCCAGAAGCATGCATGTGCTGTGTTTTATGAGCTTCTGAGCCTATGACAAATCATGGAATGATAACCATGTTATTTCTGCACTAATTTTATCCCACACCTAGCAATTTGCAATGATCATCCATTTATTACATGCCACGTTTGTACAAACCACCATCTTTCCTTGGATATTCAGTGAATAATATAGGCAGTAAGAAGACATGCTTCAGGGCAGCATCATAAAAACATTAATATGTTAGCATGGTAGACAGTCAGAATATGGTCATTCGCCACTCAGAAAAATTCTCTTAGATGGAGTATTGGATAGATAAATGGCCGCTTGCAAACTAGCAAGATATCATTCCTTCAATGTGAAGGCTTATGAGTCACTGTTATGTTGCTCAAACTGACAGCAGAGTCATAGTCATCTTTGCAAGAACAACCTTTAGGCCAGCAAATGTATGATCAAGGTATTGCAAAGCATATTAATTTTTAGCCTTCAAATTAAGTATTATCAAAGTCAAACAGCTTGCAAATGTTGGAAGACCAAAGAGAGTCCATTAATATGAAACAAACAGCACCAACAAACAATGGGCAGATTTGACTATTTAGTGAATTAACTTGTAACTGGGCGTTGTTGGAGACAGCTATTGGAGCTGATTTGATTCCCAGAATTGTTCTGTTAGCAAATTTGATGCCTAGAATTGTTCTTTTAGCAAATTTGATGCCCAGAGTTGTTGCTGTAGCAATTTTTATCCTGAAAATCTCTCCTAAATTGCGATCTCAGCTGTCAAAGGCAATCTGGTGTTTTAATCAGCATATAACAAGATGCCCAACTGATAAAGAATGTCTCCGAGAGTTGTTGCTTGATGAAGAAGAAGAGTTGCTTCAAAAAAGAAAACTTGAACGCTCAAAGTATACAACACCCTAGCTCAACTGATAAAGAATGTCTCCAAGAGTTGTTGCTTGATGAAGAAGAAGAGCTGCTTCAAAAAATAAAACTTGAACACCCAAAGTATGCAACGCCCTAGCTATAAAGAAGATAAAGGGGTAGCGGTATGTGATCTTAAGGGATGATGATAGCTAATCTTGAGGAGCTCTTCACCTCTTATTGATTGTTATTACTACAAGAAAATACTAGAAGGCCTTTGCTAGGAGAAAAAGAAAGTAGGTTGGAATCTTCCAGTGATAAGTACATCCCTCCACTCCACTACTTCAAAATGTGGGAATTGCCAGAAATATCAGAATTATCTTTTGATATAAGTGCTTGCCCCAACTTGAGGCATCTCAGTCAACTTGTGTAATGCTTTGGTGGAGGTTGGAGCATTTCCTAATACACTGGTAAAACTGGAACTGATAGGTTGTGACAATTTGAGGAAAGTAGAATGATTGTGTCTTTACGACTATGGGGATGTGATAGGGTCGTCTATGATCCAAAGAGACAAAAGAAAACAGAGTTTGCTTGGGCTCTAGGGATTACTACAAATAATGAAGCTGAAACATTAACAATCTTTCATTGCCTAAATACTATCAGAGACAATGGGATCATAAAGGACACAGTAATTGACGACTCACTGATTATTCTACAATTCCTCTCCAACCAAATCCTCCCCACAAACCTAAAGTTGTCGAGAATCTGTCAAAGAGGCATCTCAATCATAAATGAATATGAGAAACTCGAACTCTTCCACGTCTTAAGAAGTCTCATTACAAAGCTCACAATCAAACTCACTTGCAAAAAGGGGTTTATAAGACAAAGGAGGGATCAACCAACCATAGTTTCTCCCCCCCTACCATGAAATGTAAGCATCTTATGAATAGCATGCCTCCCCCTTCCATGAAATGTAAGCAACTTGTGAATAGCATGCCACCCTGCAAGACTTATCTCGTTGTGCAAGTACAAACGGAAATGAAGTTAAAGCAATGTCGTCGTCCCCAACGTTGCATGCATCCTCCTCCAACGAGCACCCTAATGAATTGTAGGATGGTGGTACCATTTCTTGTGTGCAAGATTTCTCCAACTTCCCATGAGTTATCTCAGCAATCTCTAGTAAGTCGCATCGTAGCCCATCTCACCCTCCCCCCAGAGGTAGTTTCATGATTCATTGCCCCCCAAGTAGTATGGAAACCTCAGGGTACTCCTCCCCATGTAGCCTCTCTTCAACCTTGGTGGAGTATTTGGATATCCAACACACCCAAAACTTGGAGCCGGTGGAAGCTTCAATGGAAACCCTCCACGTAACCATGGACGTCAATGTCAACAACATGCACATGGAAAAAAAAGAACTAGAGTCTCAAGTAGGCATAGAAAGTGAAGCCCGCCTTGGGCATGAATTCATTTAGTTTTCTTTTCTAAATTTACTATGTATTGTCATAGTTTATTGTAATTAATACAATTTGAAAGGAAGTGTATCTGCCAAACCTTATGTAGATGGTCCTGGAAAGGCAGGCTAGTGTTTTTTGTTGGAGATATTACAGCCACCTACGATAATTTTTTCCTTATTTTCCTATGTTTATTAGTCATTATTGAGGGTCTCCTAATTTTTAGGAACCTCTCCTACATTCTAGAAGAATATTCTCTTTAATTTAGAGTCAGTACACTCGGTTACACTTAGTTAGACTAGTGGAAGTCGTGACTCATTTAACTGATGATTGCATGGATCAGTTAACTAGGACTAGGTGGCAGATTACTTCAGTTTATGTCAGTGAGTGTCTAGATCTCTCTAGATCACTACTATGGCGCATTAGTTACTCATGTAGCCTATATCTATTGTAAATTATTCACTCTTTGAGTGTCGAATACGGTTAATACAATTCTATTCTTTTCTCTCCAATTTTTCTCTCGTCTTTTAATTTTTGCAAGTTGTGTTTGTTCTTCTGCTAGCTAGATCTCTTGTGCAGGTACTCACCACATTCTACATGGTATCAGAGCCCACACGCCGCTAGCAAGGATCGTCACCAACACTCTTTTGTAGCTATCAAAAATGGAACAAAGCAATGAGAAAGATAGAATCTATGTTTTACTCGCAAGCAATACTTCTCACACCTCATAACTATTTGGAGTGAAAGCCAAAGATTATACTTCTTCTCAAAAGTAGAGGCTTATACCAAACAACCATGGCAATGGAAGCAAATCCCGATTCCACCGATGAGAAAAATGACTTTCGCAATAGACAAGATATGGCCATAGGATGTATCTACAAGTTTGTTTCTCCTGAACTTTTCCATCAAGTATATGATGAATCACAAGACTCAACTCCAAATGAATTATGGACCAGATTAGAGGTTCTATTTGGGAATAAGGAAGATTACATGCAAAAGGTTGACAAGATAGAACCAATAGAAAAGCCACTAGAAGATCAATCATCTCAGTTTGAAGAGCATTCTACACAGGTATCTGGACAACTTTTTGTTCTATTCATTGAAGATGATGTCTACTCCATTTTAGATATGTTTTCTGAATCGCATACGGAAGATAGCATCCATGCATATCAGGAGCCACATGAAGACACTTTTTCATGCGCCATTCATGCATCCCAGAAGCCACATGCAGAGACTCCCATGCATGCATCTCAAGAGCCAAAAAGGGGGCCGCGCACTTCAAATTCGATTCTGACATTTTATGAGCAGAATTTGCAAAAAAAAAAAATGGATATTTTAATTCCTCTCAAAAAAATACCCAATTTCAAAAAAAAACGTTTGAAACAAAGTCCAGGAAGTGAAGTTATGAGCATTTTAAAATCAGCGAATTTTCAACATTTTTCCGGAAATGGCCACGCGATTTTTAGAGTTTCATCCAAACATCACATGGATTTGGATCTTTTTTTTTACAACAAGAGAAGGTGGATATGTGGACATCTCACTGGTGCATCTACTTCATTAGATCCGTATAGACATCTACCTCTTCAACAAAATCTTCACCGAGCATAAGCTTGCACATTTGCAAGGTTTCCTTGGAGGGAAGAACAGAGTTGCTTAGTGACTGCTTTTGTTCCTTCTCATTTTTTAATGCATTGTACTTTGAGGGGGGTGGGGGTAGGAGGGGAGGGGTTCCCATGAGGTTTTCCCTCTTTCCTATGGTTTTTTATTATTTCGTTTTTAGATGCATTGTACAATGGGTACCTAACATGGCCTTGGTTGTAGGGACCCATTTATCATTTACACCCTAGTAATGTTCAAGGGGGGTGTTGAAGATATTACACACTCACCTAGGTAATTATTTTCCTAAAGTTGATATTCCAATATTGAGAATGCTTCCTTAGATAAGAATATTCTCTCTAGAGAATATTCCCCTGCAAAATAGGGCATTCCTCTTCAATTTAGAGTCAGATACACTTAGTTAGACTAGTGGAAGTTGTGACTCAGTTAACTGATGATTGCATGTATCAATAACTAGGAATGGGTGGCAATTCACTCTAGTGCCTGTCAGTGAGCTTCTAGATTGTTAGTATTCCTTATATGAGATATGAGAGATATTCGATATATTATTACAATAATGAGTGTTCCATATATAAGGAACATAAGGTGACCATCCATGAAAGGATGCATCCCTTGAATAATCAATAACTATTTATTATTATCATTAGAGAATGTCTTCCCGATGTTGTCTAAACATCAAGACTCCCTCTCAACGAGGGAGACATTCTACAACATGCCACTCTTGTCTTTGAAGTATACAAACTTCACCCTAGACTCATGACACTTGTCTGTCAGTCTTGAGAGACATCTCTCTCCCACCTGAACGGAGGAGAAACTCCTTCTGCGATTCTTCCTCTGAGCCAATTAACTCTCTCTAAGATTAGGCTCACTTTGGGTCTGCATGTATATAGCATCTTGAGTCTTTATCATTCCTTGTCAAATCACCATGACTAGGACAAAGACCACACCAGGATCCTTCACCACAGGCACACACCTATGAGTGAATGTCGACTTGATGCTAACTGACACATGAAAAGCACTTCAAGCACCTCAAGTCCATATTATTCCTTGTCATGATCAAGGAAGGACTACGTCTGGGCCCATTTATCACAAGTGCACCTTTGTGATAAATGTATCCTATCTCCCTTGGTCTGCAGCCCAATGTAGGAGAAGTTATGCACGATGTTGAAACATCAACACTCCCTCTTAGCTAGGGAGGTATCTTTCCATAGTAGTACACAACTACTGTCCAGAGACACGCAGTCTCCTCCAGTAGTACAAAGCCACCATAGTAGTAAGAGATTTGTCACACATGGCACTCCCAGGTGGACTTCTAGAGGCTACTCCCTCTAGGAACACTTAAGGTCAACTCCCCATAGTGTGAGACATCAAGGGTCAACTCCCTTGACATGTCCTCATGTTCTCTGAACATGGGACGATGGGCTATAAGCCCAAATGCACTTATTCCTTCTCGAATAAGTGTCCTCACAGGTCAACTCAACTCAATTCACAAAGGAGTACGATCTGTAGAAAGTTTGTCACACATGGCACTCCATGTGGACTTCTAGAGGCTACACCCCCTAGAAACACTAGGGTCAAATCCCAAAGTGTATGACGTCGAGGGTCAATTCCCTTGACATGTCCTCATGTGCTCTCCACATGGGACGTTGGGTTATAAGCCCAACTACACTTATTCCTTCTCGAATAAGTGTTCCACTTATTCCTTCTCGGATAAGTGTCCTCACAGATCAACTCAACTCAATTCACAGAGGAGTACGATCTGGAGAAAGTTTGTCACACATGGCACTCCATGTGGACTTCTAGAGGCTACACCCTCTAGAAACACTAGGGTCAACTCCCATAGTGTATGACGTCAAGGGTCAACTCCCTTGACATGTCTTCATGTGCTCTCCACATGGGACGTTGGGTTATAAGCCCAACCGCACTTATCCCTTCTCGGATAGGTGCCCCACTTATCCCTTCTCGAATAAGTGTCATCACAGATCAAATCAACTCAGTCACATAGGAGTACGATCTGGAGAATGTCTCGGAAAGCTGCAAACATCAACACTCCCTCTCAACGAGGGAGGCATTCTCTGCCACGCCAAGTCTGTCACGAAAGTACTTGAACTTCGTCTTGGTTTGGTAAGAACATCAACAACCTGCTCATCTGTAGGAAGGTACTGCACCAATACTTCCTTCCTCTACACCATGTCTCGGATGTAATGGTACTTGATTTCAATGTGGTTCGATTTGTCATGAAACATTGGATTATCAAAGATCTTCACACAACTTTGGTTACCATAATGAATAATGGTGGAATCCAGCACATGTTCGAATAAATCTGCAAGGAGCTTGTGAAGCCACACTGCTTCACAGATTGTCATACTTAATGCAATGTACTCTGCTTCTGTTGTGCTCAAAGCCACAGAAGTTTGTTTCCTGCTACACCAGGAAACCATGGAAGATCCCAAAGTGAAGCAACACCTGAAGGTGTTCTTTCTGTCCACTGCGCTCCCTACCCAATTAGAGTCAATATATTCCTGCCATATCATATCAATACTGGAAGTATATCTCAGACCATGTCGAATTGTGCCTCGCAAGTATCTCAACACATGTTTCACAACAATCTAGTGTGTCTATCTCAACTGACTTATAAATTGGCTAAGTAAACTCACTGCATAGCAAATATTTGGTCTGGTGTTAACTAGATACATCAATTATCCAATCAACGGTTTGTACAGAGTCAGATCAATTTCGTCAAAATCAAAAGAAGACACTTAGTTTCTTTAGATTCGTCATCATTGGTATAGCCATGGGCTTGAAGTTCAGTATCTCAAACTTCTTCAATATCTCCACTGTGTACTTCCCCTAACTCGTGAAGATCTCATCAGTTCTCTGCCACACCGCTAGTCCCAAGATGTCAGTTCTCAATCCAAGGTCCTTCATCTCGAGCTCAGAGGCCAACGCATACTTGCATTCAATAATAAAGCTCTATGTACCTTTGAGGAATAAATCATCAACGTAGAGGACAAAAATCAGGGCCTCACCATTAACAGTTTTGTAGTATAGGTTGGGATCAACAACACTTTTGCTAAAGCCCAAACTCATCAGGTGTCCATCAATCCTCGCATACCAAGCTCGAGGTGCCTGCTTGAGTCCATACAGGATCTTCTTCAACCTACACACATGAGACTCCTTCTCATGTATGACGAAACCATCTGGCTGCTCAATGTATATTTCTTCCCCAATCTCTCCATTGAGAAAGGTTGTCTTCACATCCATCTGATGTAATTTCCAACACATGGATGTTGCGAGGGCAATAATCATTCGAATAGAAGTGTATCGAGCAACAGGAGCAAATGTCTCCTCGTAATCTATTCCCTCCACCTGAGAGAATCCTCTAGCAACAAAACTTGCTTTGTGCTTGTCGATGCTTCCGTCAGTTGTATGTTTGATCTTATAGATCCCTTTGGAAGTCACTACAGACTTCCTTTCAGGTCTCGGAACAATATACCACACATCATTCTTCATGATGTATTGATACTCCTCCATCATGGCATCTCCCCATACTAGATGCCTCCTCATAACATGAAGGCTCAGAATCAATGATGTGGCTCATAGCTGCGGCATAGCACGAATATCTTTGAGGTCTCTTGATCTATTCGAAGGTACCACGAGGAGTTGCATGTCCTTCTGCCTCTTGCGGAGTCTGATGAACCCATGTGGGTCTCTTTCAACCTATTGCAATATCTCTGGGAACATCAACTGGAGCTACAAGATCAACTTGATCAATTTGATCAATAGACTAAATTGTCTCCCTCTGAAAGAGGAATTTCATCTTGGAACTTATTTGACATATAAAGGTTTCCTCACGAAACCAATGTCTAATACATATCAAGGTTTCGTTGTGAAATCAATGTCTTGGTTCATTCATCTGACCATCTGAGGCACATCGGGATGAATTCTACACCATCTTACTTGTCTATGTGCTAAAGCCTGGCTAGTTCATGTGCACCATGTCTTGAATGAAGTCCTGCAAGAAGCCTATGAAGCCTCACTACTTCCATGACTTGCGTAATTGGCTATGATATGTTCTACCTCTGCAGTACTGAGTGTTATAGAAGTCTCCTTCCACGAATCCTGACAGATCTTAAGCTAAGGCAACACCCTTTGGTGTGCTTTCTGTCAACTGCACTCTCTGCTTGGTCAAAACTATATATCTTCGCAGTGTTTCTTCATCTCCTGAGACATATCCAACTGTACCACACTCGTACACTTGCTCTGCTACAACTCAGTCTTCTCAAATCACAAGCTAGATTAGGGTGCTTACTACAAAGCACTATCTGGCTCTTTTCTTTGAGAGTAGGTCCTCCACTCTCTCTGCAGCTACTCCCTCTGGGATTTTGCAACTACTCCCTTTGAAACTCTATAACTGATAAGCATTAAGACCGAGAGAGTAGCTTCTCTACTCTGTCAGCAACTGTCCTCCTCTAGGACTTCTCTATGTGGAAGTGGCTCCTCCACCTTCTCCTAAAACACATCGATGTGGCCATTCTCCTCGATAATGAAACGATTTACGACATTTGTCATCGTTCTTTGAACATTAAATGTCCCACATCCACAAATCTGAACCGACTTGTTTCATAAGTACTTTAAAAAAAAAATTGGGTTCACCGAAAAGGAACACCATGTTAGTACGCTCTCTACAGTTGAGAGCTCCATGAACAAACCCATTCTGCATAAATCCGACAATCATTGCATTCCACGAGGCCGCAATTTTCCGAGGCATTTCCTTAAAGAGTTTCAAGGCCTCGTCAATGCATCCATTCCGAGCAAATCCAACAATCATGGCATTCCAAAAAAAACTTTCATATCGCTAACTACCTCGCAGTTCACCAAGCTCAAGTGCCGAAGTGCGGTGGTGTTGTTCGCTATAGCCGCTAAACTTATATTGTCCACATCTGTGAAGCTCAGATCGAGATGCCGCAGATTTGAACAAACAACGATCGTAGAAAAGGCCGTTGGAGATGGCCCTAGAATACACTGCACATTGATATACTCTAACTGTTTGTTTGATCGAATAAACGTTTCGAGCTCCACATCCCAAATCCCCTGGCCGAAAGAGAAATCCCAAATCCCCCATTCAAATATCCCATTAATTTCCTTCAATGGGACCCTGAATTGGCCCATCAAACTTAGTGATCGACCACCGCTATGAAAATGATTGACAATTATGGAATTTAAAGACTTGCAACGATTCATACATAATACAGAAGATTCGCTCAATTTCAAAGCTTCTAGGCTGAAGCGTTCAAGGTCAGGACAATTATGCATAACGACTATAGCAGCAAAGTACCCAGGGCTACTGAAAGGTTAACATAACTAAATTCTTTCAATTTTCTGTTTGTCAGAGCAACATTTATTATCGAAACATCCACATTATTTGTGTTATCTGCCTCTACATGCAGTCGAACGAGAGAACAGCACCGTGATAATTCCCCCAAATCCCCGTGCCTGTACTTTAGGGTGAGGGTTTCAAGTTTCTCACAATTGACGACAAGTGATCTCAAGGGAAAACTTGTTGTTTTTATAATTACCTGGGCCCTCCCGTGAGGGAGTCAACCCAGTCCTGCTCTGATACCATGTTAGTATTCCTTGTATGAGATATGAGAGATATTCGATATATTATTACAATAATGAGTGTTCAATATATAAGGAACATAAGGTGACCATCCATGAAAGGATGCGCCCTTGAATAATCAATAACTATTTATTATTATCATTAGAGAATGTCTTCCCGATGTTGTCTAAACATCAACATAGATCTCTCTAGATCACTACTATGGTGCATTAGTTACTCATGTATCCTATATCTATTGAAAATTATTCAACTTTTGTGTGTGGAATACGATTAATACAATTCTATTCTTTTCTCTCCAATTTTTTCTCTCATCTTTTCACTTTTGCAAGCTGCGTTCATTCTTCCACTAGCTAGATCTCTTGTTGGGACCCATTCAGGGGGGGCGCTGAAGATATTACACACACCTAGGATATTTTTTCCTTATTTTCCTATGTTTATTTGTCATTATTGAGGCCCTTTTGTTTTTTAGGAACCTCTCCTACATTCTAGGAGAATAGTATCTTTAGTTTAGAGTCAGTTACACTCAGTTATACTAGTGGAAGTCGTGACTCCGTTAACTGATGATTGCATGGATCAGTCAACTAGGACTAAGTGGCAGAGTACTTCAGTTTCTATCAGTGAGTGTCTAGATCTCTCTAAATCACTACTATGGCGCATTAGTTACTCATGTAGCCTATATCTATTGTAAATTATTCACTCTTTGAGTGTGGAATACAATTAATACAATTCTATTCTTTTCTCTCCAATTTTTCTCTCGTCTTCTCACTTTTGCAAGCTATGTTCGTTCTTCTGCTAGCTAGATCTCTTGTGCACGTACTCACCACATCCTAAATTTTTTTGGCTACGAAGTCCTTAGGTTTGAAACTTGGGCCATTGCCAAACAGATCTAAAATTTACATTGTACAGCTTGGCCACAATATTTTTAAATAAAATCTAACTATTATTGTGAAAAAAATCTAGTAAGAGTAGAGAACTAAGCGGAATTTTATTAATTGCCAAATCTTTATATATTTGGATGAGGAGAAAGAGGCCTACAAGTTATTTTTAAAAAATCCATCCCATTGTGTGGACTGATTGCGCCAAATTTACAGCCTATAACAGCAATATAACTCCCCTTTGAAATGGGAAACAAATAGCAACCAAATCTGCAACGATTCTCCTTCCAGTCCGATAAGCATCAATCTCAGCTAGTTACAAACGTGATTTGCAGCTGAATATAGAACTTGCAGCCTCTAACTTTTTAAATGCAGAGAGTATCTCTTACCACCATCATTAGCACAGCATACTCTCACCAACAGCATGCCTCAAAAGGACTCAATGGAGGGTAGTTATGGTGTTTCAATCATCTTTTAGGGCCCTCGTGACCTTTGGATTCTTGGGGAACTTGAAACCCTTCATTTCCTTTTTCCTTTGGAAGGTTACTTTGACCTCTTTGACCCAACCGGGAAGTGCCATCCTGTTTTCCTATTTGTAAGTCCTCTTTGTGTCATTATTTGGCCTCATTCGACTTGTTCTTTTCATTTCATGCGTTAAGCCCCTTTTTGGCCTAGCTCTTGATGATCATCAGAACCTAACATGATCATCCATGCAGATGAGTCTAGGTCTACATCCTGGATGACTTTGACGGAATAGCTACCCATCAGTTGCAACTCTTGGGCAAATGTTGCCTGATAATGGAGCAGACTTTGTATGGAGATTCAGGCACTTTCTAATCAAAAAGGGGTTTAATTACAAAAACAAATATAAAGTTACTCTTTAGTATGAAGATGCACATTCTCTCAAGTCAGAAAGGGGGCGGAGCGGGTGGGTTTCCCAAAACTACAAAATAAAAGAACCCCTGGCCCTCCCGAGAGGGCTATCATCCACCGGAGCATCGGCCCTTTCACGGTGACTGACGATTACAACAGCAAAACCGTTCCTAGGTCCACTCGATCATCAGGACCTGCAATATAGGACATTTTCTTTCCTTCATCTGCACAGAACCGAGACCATCAGTCTCTGGCCCTCTTATTGTATCACAACATCTACACTCTTTTATATTTTGCTAGACAGTTAGTTTATAGTTCCTGGCTAGAAATTTAAATCTTCTTTTGTATTGATCTAGGAGTCACTTTTGAACTCCCGCATTGTATTTGGACTGGATCGTACCTGTTAGGCTCATTGACATACTTTTACGGTAATTTATTGGACTAATAAAACTATCTTATCTTATAGAAGC
Organism: Picea sitchensis; assembly: GCA_010110895.2. Taxonomy (NCBI): domain Eukaryota; kingdom Viridiplantae; phylum Streptophyta; class Pinopsida; order Pinales; family Pinaceae; genus Picea; species Picea sitchensis. The sequence continues at coordinate 418,026 of SNQJ01S0000344.1, read as the reverse complement.
AGCTCTTACGCAAAGGTTGATTGATTGTATAGCAGTATTCTTGTGGAAATTCACGCTCTATAATCAAAATTAATGTGCTCTGGTTCACTGGCAAGGTCAACGGAATGTCGAGCTATCCACCACGGTTCCATTCTCATTGTAGTATGCTGCACCCGAATGGCATGTCAAGAAGGAATGAATCTGGGTACAAACCCGGGGCGTTTTTCACTAATCAACTTTAAAAATAAAACGGTTCAAGTTCCTTTCTAAATGATATTTTTTTTTCCCTGGCTATCATTGGTCTCTGCTGCTAAGCAATTAACCTTATGCATTTTCTAAGTTACAAATGCCCCCTGTGAAAGAACAATATAGCTTTTCACCCAGAACCTATAATGGGTTCGCCAGCTGCCGAAAAATTCGAATTCCACGAAATGTAAAACAAGCAACTAAACATGAGCACCCGCCATTATGTTTAAATGCTTTTGTAGATAACATGCAACCACTAAAACCTTTAAAGAGTGAAAAGGCTCACAGAATTCGACGATGAACAGGCTTCAATCCGTCCCGGACGTCGGGCAGAGCACGGCCAACCAATACGGACAACGCGTAAGACAAATACGAGTCCGTGGCCTCTTTGTGGAGTTCAACGGGCAAAACTCTGGTATCCGATGACAATTCTGCAACAACAAGTGCTCCATTTCCGTCACCACCTCCGTTGAAACCCTCGCCCTGCGTTCCGTTGCCCTCTTCCGCAACTGACTCCTCGTCGCTTTTGCGTTTTGCGTTCGTTACCTGAGGCTTACGATTCGGCGGCTTCCCGCCCGAAACTCCAGACAAGAAGCGAACTTCGCGACAGTATAAAGACGTTCTGAAGGGGCGTTTTCGGAGGCCAATGAAGGCCGGGGAGGAATAGTAACGAGAAATTCGGGCCCTGTAAGCCAAAGGTAAAGGGAAAAGTTGCAGAAAGCGAGCAGACAAAGCCATTGATTGCTTTGAGATGGAAATCAATGGCATTCTGTTCTAATTGCGCTCAATCTGCTTGCATTATCTGTATGGAGCTCGGGCATTTTTAGCGTAAAACCCTACTGTAGTGGTGTAGTAGGGTTTTGGAGTGGAGAGAGAATGTTGGTGGATTTTGAAATTTTTGGAGTTTAATATTATTTCTCTCCGCCGGATTATACTTGTATTTATATATCTCGACGTGGATTATCCTGGTGTTTATATATCTGGGCGGGAGATGTCATCGTTTTTCTTTCTTTACACAAAAGCAAATGAATTTAATATAAATGAATCTTAACTCTGGATTAGCTTCGGAAAATTTTAATTTTTTTCTTTACACAAAATAAATTAATTTAATATAAATGCATCTTCATTTCGGATCATTTAAGAATGAAAATAAATTATATTAAAATAAATTAATTTAACATAAATGCATCTTAATTTCGAATCATTTCGAAATGGAAAAATTTAATATTAAAACTTTATAATTTGATGAAGCGCCATAGAGATTTAGGTAAAATGCAGAGTGAAATTATCTAATTACGTCGATTTATATAGATTAAAAGCAAAGTCGATGAATATTAATGTATTTATATAGATTAAAAATCCTCTAACATATGTTAGTGAGATTTTCTAAAATGTTAATTATTTCTGAAATAGTAGTATTGAGGTTATCATTCAGGTTGGTTTGTCTGGGGTTTAGTTCTATTAAGTTTTAGGGTCAAATTTTATGGGGAGGGGTTGAGAGCATAAACCATTTGTGGGGAAAGTTAAGTATCTCATGGGGTGTTAAAATGGAGTGTTGTCCTTCGCACCCGATGTTGAGTGTGGTTGTGGGATGAAGTGTTGTTATTTGTATCTGATGAGTCTCGCACAATAGTGGTGCTTGTGGGATGTAGTGTTGTCCTTCGCACTTAGTGAGTCTCACACAATCTTGGTGGTTGTGGGATGTAGTGTCATCCTTCACACCCAGTGAGTTTTGCACAATCTTCGCGGTTATTGGATGTAGTGTTGTCCTTCGTACCCGATTCTATTCCCATAAGTTAGTATTAAGTATTTGTTAATTGAGATTAGTCAAATTCTTGTAAGTGACATGTTGATCTTAAAATAAGTAAATTGTTGTAATGGCTTCAAGCCCATCATTGTGTGCAATTATATCTTGATTTGGAACATGTTTTCAAACATAATACATTTATCACACATAAAACTTATTTTATTTACATTTTCCTATTTAGAGTATATTTTCAATGTATGCAACTATTTTGATTATGTTTTCAAACATAATACAATTATTAGACATAA
>SNQJ01S0000344.1:380206-415739 GCA_010110895.2 Picea sitchensis | reverse complement strand
TGTGTGTGTGTGTGTGTGTGAGAGAGAGAGAGAGAGAGAGATTCTTCTTTCTTCTTCGGCCTAATGGTTAAGAACATGTGTTTCCTCGTTGGAGGTCATAGGTTCAAATCCAGAGGGGGTAGGTTATGTGTACCTCCGTAGACTTTAGCAGTAAAATCCTTGCGNATGTGGCATTTAAAATATATATATTAATAATTAAAAAAACAAATATCGGACATAAATAAAATATTCTAATGTTCACCTTAATTAAAATAATTTTATATCAACTTTATCTATTTATCTTTCAGATTTTTTATCGTCTCTAAAGGTACTTTCTACATTCCAAACTGAGGGAGATGTGTAATTCCTTCTGTGCTTAACAAGGAGTTGACGCATTACATTTAAATATATAATAATAATTCAATGTCGAATATGTGTGTGTGTGTGTGTGTGTGTGTGTGTGAGAGAGAGAGAGAGAGAGATTCTTCTTTCTTCTTCGGCCTAATGGTTAAGAACATGTGTTTCCTCGTTGGAGGTCATAGGTTCAAATCCAGAGGGGGTAGGTTATGTGTACCTCCGTAGACTTTAGCAGTAAAATCCTTGCGCGAAGAGGGTCCCTTGTCCCACAAATAAGGAGGTCTCGTACACCAATTTGGTGTTTGGCTTGGACATTACCTTATATATATATATATATATATAAAGAGCCATCATAGATCCATCTTAGCTCCGGATCATACGTCAAGAGGGATCAAGTTCTTCAATGTGAAAACTTTTTAGATTTACTAAACTTGAGGAAAGGTTTACACCTTCAAGTATTTAACCCCTCTCGATGTATGATAAATCCAAAGTTAAGATAAATATACACTAATATTTATTGTGAATATAAAAAATTAATAAATATGTAGATGAAAACATTTTACTTGTCTTTTTTCAAATTACAAATAGAAGTGTGGCCTTGCCTTCAAAAATGTCTTCTAATGTTGGAAGGAAAATATGCTATGTAAAACCACGCCATGTTCTAGCGGATGATTCCACAAAGATGCCACTTAGAGTATGTGAAAATTCTCCATCTTCACTTGGAAAATATAAACTTTTTATTTTATTAGTTTTGTTTTCATATGCTACTTATTATTAGTCCATGTCGAAGGCCAAGACTCTAGTGATAAATTCATCGTTGACCTTCAATTATTTTCCCTTTGACCACACATATTTTTAGTTCTTCTCAAAGTTGTACATACGAAAAGTAAAATATTTATTTTTTTATGATATTTTATTTGGTTTTATCAAATATCCTATTGACTAATAAGTTGGTCGAAGGCCAAGACTCTAGTGATAAATTCATCGTTGACCTTCAATTATTTTCCCTTTGACCACACATATTTTTAATTATTCTCAAAGTTGTACATACGAAAAGTAAAATATTTATTTTTTTATGATATTTTATTTGGTTTTATCAAATATCCTATTGACTAATAAGTTGGTCGAAGGCCAAGACTCTAGTGATAAATTCATCGTTGACCTTCAATTATTTTCCCTTTGACCACACATATTTTTAGTTCTTCTCAAAGTTGTACATACAAAAAGTAAAATATTTATTTTTTTATGATATTTTATTTGGTTTTATCAAATATCCTATTGACTAATAAGTTGGTACTCTTATTGCAAAGCTCTTTGTATTGCTCAACTCTTTCTTTTTTATATCAATGTTTAAATAGCCTAAGTTTTGAATCTAATATCTTCATCGACACTCTTTTTGAGGTCCTTAAATAGGACCTGACACAATGCATTCTTTCAATTTTGTATAACCTGAGTTTGTTTAAGTTTGTTGAAGATCTTTCTAGGACAACAGCAATAGCTTTGCATCTATTAATTGATATCATTAAATTCATGTCTAGTCGACTACCAAACAGACTTGAAAGGGCGAGTCAGACGACCGATGAAGGGCAAGTCGGTAAGTCAGTAAGTTAAACAATACTCTGCATGCGGTGAATTTTGGCAATATTGTCTTCCACTTTAGTCCACCGCCACCGCCATCATCAACTATTATGGGGTGCTTTGCTTCTACATTCTATGTTTCATATGTTCAGCACTGGTTCATATATTCATCACTATACATTCTATGTTTCATATGTTCAACGTTGGTTCATATATTCATCATTATACATTCTATGTTTTGTATGTTCATCACTGGTTCATATATCCATCATTGGTTCACTAGCTTGGATGTGTTGTTTGTTTAAACTTTGCAAATTTGAAATACTCAACCTGCAATGAGTTCCATCGTTATTAATCATTCATGAGTAAGATCAATGATTGTTATTCCTATTCATTGTTTAATTCATATTTATTGTTTACTTGCAAGTACAAAATTGTCAAAATATTATTAATATAGTATTACCTATTTAGCACTAGTAAATACTTTGAGAAATAGAAATAGGGATTTAGTAAATACTTTGAAAAATAGGGATTTAGTATTAATAAATACTAAATACTTTGACAAATTTATTCAATTTCTTTGCATCACAAAAAGTTGAAATTTTTTGTTTGATTTATGGAAGCTCGTATCACCTTTATGGTCATCACTTGAGAAACTATTCTTAATGTATGTCCAACTACTAATAACAGTCATACCATCACTGGATGTGTACTCCCTCTCCTCGGTAGCTTACAGATGGAAGTCATGGATCTAGTTTGTATGCGGCACAACAACTGCCCTCTCAGCAGTAAGAAGCCCAAGAGATTTGTAAAACAAGTCAGGGATCCAATTTCTATGTACAAAAATGTAATGCAATTAATAAGCACATAATTGTAATGCAACAAAATAAAATCCATATATATAAACAATGAAAGAAAACTGAAAACATCTGTTTGCATTTGGACAGTGACATAATTGGTCCTTGGCTTTGCTCGAATAAAGACTCTTTATGGTTATCGGTTGGCGGGTTTCTTTGGATCTAGAAAAGAAATTACATTACATAGACTCGTTCAAAGAACTATGTACATGAGCTTGTTCATATAATCGAACAAAAAATAGTATTTCTCACCTTTTTTGACCCAAGGTATCTCGTCAATGCACATGGAGTGCTGAGAATCCTRCCATTGTTACGTTGAAGAAGGAGGTGTGTGCTCTYCATTCCCATCGATGGATTTATTTCCCTCCCCGCCTGAGTTCTAGTCAGAAGGGGTCCATTCATTCCCCCCATTCTCACCGTAGTTCATCCATTCCCCACATTCTGACCTTCCCGCGAAACATACTTTTGGGTTGTACATGATTTYGAGAATGCCCTTCTCCACATCGGGGGTGCCCTATCCTTCCTTTCCATTTCGGTTATCCRCRATGTAAAATAAACAAATCGGTGCTTGATCCTTGGTTGTCCATTTCGAGGAGCTTTCAAGACAGGACAATGTTGTATCAGTTCATTCCATCATGTGGTTGAGCGCTTCACCCTGTGGAAGCCCTGTTGTGAACACACCAATGAAAGATARCATTTGGYGCCTCTACATTAATTACTACATTGTAAAAAAAAAGACTCAACAAACATGACGGACACGAGGATAATTAAACTTCTGCTACAAACCTCTTTTTCACTTTAAAGGGCGTTAAAATATTTGTGGTTGTGATTAGTCGCATTGTTGACTTCAAAGGGAGTTATGCTAAGACCTATATAGAATTTGGTGCATTGAGTTCTTCTTACGCTGCATCTAATAAGGGAGGCTATGCTAATGAAAAATAAAATGCATAAAAAAAATTATTGATGCCCAAAACTTAACTTGTACATTGTTATAATCTTAGATCTACAATTTCAATAAATATGTCATTAGACTTGTGAATGACTATTAAGTCTTACCATCCACTCAAATCCCTAAGTTGTCAGGTTTTGCATGTTGAATATTGAGTCGTTTACAACGGCTTATTTGTTGCCTTCTCTATTGCTTTGTCATTTTGTGCAACTTCACAACAAAATAGTAAATGCAGCTATCGGTAAAAACATCTTCCACTCATTCAGTATAAATCACATAATGCAGAGTCAAGGCAAGCACCTGCCACCCAAACATGAGAAATTGTAAGGTGTACAAAAGTATAATATAGCTCACACAATGCATGACAATGACAAACTAATAAAAAATGTAAATGACCTAAACCATGAATTGTTGACCTGGTAACCTGGGCAAGTAGATTTGAAAGGAATGAGAATAATGCCCCAACACTTTCCCATTTTCATTAAAAATGTTGACAGTATTAACAAGCCCCACTGTAATGCAATTTCCAACAATATGACTAGAAAACTGCAAAACCATACAGTCATGCAAGCATGACAATGAAAAGCATAAGCATGAATTGCACCTTTGACATCAAACCATAAAGAAGTATAGATAGAAATAGTAGTAGGATGTAGAGCAGAAATATGGTCAATTAATCCAATTTTATGTAAAACCAGGTCCATGGCAAGAGAGACCACCTGCACTTGCAATTTGGTAGTAACATGTGTTGTGCTTTGCATAAATAATGAGCATAAACTTTAACTTTCAAGCAAGTTGTAATAATATTACAATGCTTGTTGTAATAGGGTTGTTTTCTATTATCGGGGGAGAAATTATGTCGTACCAGCCTAAACTATTGTTGATGCAACGATCTATTTCTTGATGCAATGAAATTATGTCATAGCGGTCTACTCTTCATTTGTTTCTTTGTGCATGTCCCCAATGAGGTCAATGTACAAGTAGTTAGGACTCGAACCAGATGAGCCTTTGCAAGATCGACCTCGCCGAACCCGACGACCGCCCATGGGGGAAGAAAAGAGAGATGATGGGGTAGGAGATCCTTTTAAATCGTTGCTCGAGGAATCCCTCACATGACAAAGGAATGAGATGATGGATAACTTTGCGCAAATTCTTTGATGATTGCCAACATGCGACGCATCTTCCTCGAGCGAAGGCGTCGCCCCCTTCAAGGTACAAATCAATTTTGATATTCCTATATTTGAAGTTCAAATAGATGCATATGTTGTAGACAAATGGTTAAACCTTATAGAAGGGTATTTTTATGTCCATAACTTTTCCAATAGAGAAAAGATTACATTTGCACTCCTTAAGGTTGTCCCCCATGTCAAAGATTGGTGGGAGACTTTTTGTGACCAAAAAGAAATAGAGGGATCTACATTATTTGTAGTCGCACCCACTTGGGGTTCTTTCAAGGATGTTATTAAGGAACAATACTACCATGTTGGAAGTTATGACGACTTATATACAAGATGGACCACATTGAGGCAAGAAAGGGACCAAACAGTGTTAGAGTTCACCAATGTCTTCCATACCTTGGGCACCAAGATGGGTATCAAAGACTTTGAGCGACACATTGCGGCAAGAAAGGGACCAAACAGTGCTAGAGTTCACCAATGTCTTCCATACCTTGGGCACCAAGATGGGTATCAAAGACTTTGAGCGACATCTGGTGCTCAAGTACTGTGGCAGTCTGTATAGATACATTCAAACGGAAATGGAGTTTCTGGATATCTTGTCCTTAGGCGCGGCCTATCGATGTGTTGTCAAAATCGATAAAAAGCTTAAACAAAAGACGCGGCATTTTGGGTCTGCGAACCCCCCACAACAGAAGCAAGGAACAAGCAACCCCAACCCGTAAAACAAAGGGCAAAGCAAGGATGGATAACCTCAGGACAATCAGTCAAAACCACAAACAAAGAAGGACAATGGGAAGACAAAGAAGACACCGGGGAGTGGTGCGAGTTCCATAAGAGCCCCTGGAATAACACCGCTAAATGTCGCTCAAAGTAGTCATTGGTGGCCGAGGTAAAAGCCTCTGAATTAGATGCGGCTCCGGCTCTGAGTTAGAACTAGAAAAAGGGCGAAGGATCATTGATGCAGAACCTAGTGGCATCGTTGCTACCACCAAGGTCCAGTCTGGTGAACCTGATGAACCGGAGGAAGGTAAGCGCCTCTTTCATTCACATATGTGGGTGAAAGGTACTATGTTACACTTCATCGTTGCTAGTGGTAGATAGAAGAACCTCATCTCAGTAGAGGTCGTCAAGCGGTTGGCTCTGCCGAAAACACCACATGCACAACCGTACATCATCGGATGGTTCTACCAAGGGAGCGATCTCCACGTCAGCCAACAGTGTCGTCTTCCCTACGACATCAAGCCCTTCAAAGATGAGGTATTGTGTGATGTATCCCCCCTTGAAGTTTGTGATGTTATTTTGGGCCAACCTTATTTATGGAAATTTCATGGTGTAAATGAGTTTAGTCCTCGTAGTGTTATTATTACTTTGGACAAGAAAAAGTACAAGATACCCGAGGTAGTCCCACCTAATGTTATTTCCTTGATCTCTGCCAAGCAATGCAGGAACGTCATCTCTCATACATGGAAGTTTGTCTTCTTCGTGGTTCGCGCGCAAAGTGAGCGAAAGGTTGCAGCCACATCCATGGCCTCCTCGACAGGTCTCTCCACGCAACACAAGCAAGTGGATAAGGTCATGGAACGCAAAGGCATATTCTCCTCACCCACTAGGGTACCTCTACACTGTTAGGTTAAGCACTCAATCGATATGACCCCCGATGCATCGCTACCCAATGGGCCAATCTATCGTTGCTCTCTATCAGAGAATGAGGAAATCAAGCGCCAAATCTAAGAACTGCTCTAAAAGAGGCATATTTGACCAAGCTCATCACCTTGTGGAAGCCCAATCATGCTTGTGCAGAAGAAAGATGGGACCTAGTGACTTTGCATTGATTACTGGGCCCTAAATAAAATCCTAGTTAGGAACCAGTATACAATTCCCTGAATTGACAATCTCCTTGACCAGCTCAAGGGGCCCAAATACTTCAGTAAGATTGATATGAAATCCGGCTACCAACAGGTCCCAATAAGGCAGACCGATGTATGGAAGGTTGCCTTCAAGTCCAAAGAAGGTCTTTTCGAATGGTTGGTCATGCTCTTTGACTTGACAAATGCCCTAGCAACTTTTATGAGGATGATGGATGATATCTTGCGGCCTTTCACAAATTCTTTTGTGGTGGTGTATTTGGATGACATCTTCATCTTCAACGAGGGTTGGGAGGAATACTTGCGGCATATTCAACAAGTTTTTCACACTTTGTGACAACACAAGCTATATGCAAATTTGGAAAAATGCTCCTTCAACATGAAAAATGGCGACTCTGCTGGGTAAGATTTTTCTGTTGTGAGAAATCTTACCCCACTGACAGGTTAAGCTCCCCTTTGGACCAAGACCCCTATGTTTGGTCCAAAGACAAAACTGAACAAGTGGTTACTATTTTCCCTTTAGATCTAATTGAATCAATCGAGCAAGAGAGAAGAAGAATGTGGCATACCTTGTTGTGATGTCCGTCCTCACTGCTCCAATCCTTGGGCTTGATCTCCAATCTCCTCAACACAATTAAAGTCCTGCAAATACTAGAAAAAAAACTCTTCCTCCTACTCTAGATGATAAGACAAAGCAAATCTATCTATGAATTCTACAACGACAATAGACAAGCAAATGTAGAACACATGAACTTGAAGGGAATAGGCCAAGTTATCATTAATTGGAAAGCCAAAGAAGGCACTTACAAAGCATGCTTGACGATGCAACAATATTCTCCAATCTCTCCTTGTCCAGACCTTGCATGAATTTTGACACAAAAATGTTAATGCTTCCTCCATAATCAAAGGTTTGATACCTCATTTGTCCCCCCTTCACCTTGGAAATACCTTCAATATATAGGCTTGAGAGGCATAACCACCATGAGAAAGTGAAGGATATGGTTTAGGATATGGTTCCTTAAGTTGGGATTAGATCCTAGGATAGATCCCATAGGCTAGGATTCGACCACAACAACCTCATCCAAGTCGGAGCTAACCCTTAGGAAAAGGTGCAGAATCCCAAATTTCTCTCTAACAAGACTGGAGTTGCCCAGAGTTGAAAACATAGCATCATTCTATAACGTGGAACTCCTCTAACATGGCAAGGGGGCATAATTCCATGAAGTGGCACTCCCCCAACATGGTCGGAGGGTGCCACCCTTTATAAATTCCCCAAAATTGATCGATTTTCCAAGAAAAAGTTGTGTTTTTGGCCTTGAAATGATGGGTTTCTTCCTCCATTTTGACTTAGGGATTGTGACAAATATTTTCATGGTGTCAAGGGGTTGAGACACTCAACAAAGTGAATGAAACACTTGGTAAGGTGCATACAACACTTGCGACAGTGCATGCGACTCTTAACAAGGAGCATACATCACTTTGCGACACTTGTGACACTTATAGTGTGACATTTTGATGTGTAACAGATGCCCCCTAAAGTGTGAGGTTAGAAGAGAAATTGATGGCCAAAACACTTTGCAATTTCTTCAATGCAAGGGTGCTTAAGTAGGAGATCCTGGTAGAAGTTGCAAACAATCATCAGTGAATATACAAATATGTTCCATTTCCGAGGCAGGCATACCTATGCTCGGAATACGAGATGACTCAAATTATGGCCATCGACCAATACATTGTGAATCAATGATAATACTGATTAAGTACAATTTGGATCGATACCTCCATGACATGAACTAATCGCATCCATGAAAAATACACAGTGGAGCTACGAGCTGACAAAACATAGCCACAAATCAATACAATGTGGATCTATGTGATATTATATATATCGGTAATATTGTCAGTATGGTGATTGTACTGAAATCTTTACATGCTCAAATGATCTCCATCGCAGCCTCAGAAAATCACATAACAGAGTGAGCGCTCAACCCAGGGTCTTCATCCCGATCCCGATGTAGTACGAATCTAGCCATGCAAATAGATGATTTGATGTTGAACATGCTAGAAACTAATTGATTACCGGTCATTGAGGTAAATCGCTAACAAGTGTGAGGGAAATGACCAATGATGACAATGATTCCCAAGGTACCCTAGTACATTCCAATGAATGTGAATAAATGAGATCAGTTCAGACATTCGTGGAATCATCCTATGAGAGGTCAATGATGTAAACCTACCGTTGGAAGTGAGGAGGCCTACCATTGAGGCATGCAGGTCCCAAGGTAATAACTGGTTTCTAAGTCCAATTCCCAGATAATGTTTTGAAGTTGACAAGAAAATACTCGTTGAAGGAGGGCCTTGATGTATCCCCCATCATCGACACAAGACTAACACATGAAAGTGATGTAAGATGGTGAATCGAATGAGTATGGACTGACACAGGAAATGGAAATTGGTAATACTACAGATGGATGGTTTGAATTGAAACTTCCCTTGAACATTATGAAGAACAACAACTAACTTGGCAGCATTGACTCAATGAGTAACAAGAACATAATGTGACGACAACCAGAGCACTCTTCAACTGGAGCAAAAAAGTATGACGACACATAAAATTCGTATGACTCAGGGACAAGCAAATTACCCAACTATAAGACGAGATGCAAATAGGTGCCATGTTCAAGTGCGACAATAACTGCCATAATGGATTCCAAAAAACTTGATCCACTTCCTTCAATTTTTCGCCCATCCAGATAAATGAGTACCTCTTTCTTTTTTAACAAGCTCAAGGAGGATAATAGATGCTCAATATAGCTCATCCTTCGGATGAGTCCCTGGACATATGTTTAACGAACCTGAAGAAGGAGGGGTTCGATCTTGTATGGGTCCTGGAGTTTGGAATCACATAAGTCCTTCGATGCATAGTTTTACAAGCCCAAAGAAGGTAAACTATGTGGTTTTTCATGTTTAGAGAGTCTGAAAAGATCTTAAATATGACTCCATGGATGAGTTTTTTGTAAATTTAGTCTCCCAAGCTCGAAAAAAAGTGTAAAATAATACAGGGGAGAACTCTTCTAATCATGCTTGATTAGAGTATTCATTTTTTGTAATTAGTCTCTCGAGGGCGAAAAAGAGATAAACTACCCCTCGTAAGACGCCCTTTCAAACCTTTTAATGAGTGTGAAAGGAAACAAGATCACTCGACAATCTTTTCATCTTTAAGGAGTCTAAAAAGAGATTAAAGGAGACTCTAAAGAGTTTATTTTTTGTATAACTTTTAAGAGTCCAAACAAGTGATAAGAGTATACTCGGTAACCTATTATCATGTATTAACGAGCACGAGAAAGAACAAAGATTGAGCTCGGTAACCTATTCTCATGTATTTACTAGCATGAGAAAGAACAAAGACTAAGCTTGTTCTAGAAAGAACTACTATGTTACGAGGGGAACGACCCTCAAGTGAGGATCACTCCTAGTAGTGTGTCTCTCTGGAGGTAATTTTCCCCTAGCTTGCATGATAGAAGCTAGTGGCTTCACTCTAGCATGATGTCCAGAGGCTGGAGACCTACCCCCCAAGTATCATTTCCTTCGACTACTTTTCTTCTTTCCTCATTTAGGTGTCTCATTACTAATAGGAATATTTTCACGAGGCAGAGGAAAAGAAGGTTTAAGTACTCGATGTAGAGTGAGACTCGATTCAAATGGAAGGGGGTATGTTTCATTTTTTAACGAGCTTAACAAAGACAATGAACTATGCTCGTAAGCGTCTCTTTCGTTTTTTAATGAGCTTGACACAGGAAAAGAACTATGCTCATGACCTCTAGGTTCGATTCCCATACCTCTGTTTCATTTTTTAACGAGCTTGTCACAGAGAAGAGAACTATGCTCGCAAGGTTGGTTTCATTTTCACACAAGCTTGAAACTATAAATTATGCTTGAAGCCCTCTGTTTCAATTTTTAATGAGCTTGACATAGAGACAAGAACTTTGCTCAAACATGGTTTCATTTTTTAACGAGCTTGAAATCAATAAAAAAACTATGCTCAAATACCTCTACTTGATCATGGTGTCCAAGAGGACAATGCTCTGGAAGGAATATATGTCAAGGGACAAACCTCAATTATGGCTCCCAAGAGATCTTTGTTAGATGGCAGAACCGCACTTTGGAAGGATCACATGCCGAGGGTCGCGATAGGGGTAGGGAGAGAAGGCTCTAATAGCCCTATAAAAGAGATCGTCATGTCAACTACTGAATATAAATAAGAAGAATGGAGAGATTCCTTCTCATTCAGAGTTGAATGCGTGGGACATGTTGTTATATAATTGACCTACAACGGGGTGAATGCCACTTGCTTATAAGGACCATTTAGGGAAGTGGGATGGTTAATCATCGTATGAGGGCCAATGAATGAAAGTTGGTCTATGGTTACTGTGTTTCCATTGTGAGGGAAACACATCACTCGAAAGATGGTGGACACAAGAGCCTTCATAACATAAACATAGTCTTTCTCGAGGAGAAAATTAAAATCCAAGGGCTCATGGACTTCCATCACATCAATATAGACAGTTTTCCCTCCTAAAGTAATAGGAAACTGACAAAGGATCCCTAAAGTTTGACTAGCCCTTCTAGTAAAAGCCAACATATTATGAGTTACCGACACAAGCTAAGGAGAACCTAAAGCTTGCAAAACAATGGAGAATAAAATACTAATTGATGCACCTTCATCGACAATAGTATAAGGAACATCCCTTCCACAAACCTGAATAATGATTTGGAAAGGTATATAGGAAGGAAGACGAGGTTCCGACAATGCACCCTAGTAAAAAAGAATGGCCTCATTACTCGAAGGGGGTTTCATTGGAATAGGTGTAGTTCCCCGTTTTCTAGAAGAATCCGTAGAAACAATAAAGACATGAGCAACATCCTCACTCTTCAAATGAGGAGTGGGATTGACTGATGGGGATATCGAATCGACCATTTGATGGACCGACTCAATTGATGATGGAACTAAATGGATTACTTGATCAACTGAATTGACCGATGATGGAGTCAGATTGACAAGTCCATCAACCAATGGAGGGTTGGGAGATGGAAGTTGTTGTTGGACATCAAAAATCTTTTTCAATGGATATGAAGCCTCATCCATATGAGGGGAGAGGTAACTACAGTGCATTTCCTTACATAACAAGCAAGGAAATTTGACTTTACCCTTCTTACTTCCAACTTGATTATTAGTAGTTGATGGTTTGTCACCAACATGATCCGAAGTGGCTAATGACGCGGGTTGAGAACCCTAAGACCACACTTATACAACCTTGGGAATACCAAGGCAATCCTTAAGAAGGTGGTTACCCTTATAAAGCCTACAAGGTAATTTGGGCTTGCGATGTGTCTTGGTAGACTTGTCGAAATTATCAACACTCCCAACATGATGAATAGTAGTTGGTTGATCACTTCCAACATGTCCTATAGTGGTTGGAATTCCCCCCCCTATCTTATTATTATTCTTCTTAATCTTCCTTTTATTCTTGTTCTTATCCACATGGTTACTAGTTGTAGAGCTTTCACTAGGAAAAGAGGAAGAACAGGAAGAAGACTCTACGGTCGAAGAAGGCAGAGGATTGACATGATATTGATGGTCCTGGGGTGGAGTACTTACGAACGAAGCAATAGGAGCATTTACATTCACCAGAGTGGAAAACAACTAGACCGATACCCCAATAGTGAGTATGGGAAGAGTCAAAGTAGTGATATAAGGAGGACCGACATGTCCCACAGAAGGAGAAACAAACAGTATCCCGAGAAACTGGGTTGCTTCATTTGTAGTTCCAGGAACTGACGCCATAGACATGGACTCAACCCCAAGGGATTTATAGGGAAAACAAACAACACACACTAAAAAATCTAGGAACCAAACCAAACAAACAAATATTTTCATAGTGAATGCGCTAGTTGGTGATGAAATCCAACATCGCAGGATGAATATGAAAAAAGGGGTTGAGATAGAGTGGATGGATCAGTTACGTTGGTGACCTACTTAACAGACTTACACCTTAGTGCAAGTTCTCTCGTGGTCTATCTGTGGGTTCCCGAGTGAGTTTGACCAACGTCTGACCCAAGTACAACAAAGACTTCCCTTCGCCGTCACCATGTGTATGAACCCTAAAGATAAAATCCACTAAGGTTACCAACTCGTAGTTAGCCTTTGAGTGGGTACGGTCGATAGTCGGGATCGAACGTATGGGAAAGATATCAAGTCTGAAATTCTTCTAGAGGAATAAAGACAAGAGGATCGGTAAACTCGAGAGGACCTCAAATGGATTTGAGATTCACGAAGCATCCAGACCTAATGAAACCAATGACACTTCAAGAATAAACCCCAATATACGATCTTTCCATTACGTTTGGTTAAGCTTCGGAGGGGTAATCTTCATTGCTCTCCTACACGAGACCTTGTGTTTAACCCCTGTGTGAGAGGGGGGTCCCGACTATGTTTAAATGAAATTTGGATTTTCTCTCCCTATCACAAGATTCTATGTTTGTTTATGGCTTTGGAATGTTATTCTCAACACCGATTCCAAAGCCCTACACTTAAGCTAATGTAGGTTTGCTAATCCCTAGAAAGACAAAATTCTAGATAGATTTTAATTAGAGCTTTGATTTTTAGGTTATTGTTTACTCAAGGGTATGGAAGTGAAACCGATGATATTCGTGACTTCGACTCCAAAAGAGTGTAACATAATGAGATGCAAAGATTTATGTTCAATGAACTCTATCTATGGAAAGGAGAAGAGTCTTTTTCCATTCCCAAATGCATAAACCCAATGCAGTTTACCTAATGCAAACTACAAACATGTACCACCCAAATCTTTGAATGCAATCAATTGCTTTTGTTTTATTATAAATGCAATGAACCTAAATCAAATGCAAGTTCGTTCTACTTCCTTACTTTCAAAGAAAGTATACAAAGCAGATACAAAGGAATATGAAGTAAAAGGATTGAACAAGAAATGCACTCAAAACTGACGAGAACTAAGAGAAACTAAGTGTGAAATAACTCGCTCAATCAAGAACTCAAAAAGTCTACAGGAAAGCACAATGTTAGAATGCCTCCAACAAGAACCCAAACAATAAAAAATAGAAAGAGAAATTACTCAACAACCCTTAAAGATGAGAAGTAAGAAACAAGTATTTAAGACTGGGTTATGGTAAATAAGAGAGTCTCAATCATTCAAAAGAGTGAGATGTTCCAAGGAAGATTGAAAAGAAACTCAAGACCAATCAAACCTTTACAGACTTCTTTCAATCAATCAGATAATTGAAAAACTCATGAGACAAAGACCAAACTAGTGAAAAGCAAGGTGAAACAATCTCGCGACTTAGAAGAGGTTTGCAAGCTCAACAAAGATAAAAAGGAGTGATAGATGTCAGTTCTCAATCCAAACAATGTCAAAGACAATCCAGGAGACTCTAGGCTAAATGCCTTTCAAAAGAAGACTGAACAGAACAGGGCAAAAAGAGGCAAAAATACCAAAAACAAGAGACTGGTGCCCCTATTCTCAAAGAGATAGAGCGCCAGTAAAGAGATTGGTGCTCCGTAGGAGGCTTACGGAAGCACCAGTCAATCTAATGGCACTTTGTATGCACTAAAGGGGAGCGTCAGTCGGGTTAATGGCACCTTGGTGTGAACTGCAGGGAAGTACCAATTTATGGAAAAACTCAAAAAATGGCTTCTAACAACTAAATTTCAACATATACTCAGTCAATAGATCTGTAACCTCTTCCATGAGGAAGAGAGAAGGGGAAATAGATCAGAAACAAGCATCAAACAAGCAATATCTAATCACAAGCAAGGGATTTAAGACGAAACATAGGAAAAACTAGTCAAAGTCCTTCCCCAGTGGAGTCGCCATTTTTCTGTTGTGAGAAATCTTACCCTACGGACAGGTTAAGCTCCCCTTTGGACCAAGAACCCTATCTTTGGTCCAAATACATAAGTGAATAAGTGGTTACTACTTTCCCTATAGATATAATTGAATCAATCAAGCAAGAGAGAAGAAGAATGTGGCGTACCTTGTTGTGATGTTTGTCCTCGCTCCTCCAATCCTTGGGCTTGATCTGCAAGTTCCTCAACGCAATTGAAGTCCTGCAAAGACTAGAAAAATAACTCTTCCTCCTACTTTATATCATAATACAAAGCAAATCTATCTATGAATACTAAAACAAAAATAGACAATCAAAGGTAGAACACATGAACTTTAAGGGAATAGACCAAGTTATCAATAATTGGAAAGCCAAAGAAGGCACTTAGAAAGCATGCTTGATGATGTAGCAACATTATCCAAGCTCTCCTGATCCAACCCTTGCATGAATATTGACAGAAAAATGTTGATGCTTCCTCCAAAAACAAAGGTTTGGTCCCTCAATTGTCCCCCCTTCAGCTTGGAAACACCTTCAATATATAGGCTTGAGAGGCACAACCACCATGAGAAAATGAAGGATATGGTTGAGAATATAGCTCCTTAAGTTGGGATTAGATCCTAGCATAGAGCTCATAGGGTAAGATTCTACCACAACAACCTCATCCAAGTCAGAGCTGACCCTTAGGAAAAGGTGGAGAATCCCCAATTTCTCTCTAACAAGATTGGCGCTCCCCCATAGTTGAACACAAGAGACATTCTATAAAGAGGTGCTGCTCTAACATGGAAAGGGGGTGTCATTCCATGAAGTGGAACTCCCCTAGCATGGCTGGGGGGGCACCACCCTTCATAAATGCCCCCAAAATGGTTGATTTTCCAAGAAAAAGGTGTGTTTTTTGCCTTGAAATGATCGGTTTCTTCCTCCAATGTGAAATAGGGATTGTGACAAATGCTTTCATGGTGTCAAGGGGTTGTGACACTCAACAAAGTTAATGAGACACTCGATAAGGTGCATACAACACTTGCGACAATGCATGTGACACTTAACAAGGTGCATACGTCACTTTGCGACACTTACGACACTTGGGGTGCAACACTCAAGTGTGACATTTTGATGTGTAATAAGGCCTCGTTGTAATGTGCTCAAATGAATGCGCGTAGCCGCCACATCTCTTCTCAGAGATTAGCTACCACCGTTCAAGCAAGTTTATTTCATTCTGCATTTTATAGTTTCAACAAATTTCTTTATTGAATAGAAGTCAAGTTTCGTTGTATCTCTGTTATTGTTCTCTACATATCTGTGTTAATGTTATAGATCTGTGTTTCATTTCGTTATGCTCATAAATCCAAATCATTTTTGCAGCAAATATTGTATTATGTTTGTTTTTAGTGTGAGTGGATCATACAAAATTTCATGGTACATTGAAATTAACAAATTATACATCTAGATTTTATTTCTTTGCTTATGTTTTACATAATATATTTATTATTACATTATTACTTTTTATGGTTTCAACCATGATTAATATTGATTGTATTTTTTGGTGCAAGCAATTTTTTCAAATAATCCATCTTCTAGAGGGGTATGGTTACCCTTAACATTGACCCTCATTTAGTAGTTGATTCTACCCAAGATTTCTTTATGCATTTCTAAGCATATAGAACATGTTTGCCACATCAACTATTTCACTTTGTTCCAAGATCTCCTCCTTCATAGGTCCTCTCTCAAGTGATGATTTTCAAAACCAATTTTTTTCGTTTACAATTTTTTTTTTTCACTATCCCAAGATCTCCTCCTGCATAAGTCCTCTCTCAAATGATGATTTTCAAAACCTAATTTTTTTCGTTTGCGTTTTTTTTCACTGTCCAAGGATCTCCTCCTCCATAAGTCCTCTCTCAAGTGATTATTTTCAAAACCTAATTTTTTACATTTACATTTTTTTCTTTAACTTCTTCTTTACGATTGTGTCTTATCAAAGACAAAATCCTCATTTGTTTGCCAAGTTCGTATGGTTAGTGAAATTTAGCACATTGACTTTATGGAATGTAAAGCTTACAATCAAAATTGGAAGATGAAATGATTGTTTCTTACTTTACCTATTCTTCATTTACCATCAATGTTTACATGCATAGTTTTTTGTTTGGATATTATATTCTGCACATGCTTTGGGAGTTGTTTAAGTTCATCCTTAAACCCTAAAAATCATATATAGTTTTTTTGGTAATGTTTTTTAAAACTTTATTAATAAGCTATATTTACAAGCTTTGGTACAAAACAAATAAGATATTAATGCAACCTTCAGAGGCAAAACAAGAAATTATACTAAGGTTAGCAAAAGCCAAAAACACCCATCCCCAAGTTCATGTCACTCACAAGAACAAAAAGATCATTAACTTAGACCAAAACACCCTAACAAAATAACATGGTCAGAAAACTAAAGGGATGTGTGTCCTAGCAAGAAGCCACTAAAAATCTACCATTATAATTGCAATAGAAACACAATTATAGCTACAATGTTTTACTTTGATCTAGTCTTGTATTGCATGGATATCAGGTTTAACTTCTACCTCGATACTTATCAAGGAAAATTTATGAAATTATAGAGATCTAGTTGGATATTTTCTTTAACACTTCTAAAATATTTATTCTCATAAATGGAGCTTGTTTGAGAAGTCACTACAACTGTGAGGTGTACTAGTTGTCTTTACTAGCCCTCTCATCACATTAAAAACTTGTCCCTGCAACTTCTACGACTGCATATTGGCATGTGAGGCCCAACTTAGTTGTCATTAGGAATTAGAGGTCATTTTTCCAACTGATAATGCAAGCTTGTTTGTCCTACTAAATTGTAGACAACCAACCTTAAAGAAGGTAGTGGCATCGATAATGGCACTATCTAATGCCCGTGAAAATATTCTCCCAAAGTTTACTGCAGGGTGCAATAATACCTGATAACAAAATTAGCATTAATATTCCCATTGCTTATTATTTTGTTGTAAGTGACATTTTACTATCAAGGAAAGCTCTCCCTGTTTTACCATCGACTAATATTGATCTCCATCTCTCGAGGAACTAGTAAGAGGACAATGTTTAAGTTGCATTGTATGCTTAATATCTCTCACCTTTGTCACCCATAATGCATATAGGGTGTTAAAACAATTTGGAGCTTAATGCCCAAACCACATGGAAAAGATAGTATGATTGAATCATAGATAATGTTATTGCTTGAATTATTGCATTCATTCATGGCTCTGGTAGACAACTTGTATTCATTTGTTTTTCACATCACAAGGTTACCAAAGAAGGGTTTAAAGAAATGTCACACACGCTTCAAATTATAGTTGCTTCGTACATTGTTCAACTGAGTGATACGAATCTTGGGAATATTTTGAAGGGACATGAAATCCGAGGATAAATCTCTTCCAAATCGCTAACCACTAAAGAGACTACAAAACAACTTGAATCCCATAAGACCACCAATAGCTAAGTAACTAAAAAAGAGAATATTGAATAGGAATTTTTTAGGCACTATCATATTGTTTATTCACAGGGGTTGATGGAGGAGCACAAAGTAAGCATGTAAATTTGTGTTGAGATTATACCTAAGTTATTGTCTCATGAACAAGAAAGATTGTGTGATGAGGAGTTGACCTTGCCAGAGATGACATGAACCTTGATGGTGATGGTTGATGACCCAATTTTCTAGGGTTTATGAATACCTCACGAGTTTTACAAAACCATATGTGAATTTAATGGACTTCTAGAGTGTACAAGGAAGTCATCTGGAATGAATCCTTGGGTACACTTCAACAAAGTTTTGATTGAGTTTACTCCCAATGCAAGCAACATAGAGCTTATCATCATCGAACAATGGACCACAATATTAAATCTCTCTTACAACTCTTTAGCCAAAACTCTTGCTTTGTGACTCAAACACAACATTCCCAAGATCATTGGGGCAAAGTAAATTGGTTTTTCCAGTGATCATTTTATCCTAAACAATGCCATTGTCCTTTGAGAAGGCACTGAATGGATCAAATGCCTAGGTCTCAAACCCATATTCATCAAAATTTTGATTGAGAAGGCATATGATCATGTCGAATGGTTATTCATATTTTTTATGCTCAAATCTTCGAGGTTTGGTTATTTATTCCTCTAAGTTCCATAGATTTCATTTTTTGATGTAGTTGCCTGACTCTATAAACCAATTAAAGCAAGAGGGCATATGCATGTTCGTGCTTATTAGATAATGCTACTTGTTTACACCAACAATGAATTTTATGGTTGTATAGCCCTTGGGATACTTACTTCGTCATGATGTTTCATAAGCCCTCATGAAGGATACTCCCCTCCTTGAGTTGGATATTGTTGAGCTTGTAAATGGTCATTTCATTGACAACTACTTTCTAACCATTCCGCAAGAGTATCTGGATAATATAATGGACTGCATCGAGCCTGATGCGTTAACTTTAGTGGATGAGTGTTGTCACTATAAAGCAAGACATCTCAAGGTCAAGTCCACGACCAAATATATTGTAGAGATTGTTGGGCCTCACTCGATGTCCCCACGGGATTAGGCCCTGTAATCAGGACCGACGGTTTACCCTGTTTACGTCCATCCATGGACCATGGGGAAGTATTTGGAGGGTGTTCTGTGAGTACATTTCCCTGGAAAAAAATAAATGGATTGCATCCAAAATTTTAACTCTACCTCATGTTCCAAAATATTAATGACTAAAACATAGTAGTTGTAAATGTGTTAGCCTGGCTAATGGGCTTGATATTATCTCATTGGGAAGCATTTATAGCTATATGATTAAGTAATGGAATGGAATTTCTTGTGTAGTGCACAACTGACCAGGAGGACCCTACATATTACTTAGAATGCTCGAGGAGTTGCATAAATGATTTCCTCTTGTGAATGACCTCGTGGATATATCTGTATATATGTGTGCCTCTTGTGTGTAGTAGGATATCATTGCAGTGTGATGCCTAGAAAAGAAGACAGGTTTATAAACCAAGAACAAGCGACACTTTCTAGGAGGAATGGGTAGATGTGCCCCGAGATAGGCATTGGTTTGTCTATGTGCCCGAGAGAGGTCTCTGTATGAATTAGAGAGCCTTTAATCGTCGGTGGAACCCCTTGTTTTTGTATTGGAAGTTTACAGAGACCTAAACCTCCACCTAAGTGATGGGGAAGGAAGGGTTAATCTATTTGAGTTAGGGAAAAAATGTCCCTTGGACTGTTGATGGCCTTCATAACAGAGCTAAATTTGAAATGAATACACGAGCTAGTGTATACACTCATGGCTATATTAAGGAAATATATATGCCTATTAACCTAAAAGCATGTTTATGCATATGAATGCAAAAACATACAATTGGGATACACATGCATTGTAGGCATGGGTAAAATACTTGATGCGCTAGAATATGTTGAAATGCATAGTAAATGAGTGAGCATGTATGAAACATGCATATAGAATTGTAATGATATGTGATTGGTTATAGAGTATAACCCATTGATTGTGCAGTGTGGTTGACAATGACCCGATGTTAGCAAGAGAAGTAACAACATGAATAAAATGTTGATAATGCTACTATTTTTTTCCTTATGAAGATAGGGATGTGGTGATTAATGAGAGACTAATACGAGATCTGATAAAGGAAGTGCTAAAGCAATTCTAGATGACCAATGGCTCAGATTGACATCCAGAGGTTGATGGTAGTCGTATAGATATGGCTTAGTATACTCATACAACAGTAAGAGGAAATATGGGAAAGAATTTCCATGGTAGAGGTTTGTTGACCAATAATGGTTAGAGGTAGGAAGAGAAACTGGAATTGTTATCTCGTTGACTTTGGTGACTTTGTAATTACCTATTGCTATTTTCAGAATTGTAAGATGCGTTGATAGTAGTTGGGCAAGAGTGACTTCTTGTTGATTATTGCCATGAAAAAGAGGGCAACATGATTATGAGTGTACCTGTGGGACTTGTCGTATGCATGACTGTAAGATCCCATGGAGGAATGATATGGAAGTTTGAAATGTCAATTTGTGTGATTGGCATGGAAAAAGGGTGCAAGCATTGAGCTTGCACACTGGATATCTATGTATGTAAGTACATGCTGGAGTGAATGGATTGAATGCGTTATAGGGTTTCCTAGTATGAAGACATAAATGAATATGCCTTTAAGACTGGTCAGGTGATGACTGTAAGTTATCTTCAAGGAAGGTTGATATTAAGATAAGATAGAACTGAAAGTTTATAATTGTGTAAAGGAGAAGTTGGAAAGGGGAAGAATCCCTTATCTCCTTTCTTGTTATTATTGTGTTTTCTCTAGATGAGAAACTGATATGTTGTTGTGTGCAAATAACTTTGGCATGAGAATGTTGACAACTATATGATTGTAGAGAGAACTGGAAATTTGATAGTGTTTGCACTCATGAAAATAGTGAGGGTAATGTGATAGAGTGCATACATATATGTTGGGGCATATCTAAGATGTTTTATTGATTTAAATGCTATGATACATGCATTTTTATTTAACATGACATTTGACATAAGTTTGAATGTAATGATGCATGTTATGCATAGGAAATTGTCAGGCCAAGGAGCAAAAAAGACAACTCCACGTTGATGATCGTTCTGTTCACATGAAGCTTGATAAATACATAAATAATGTAATCATTGGTATTCCCAATGTAGTACTCTTCCTATCACCCATGACACTTCATATTTACATTATGGTTACAAATAACACATCAAAGAAGGATTACATGTCCAACATTCCCCCCCTTAATCCAAAGGGGTGTGTGTGAGTCCGAGCATCATTATGAACTTCTCAATTTTTTCTCTTCCAAGTGCTTTGGTGAAGATGTATGCAATTTGCTCATTTGTGGAACAATGTCTTAGTTGAATAGTCTTGGCCTCGATATGATGTTGAATCAAGTGATACTTTGTGTTGATGTGCTTGCTTCGATCATGGAATCTGGAATTATTAGTCAACTTGATTGCAGAAGTGTTGTCAAAAAGAAGAGGAGTAGAATTTACTTGTTTCTCCTGCAAATCTTCAAGTATTTTCCTGAAGAACACAATCTCGTTTGTTGCTTTTGCAACTACCACATATTATGCCTTTGTTGTGGAGTCTGCTGGAACTGATTGTTTGTGTGATCTCCATAATACAATTGCTTATCCAAGACTCATGAGATAACCTAAAGTTGACACTCCATTTTCCTTATCCCCATCAAAGTCTGAATCAAAATAATTGATTAGGTTGAAGTCATCTACCTTAGAGTACTTGAGTCCAAAACACTGAGTTCCTTTCAAGTATTTTAGAACTCTCTTTGTCGTATACCAATGTCCTTCACAAGGATTCTGCATGAACCTGGAAAGAATCCCAACAACAAATGAAATGTTTGGTCTGGTGGTAGTAAGATAGATAAGACTTCCCACAAGATGTCTATACTTGGTTGCATCCTCGAATTCATTCCCTTATTTTGATGTGAGCTTCAAGTTTTGTTCCATTGGAGTAGAAACATGATTGCACTCATCCATGCAAAACCTCTTCACTAGTTCTCCAACATACCTCTTTAGAGAGATGAATATGTACTTTGGATTTTGAATCACTTCGATGCCCAAATAATAGTGAGGATGTCCCAAATCTATCATCTTGAAGCCTTTCTTCAACTCTTTCTTTATGGATGAAATGCAATTCTCATTGTTCCTTATTATGAACATATCATCTACATATACTAAAAGATATACAATTGTTTTTCCAGCTTTCTTGACAAACAAAGTTACACCGTCAAGATTGAAATTCTTGAAATTCAATTTCAAAAGATGCTCAGTTAACTTTTCATACCATGATTGCGATGCTTGTTTCAATCCATACAAGGATTTGATGAGCTTGCATACCTTATGTTCTTGTCCCTTCACTAAAAAGCCTTATGGTTGAGACATGAACACATTCTCTTTCAAGTCTCCATTCAAGAAAGCAATATTCACATCCATTTGATGAATTTCCCATCCCTTTTGTGCTGCCATGGAAAATAAAGTGTGGATGGTAGTCCATTTTGCTATGGGGGGGAAAATCTCCTCATAATCAACACCTTCTTTACATGCAAATCCTTTTGCCACGAGCCTTTCTTTGTGCTTGTCAAGTGAGCCATATGATATGTACTTGTTCTTGAATACCCACTTGCAACCAATTGGTTTGGTTCCATATGGAGGGTCCACTAACTTCCATGTCCCATTTTTTACGAGGGCATCGTATTCTTTCTGCATGGCTTCTCTCCATTCATCATAAGAAGTGGCTTCTTTAAAGGAAGTCGGTTCACGGTTAGTATATAAATTCAACTCACAATTATATGAAGCATCCATATCTTCTACATCAGCGGAGTTTGAATTATCTACATTACCTCCATCTTGTTTTGAGGACAATTTGGTTCCTGTCTTTTTTAACTCATTAGGATGAACACTTTCAAGTGTTTTTGTGAGACATTTTGGTGGACCTTTCTGAGATGGTCCATGTTGTTCGGCTGATTGATATGGTGTTGAGTTCTCATCAAGCCTCAACTTTTCAATCTTCTCCATCACATCATCCAATTGAACTTCAGGTTCTGATGAAGTGACATGAACTTCTTCATGAGGGGGAGATGGTGCTACAAAAGGAGATTCCAAAGATTGACCCAAGATAGGGATCCCCCTTTGAGATGTGGAATCTCATCATCAAATTCATGATATGTCTTTACACTAGTGAATCTATCCAGATGATCAAGCTACCTCTCAACAGTTTCACCTTTCTTGGTGGATTCAAGAAAGTTCACATCTCTGGAAAGGATGAACATCTTGTTGATCTCGTCATAAATATGATACCTCTTGGTGGTATTTGAGTACCCCAAGAAGATGCACTTACGACTCCTCGCATCAAGCTTGCTTCTTTGCTCCTTATGAATCAAGGCATAACAGGTGGAACCAAATACCCCGAGATGCCTCACCGAAGGAATGTGACCATAGCACATTTCATAGGGAGTCTTGTTTTTTATAGCATGAGATGGACACTTGTTTTTGACATAAACTGCACATAGAATAACATTATCACAAAGCATCAATTTAACATTCTTGAAAAACATCATGGAACGAACCATATTTAGGAGTGTCATGTTCATTCGTTCAACGACGCCATTCTGTTGGGGATTGTATGGAACTGTGGTTTGATGTTTGATCCCATGTTGGCGAAGGTAGCTTTAAAATTCATTAGAAGTGTATTATCTTCCATTATCAGTGTGAAGAGAGCCAATATGAGACCGAGCTTCACTTTGAATTCATACATGAAAAATTTTAAGTGTTTCAAAAGCTTGTGACTTATCTTTCAACAAATACACCCAACACATCCTGGTGTGATCATCAATAAAGGACATTGTATATTTATTTCCATTTGCAGAAGGAACATGCATAGGGCCGAACAAATCAAAATGAATTAGTTCAAGCTTTCTACATGCTGTAAAGGTAGAGTCATGGAAAGGTTGTTTGCTATGCTTTCCAAGAATACAAGCATCACATTGTTTTAGTTTTCTAAGTATGGTAGGAAATTCATAAATACCATTCTTTCGCATTAAACGAAGACTGTCATAATCGATATAACCAAATCAAGCATGCCACAAAAGGCTAGATGACATTATACCTTCACCATGATCAGAGAGGTATGTAGCATTGTGTGTATGGTAGATGTCCCATTCATCTTCAACAATCTTCCATCTTTTATTCTGGTCATAACAATCATGTTATCTGAATCCTTTTGTACTTCAACTTTGCCACCAATCACGTGAACATCATGGCCTTGCTATCCGATGAGCAAAAGGGACAACAAGCTTCTTTTCAGCTTAGGAAGATAGAGTACATTGTGCAGGAGAAAATCCAGGAGCCCAGGCAACTTAAGCCTGATGGTGCTTATTCCTGAGGGTTTGAGGCTGGACTTATCTGCAAAATACACTATGCCATCTACATTGTCATTGAAGTTTTCAAAAAAATGTTACGAACCAAATATAAAAATAGTACAAAAAACCTCAGAATAAGTACTCAATTCCTTGATAAAGAGATAATTTCAGATAATAAGCCTCTTCGAGGGGGGCATTCTCCTTATACATCGCATACATTTACAAATACAAGATGATTCCAAATGAAAAGGTCTCCTTGGTATATATAGGAGACTAGGAGTTACAATTACTGTTAAAATATTGTGTAACTGCAAAGAATATTCTTATCCCCTTTTGTGGATAAAGATAAAATTTATTTATTATTTGATTAGATCAATCCCCTTTTGTGGATTGATCATGTCGGTCATTGTAATTGACCAAATCCCCTTTTGCGGATTGGTCAAACCTTAATTGTAATAGGCTAAATAAGAAGTTGGCTCCAATATATATTATAGAGGCCCCATGATATATTAAAGGTGGTCATAACCACCCATAAGAAGAAGTTGGCCCTGCCAGTGAAGAGACACTTCCAGACGTGCCATAATTGTATAAATAAGAGAGGCCAGTGCCTCATTTGAACACACACTCAGCTCACTCATCTAGTGCGCAAGTTTTGAAGGAAGGTGCAGTTGTCGGTTGCCGGAAGAAGGAAGAGAGAGAGGCGTGTTGCTCAGTGTTGGATATTCTCTATTGTCTGGTTCATTATCTTGGCATTGTATTGGCTATCTATATTAAAGAAGTTTTGCTGGGTTTTCTTCCCCTTTAGGGTTTCCCAGGATAAATGCTCGTGTGCTCTTGTGATTGTGTTTCTCTCAGTGATCTTGTTTATGCTATTGTTATCTAGTAAATTGAAAGTAACCTAATAATAGCATAAACTTTAACATGGTATCAGAGCTAATCTGAAGAGAGCATCTTTCACAGGAAAAAGAAAAATGTCATTGTTGTCGTACATGAAATTAGGGCTTTTTATTGAAGAAGGTTTTCAGCCCCAAATCCATCTAGAAAAGGTGTGCTCTACCTCAAGGAACATTTTGGCATCTTTAGCGCACATTTTCAGTGGCTAGATATCCTGGAAAGTGAAACCCTAGTTTTCACAAAGTACCAGAAAACCAGAGTACCAGAAGTACCAGAAAACCAGAGTACCATAAGTACCAGAGTACCAGAAGTACCAGAAGTACCAGAAAACCAGAAGCACCAGTCCAGAAATCCGCAAATCAAGTTTGAAGGGGTAAAATTTGGATTTTCATAAATCTGACTGTATCAACATACTCGCCTCAGTCCAGTGCATCTTTTGGTAAGTTCAGTTTCCAGATCCAAGAAATTTAATTTTTTATTATTTCTATAGCCCGAAGGGCTAGGGTTTCTACTGCAAGAAACAATGGTTACCAACACGAGGGTAGAAGACAGGCTGGAAGGATCTAGAAACTTCAGATCTTGGAAGCATAGGTTGCAGATGATTCTAGACGAGAATGATCTCCTAGAACATGTTACATTAGGTGTACCAGAACCAGATGAAGCAGAGCAAAAGACCAAGCTTAAGAAGAATGAAAAGAAAGCAAAGAGAATCGTGTCAGATTCAGTAAAAGATCACTTGATCCCTCATATATCCGAACTACAGACAACAAGGCAAATGTATGAAGCACTCAACAGGTTATATGAAAGCAAAGACATTAGCCGAA
This sequence comes from Picea sitchensis, assembly GCA_010110895.2. Lineage (NCBI taxonomy): Eukaryota > Viridiplantae > Streptophyta > Pinopsida > Pinales > Pinaceae > Picea > Picea sitchensis. The sequence continues at coordinate 389,401 of SNQJ01S0000344.1, read as the reverse complement.
ATCTTACCTTAAGAAATTAGCTTCGTAATATGAAGATGGATAACTCAAAATCTGTCACATCCTACCTTATGAGAGTTTCTCATATCAGAGATCAGCTTGCAGCTATTGGAGATGTCATTAGTGACAAGGTGCTTGTAACCACAACCCTAAATGGGTTTCCAACATTTTGGATTCCTTTTGTACAAGGAGTGTGTGCAAGAAGCAAGTTACCCAAGTTTGATAAGTTATTGGCAGATTGCACACACGAAGAATCTAGATTTGCAGACCAACAGAAGAGATTAATTGTTGACGAAGTGGAAGCTCTTACAGTTCAAAAGAACAAAAGAAGTTCCTTTAGAAGGAACAATAAAGAAGCTAACTCCGTAATAGTTCCAAGCAAGAAGAAAGATATTTCAAAGATCAGATGCTACAATTGTCAAAAGTTGGGACACTTTTCCTATGACTGTCCTCAAGGAAAAGGGAAAAGAAAGCATCAAGCACATGTGGCAGAGGAAGAGGAATCTCCTCCAAGAAAGCTTTAGCAGAAATTAAGGATTATGCACTTTAAGTTGAAGATAGTTGATTTGAAGAAAGATAGCAAATGGTGGAGTTCGTGGAGCCTCCCCACACAAAAACAAAAGATAAGTATTCATGTTTATTTCTAGTATCTTATTTACTTCAATACTTTATCATTACAAGTTAGATTTTTTTGAGAATGTGAATTAACCTCGTTTCATTTGGGTGTCTATGCGGACTTATGAAGGAAGTATCAAAGAAGATGATGAAGAAAGAGATAAAGGATTTATTTTAGATATGATCACTCATGAGAGTGACAAAGAAAGCATATTGTAAGTAAGTTTACAAGTCTCGGAAGAAAGAACTTATGCCGTGACTTGCAGACAACATGAGAATGACGTATGATATGGTAACAGTTAGTAAAGACCAGACAATATCCAGTATTTATATTGGAGTAGGAGGCTCCTAAAGATGCAGAACAAAAATATTCAAGATGAAGAAAAAGATGGATACTCAGATATAGTGGATGAGATGCAGGTAACTACAGGTTTCTCCAGTATTGTTCTTATAGATGCAGGGAGAGCAGTTTGATCCAGTATGAAGACAGAAAGAAAGAAATATTCGAACTCAAGAAGGCACCCAGGATATTACAAAAGAAAACTTCAAGGATGATGACTAGAAGCTATTAGCTTGGTGCAAGAGGCAGCCATGTCTCCGAGTTCGAAATGAAGTATCGTGATTTGATGCAGTTAGAAAAGCAGATGGATGGTGCCCAGATATTTTGATCAAGATGAAGCTATCTAGTAGATGGATGGTGCCCAACAGATGGGTAACATGGTATTATACCATTGAAAGATTTTGGACCATAAGAGATTCTTTTAGATCCCATAGCTAGACCTTCGTAGAGAAGAAAGAGACCTTCATAGAGAAGGAATAAGCAATCCCATAGGTAGACCTTCGTAGAGAAGGAAGAGACCTTCGTAGAGAAGGGGAATGAGAAATTTGCCAAGGTTGGCCTCTGTCCAAGTGTTGAGTTTAGGATACTCTAGGGACATGCTAGAATACCCTCGTAGAGAGGGGTGTGACCACCGTCGTAGAAAGGAATGTGGATGTTTCTCCAAGAGGCAATGGGCAGATACTCTCCTCTAGCCAAGGATTGAGTAGCCTGGAACACAAACCTTGACCATGTGGAATGGTTAGTTGGCTATTGAGGTTTGTGGTGTGATCCTGTGCGGATCATGGAAAGGGAGTATAGTCTTGCTCAGGCTAGCATCTTAGCTTCTCTAGTTCATGTGGGATGACTAGGAGTGAAGCTATGGTAGTAGTCCTCCCCGGTGGATGGGTGAGATAGATGACTACAAGAGAAGGGATAACATAAAAGGAATGGCAAAACTCATAGGACATCTTCTGTGTGAAGATAAAAAAGAGTAGCTTTTGTGCGAAGATAAAGAGAAGAAAACTTCCGATGATTTACAGATATGCCAGTCAGTGATCATGATGCTAGATGACCAAGTGGAAGATATTGATGCCTCCTATTATCTAGTCGATGATGTTGCCCAGATGATGATGCTATCCAGTGGATGTCGTTACCTAGTTGATGTTGACATCCGGTGACCTGTCAAAAGATAAAGAATATCCTTCTTGTTAAGAGGGAGTGTTAAAATATTGTGTAACCGCAAAGAATATTCTTGTCCCCTTTTGTGGATAAAGATAAAATATATTTATTATTTGATTAGATCAATCCCCTTTTGTGGATTGATCATGTCGGTCATTGTAATTGACCAAATCCCCTTTTGCGGATTGGTTAAACCCTAATTGTAATAGGCTAAATAAGAAGTTGGCCCCAGTATATATTAAAGAGGCCCCAGAATATATTAAAGGTGGTTATAACCACCCAGAAGAAGAAGTCGGCCCTGCTAGTGAAGGGACACTTCCATAGTTGCCATAATTGTATAAATAAGAGAGGTCAACGCCTCATTTGAACACACATTCAACTCACTCATTTAATGCGCAAGTTTTGAAGGAAGTTGCAGTTGCTGGTTGCCAGAAGAAGGAAGAGAGAGAGGCGTGTTGCTCAGTGTTGGATATTCTCTGTTGTCTGGTTCATTATCTTGGCATTGTATTGGCTATCTATATTAAGGAAGTTTTGCTGGGTTTTCTTCCCCTCGAGGGTTTCCCAGGATAAATGCTTGTGTACTTTTGTGATTGTGTTTCTCTCAGTGATCCTGTCTATGTTATTGTTATCTAGTAAATTGAAAGTAACCTAATAATAGCAAAAACTTTAACAATTACAACTAATGGACCCAAGCCGACATAAAAAAATATAACAATATTAATGTAATATTCCCCAATTAAGGGGTAATGTGCCAATATTTAGGTCTTAACATGCCCCTCCCCTTCAGACAAGTGTTTTCCACAATGCTTGAGTAATTTTGGATGCTTCTGTATAAAAGACTCATATTCCCAAGTGGAATATTTAACAGATAGTTTCTTCCCTTCAATGAGATAATCTGAAATGGATCTATTCCTCAGCTGGCGAATTCTTGTGTTAGTGATAGCTTCAGGCTCTAATATGATTTTTCCTTCCTCATCAAGTTCTGGAAATATAGTTTGAACTGGGATCTTGTCACCTATAACCTTCTTTGAGCACGAAACATGGAAAATTGGGTGTACTCATGAAGATGCAAGCAACTCCAATTTGTATGCCATAGTACTAATCTTTTGCAACACCTTATAAGGGCCATAGTACTTTGGTGATAATTTATTATCCTTTTTAGATTGCTCGAGGGACATCTGCTTGTATGGTTATAGTCTTAAATACACCCAATCCCCTACTTCAAAACTTCTTTCACTATGATGTTGATTTGCTTGTTGTTTCATGTGATTCTATGCCATGGTCAGGTTTTCCTTTAAGAGTTGGAGAACTTGTTGATGATGCTCGATGTGATCTTCCACTGCTTGAACCTTAGATTTTTCTTTTAGAGAAGAAGTGATGGATGGTGGGTGATATCCATAAAGCACCATAAATGGTGTCATTTTTGTTGCAGTATGAAAGGAAGTGTTATACCACCATTCTGCCAAGGGTAACCACTTGAATTATTGTGTTTATTTATCAGAGACAAAGCAATGATGGTAGCCTTCCAGACATTTGTTGACTATCTAGATTTGTACATCAGATTGAGGATGATAAGATGAGCTATGAGCCAATTGAGTGCCCAAACAAGAAAATAATTTTGTCTAAAAATGTCCAGTGAAGATGGGATCTATGTTACTTAAAATAATCTTTGGGCTTCCATGTAGCTTTTGAACTGTCTCCATGAATGCGGTGGCAACTGTACTAGCTTTGAAAGGGTGAGAGATGGCATAAAAGTGTGCGTACTTGGTCAGTCTATTAATAATCACCATGATGACACTCTTTCCTTCAAACTTTGGTAAACCTGTGATGAAATCCATGGAAACCTCCTCCCAACACTAACTTTGGATGGCTAATGGTTGTTAAAGACCCGAGGTCTTAATTGTTTCCACCTTATTTTGTTGGCAAGCCAAACATTCTGCCACAAACCTTTGAACATCAGATTTAAGGCCATCCCAAAAAAATTCCTTCTTGACCATGTGGTAGGTTTTCAAAAATCATAAGTGCCCTCCTACCAAAGAGGTATGCAATTCCATGAGTACCTTTTGTCTGAGTTGGGAGTTATTACATAAATATAAGCGATCTTTGTACCATAGTGAATCACATTTCCAAGTAAATGTATCTTATGCACTGGAATCCTATTGCAATATTGGAATGAGAGTCCACACTTTTTCGTCATTCTTTCATTCATACCTTGCTTTTATTATCCAATCAGGTTGGAATATTGAGATAGCACAGAGAAAGGCCTCAACATCTTCATCCTTTCTTGAGAGTGCATCTGCCACAACATTTTGCTTCCCTTTTTTGTAAATGATTTCAAAATCATGACCCAACATCTTGGTCACCCATTTTTGTTGAAGATAGTCTTTGTTCCAATAAGTATCTAAGACTATCATGATTTGTTTTGACCTTGAAGTGCCTATCTATTAGGTAAGGGTGTCATTGCTTCAATGCATGTAGTATTGCCATCATTTCCTTCTCATAAATGTGTCTGTGTAAGTCCTTTCCCTTGAATGGATGACTTTCAAAAGCAAGGGACCTTCCTTCTTACATTAGAACAACACCAATACCATTTTCTGAGGCATCACTTTCCAGAATAAAGGTTTTTGTAAAGTATGGTGTGGTCAAGATAAGAGATTTGCACATCGCCTCTTTAAGTTGTTCAAAAGCTTGAGTTGCCTATAGAGTGCATGAAAATGCATCCTTCGTAGTTAATGTTGTTAAAGGTGTTGATATTCTTCCATAGTTTCGAACAAACTTGCTGTAGTAACCTATCAAACCCAAAAATCCTCTAAGAATGTTCATTGTTTTGCGAATCAGCCATTCCATCATGGCCTTAATCTTGTTAGGGTATACCTTGATACCTTCATGAGATACAATATGACCCAAATAATCTACCTCCTTCACCCCAAAGAAACATTTGGATGGTTTGGCATATTGTTGTTGCTCCTTTAGTAGTTGTAGCACCCTGTCAACATGTCAAACATGATCCTCCCAAGACTTGTTATAAATTAGTATATCAACAAAAAATACTAACATAATTTTTCGAAGGAAGGGATTGAAAATGGAATTCATGAACCCTTGGAATGTGCATTCGTAAGGCCAAAAGGCATGACCAAAAATTCATAATGGCCTTCATGAGTTCAAAATGTTGTTTTTGGGATATCTGCTTCCTTCGTTATAATATGACGATACCTTGAACGAAGATCCAACTTTGTGAAGTAGATTTCTCCATGTAGTTCATCTAATAATTCATCAATGATGAGAATGGGAAACTTATCTTTAATAGTGATCTCGTTGAGCTCTCTATAATCTGGACACATACACCATGAGCCCTCTTTCTTGAGTACCATTACCACCGATGCAGAGTAAGAACTTTGGCTAGGTCTAATAATTCCAGCCTCTAACATTAATTTGGCTAGGTCTAATAATTCTAGCCTCTAACATTAATTTGGCTAGGTCTAATAATGACAATTACACCCTGATGCCCCTTTTTCAATAATTTTGTCATACCATTAGAGCTTATCACCTTACTGGGTTTTCCTATGATACCCCTTAACTCAATTTCCTTTCCTTCCAATGAAAATTTCATGAAAAGTTCTTGAAAACTAAAATGCACTATTCCCAATGATTGTAACCATTGGTCTCCTAGTACGACGTCAGCACCACCCATGGGTATAGAAATTATTGGACTATTCATTGCATATTCCCCCACAATAAGATTGATCTTATGGCATTTTCCTGAGAAATTGATAGTTCCTCCATATGCAATCTTTACTTGAAACTCTGGCACTGGATATATAAAGCAATTGAGAGCTTTGGTTAATTTTTAGTGAATGAAATTATGAGTACTACCAGAATCAATTAGGACTATTACCTTTTTCTTTTTGATAAATCCTTCAATATTGAGGGTTTGAGGATTGCTAATTCTAACCGATATATGACATGATATGGTGGGAGTCAACTCTTCAGAAGAAATCTCTTCTACATTTTCATCTTGAGATGGTTCTTCTTCTTGTTGTTCTTGTTCTTCCTCTTCACAATCTATGTAGAATAATTTCTTCTCACCACACTTATGTCCCTTACTGCACTTGTTGTCACAATTAAAGCATAAACCTTTTGCTCTTCTTTCCTCTAATTGTTGAGGTGTCAACCTTGTAGGTTGAGGTGTTTTAGAAGAAGGAACATTATTCTCTTGATAGATGTTAGGAGTGGTTCTTCTAGTAGCCATAACAATATTTTTACTTTCAACATTTCTTGCCACCCTGAACGCATTCTCCAATGATTTGGGTTCCCAAAGGCAAACCTCGTGTTGAATGTTATCCTTTAAAGTTCCTATGAATACATCAATCATGTGCTCATCTGGAATATCCGTTACCTTTATATTCAATCTTTGGAAGTTCTCGATGTGTTCTGCAATTGAACCCTTCTGCTTGAGATTTATCAATTGGCTGAAGAAGGTATTGTTCCTTGTATCCTCATAATGTGCTATCATTTCTTCCGTGAAAATTGTCCAAGTGACAAGTTATTGGGTTCTAAATATAAAGACACAATTCATACCTTTTGTGTGTGTGGCACATCATACAGATCTAAGAATTGCTCCATCTAGAGTATCCATGTGATTGGATAATTGCCATGAAACTTCTTCACATCGATCTTAGGAAAGTGGTTGGTTTTCAACCCAAAGTTGGAGTTTGTCCAGTCTTGATTCATCTTCCTTGTGTCCTCATCATGAATTTCATGAGATACATTTTCACTTTTAGGTGGCCTCTCTATTAACAAATTTTTCGATCCTTCCATGATCTCCCTTTTTAAACCATCCATATTAATATCCATTATTTCTTCCAACTTAGCTTCAGTTGAATCCATCATCCCTTGTAGTCCATATTTTGTTACTGCCCTCTTTTGTAAATCATTTATGTCCCTGCGCATTTCTTCACCTTCATCAAGAGTCCAAGCATGAATGTCTGAAGGATTATTTGGTGTAGAAGTTCCCTTTTTTGGTGGCATGTTGGCCAAGTATCACTTTTAAACCTTGATTTCGAGGTGGTTTTGCTAGACGATCTTTCTTTTGTTGTATCTCCAAAATTTCAGCCCTTCTAGGTCTAAAAGTTTCATTTTGTAGTTCTCTGATACATCTTCTCTGCAATGCCATGGATTTGATCAAAATTGGATGTGCCAAGTGGAAGTTAAGGTAACTTCGCCACACCTTGTTGATTTTTTTCCCTTACAAGAGAACATATTTGTTCTCTTGTAAAGCGTGCCAAGAGAACAATATATGATATTTGATTCTAAAACTTGCACCAGAAATACTACGGACTGTCCACGATCCAATGCAAGAGGTCTCTCTTAATTTTGATACTCACTGAAGAAGATATCATTGTTTTACCGATAACTCTTTTTTGAGACTAGTTAATATGACCAGTCAACTACCCTATCTTACACAATGTGTATCTAGAAAATTAGGATGACCCAGAAGCTACATTTTTTTTGTCACATATACCTTGATAATTTCTATGAATAACCTCCAGGTTTCAGGTTCTGAAACATCACAGAAAAAATATTTAGATCGAAAATATCAAGATGACTAAATTCAAGATGATTCTAGAACCCTATCTTACACATGGCATATATCTGAAAGTATAAGGCCTCAAGAGATGAAATTTAAATGCCACGTGCCTTTATCCATATGTTAAATAACCACCAAGGGATTCCTTCTGAAACATCTTAGAAATTAAGCTATAGTGAAAATGCCAAGGTGTCTCAGATGCAACAGCGAAACCCCAAGACCTTGAGCTCTGATACCAAATGTTAAGAACCAAATATCAAAATAGCATGAAAAACCTCAGAATAAGTACTCAATGCCTTAACAAATAGATAATTTTAGATAATAATCCTCTTCGAGGGGGAAACCTCCTTATACACCACATAAATTTACAAATACAAGATGATTCCAAATAAAAAGGTCTCCTTGGTATATATAGGAGACTAGGAGTTCCAATTACAACTAATGGACCCAAGCCGACATAAATAAAATAACAATACTAATGTAATATTCCCTAATTAAGTGATCCGAAATCGGATCCAGAAGCCTGATAGGGCTTGAAAAATGCTCAAAAATAAAAGTGCTCAGAATGCGACGAAACCTATGCCATTGCGTCCGTCTCGTCTTCCTGATTCCGGCAGTATATTTACTTCGTCAAACGGAGTCCGTATGGAGAATATATCGCGTTCTGTCCGAAAAGTCAAACAAGCAAAAAAGGGGATGACTGTACAGTCCGTACAGTCCACGTGGCATGACCGTACAGCTGACGTGGAGGCTCTAGAAGGTGACACATGGCAGACCGTACAGAGGACACGTGGCATCACCAGGATGCGACACGTGTCAAGTGAATTTGGCATTTCTGGCGTACGGTTGGACCAGTATGGAGGTGACACGTGGCAGGATGACGTCAGCAGCTGACGTGGCACGATGACGGGGCAGACACGTGGGATGACGTGGTAGTACGGCGGAAAGTGACAGAGTGTACGACAGAGTCGACGTGGCGGTAGACGTGGGTGAATCACGTGTTGACACGTGGCATAATCTGGTTGGTTTGTAAGGGTGCCACGTGGCCCACTCAAGGGCTGCCACGTGGCACCCCATCATTGGTTCATTGGTTTCTATGTTAAAATTATGGTTGGCATGCACGGGGGTCAAACCGGCGACCTCCCCTCCGGTTGTGGACTGACCAAGTCGGGCTAACCGCTCGGGCTATGGTTAGTTCTTGTTATGTTTGTGGCAATAAATATATTTAAATTTTAATTATTGTATTGTCGGCGGGGGGAGAGGGCCGGGGCTTAGCCCCAGCCCTTGGCGGATTTCACGCGACCGTTCCACATAGCTCCATACGACCCGGGCCTACCACATAAAACACGGAGTTGTTGTTACAGTTAGGTCGTGGGCCTATTGTTAAGCCATATGACCCGGATGCCAACCAACGAGCGCGGAAGCTATTGAGCCACGGTTCCACGCCACACGCCATATGACCCGGAGCAGAGCCAATGGGATAGGGCCAGCGCTATGG
>SNQJ01S0000344.1:332129-377019 GCA_010110895.2 Picea sitchensis | reverse complement strand
TGAGCAGAAATAAAGAAGCCTCCCCCACAGAGAAAAGGCCCGGAGACGTAGGCAAAAGTTGTGCCGAACTCCGTTATCAACCTGCGTTCTTATGGTTTTTGCTGTTTATTATTCTTTTTAGATCTGCATATGTGTATTTGACTCATATAATCCTCTTCTTTCCTCATTCTTTCATTAAATTCTCAAATGGTTAATTTATACATGCAAGTTTAAAACTCAACCATAATCATTCAAAAGATTCAAAAGATCATCTCTTTGAGCTTTTAATCCTTCTCAATAAGTTATGGTAGTTCAACTACCTTTCTTTAGTTCAGCCAAATTAGCTTAACTAATTAGTTGAGACAAATAATAATAGTATATATAAATAAGGGTCTAATTAATAATAACTAAATAGGTGGGACCCCTTGTGACTCCCAATTATTTCCTTTTAATAGTCATCAAACATGAAATATCAACTCAATCACTTGATTCAAATATCCCCCTCGTAACTCTCGTGCTCATTTTTATAATCAAATATCTAAATATCAACAAAATATAATATGATCATATCCAAAATAGCATTATATCCATACTATCCAAAAAAAATTGCCTAAATTTATGCTTGTTGTCCAAAACTTTTCCAAAGTAAAAATATTGTCTTCTACATAAAAAATAACATTAATCAACATCAAAAACCATATTTAATTTGAGAGGCATTTGGCCTCTTTTCACTGTTATCCCCTTTTGATTTTTCTATGGCAGTCTTAGGCTGATTGGAACCTTGAGGCTGAATTGCATTGATAACATGAGAACAATCATGCTTAAGATGAAGGTGGGAGGACATCGATTTGGAAGACTCTTTGGATGAGTTGGAGGGAGTGACTACTCATTTTCCTTTATCCTGCGCAAGCTCGGGGACATCGGTTTTTCATCTCTTACTAGCATGAGATGACTGCAGGAGTGAGACAACATGATAAACTTGGGAAATTTGATTCTTTGGTGGTGGTGGAAGGGGTAATGGCAAAGAAGCAGTAGGCCAACCGTGGTGATGAACAACAGGCTAGTGGACAATCTCTTGCCAACCATCGTTGGCAGATGATTTTGGTCACATTGATACATGAGGAGGGAGTCAGATACCGGAAAAGTTTTGATGTGCTTGGAAGGGAGGTATTTCAGGTCAGAGCTGAAGGATCCCTTGGCCTACTAGGTTGAAGAACCCAGCTTGAAAATATGATTCAATTCTTGTGGATCGACATAGAAATGTATGGAAAACTGAGGTCTTCTATGACCTGTTTGCCGATTTCCTCTACCTCTATTTCTTCTGCCATTACTGCCTTTGCTGAAGAAACTCATCCTGAAGCAATGTTCCAATTAGTTATGAAAACTCTTGACAATCCATGCATCAACCCTACCTAAATAAAATAAAAGGTTAGCTTTATCATTCACAACATAAGCATATGCAATCAATCCATTCACTATACTACTCAAATCAATAATTCATTGCTATTGAACAAGGAATGCTAGGGTTATTGGGAAGGTGAGGGGTTTATAATGAGCGAAAAGTGGTTGCATGGATGGGAACCACCAATAGATACTGTTCAAGCAAACACATGTGCAATTTCCATAAAAACAATATTTTCATTTCCAAATTTTGAAATCCAGTCCCTTCCTTTTCCTTATTTTAAAATGCAATAACAAAACAAGGAATTAAAGTGAATTTGGGAAGATGGTGGGCTTGTAAGGAGAGAAAAGTGGTATAATGAATGGGAAATGAGATGGATACTATTACATTATATGGAATAACATTCGTTCTTTAAAATGATGCATCCTCAATTGCCAAAGAAAATGTTTTTAACTGTAAGGAATCTCAAGGTTCAAGACACAACAACTTCCATATCAAACCCAAAGCAGAACACCAGGATTGTGAAACTCAACCATTTAATTTCCACTTTTTCTTCATATATGTTTGATCGAACAACGACACAATTTATAGACAGATCGATTTATAGATAGGCTGTTCACAATTCCAACTAACAACGAGCATATCCAGATCGCTTAGAGAAAACATGAAGGGGCCGAGAAAAAGAACAGGCCATCGACCTCAATCATTTACATCAAACCAATTTTAAATGTTGCACAATGAATTGGGTTCGAGACCCTATATTCTATTAGCTGGTCACCTTTTCTTTTTTCCTAAAGATCAAACGAATCCCAACATCACCGAGCCAAAACCATTATAACCAATTTCTTTCCACTGTGCATTTTTATTTCTTTTTATTTGCGTTTTTTTTTTATATGATAGACCATCAACATAATCAATCCAACGATTAACACCAGACCACATAAAGTGCATAATGGAGTGTAACATAAGCCAACACTCTTCAACATACGAGACTGGTATCATTATTTCCAATAAGCTATGTGACGGGTTGGGTTTGAAACCCTGGTTCTCTTTTATTTACTCACTATACAACCTTCAAAATCGACCGAAAATACCCGTAGGTAGTCAACCAACGAACCCATAACAATGCATGTAACAAATCTCTCTATTGTTGGGTCAACAGATTATCATTTCAAAACCCAAGTTCGAGTTTACAACAATCACGACAAGGAAGAACATGGTCTGGATGGTCAGATGAGTGAGACGATTCTGCAAATGGGGTTGATGAAATGAAACCAAAACCTCCATAATTTTTATAACAAAGTTTGAGATAGTCGCTTCCAAGGTGGCCGCAAGGCAAAAACCCGACTTTGCATACAAAAACTGTGAAATGGTAACTCGATAGGGCCATAGGACTCTCATGGATTGAGCAGGAGGTAACAATAACCATATTAAAAGAACCTAGGACCCGACTGTCTCTTTTGTTTACCATGAAAAACCCTTCAGGATTCTACCACGAGACATGGGTGGAAACAAAACAAATTTGCCATAAATTCTATCAACAACAAGGAGCAATAATAACCAGTCATCCACCCCAGGCACAACCATAATCGAATAAATTCAACATGAAGGAGCACTAAACAAATTCCAACTTGCAACATTCGAAACACCAACCAATATCATTTGCACAGACATAATATACATTCAACCACTATATCTTTCAGAAAGAAAACACTCTGCATACGAATTCTAAGAGCCAAAATAGAGATTCTATCCAGAGCGAGGTTACAATGATGAATGGAAGGGTGAGAGTCACCATACATGTGAGGAAAGCATTGAAAAACACAAAGACTATTGCTATTCTCCCAACGACCGAGTGAAACAAAGGTAAACTAACCAGAGAAACCAAAAATGCACGACAAGGAGAGGGTGGTGAGCTCGAGGTGGGGTAAGAATGGCGTGCAGTAAATGCACATCGCTTCTCCATCCTCTCATTAATTTTTATCAACCATAACTAGGATGGAGCACATCCAAACCTTCGTCATTTGCATTAATCAACCATACTCAGACCCCACCTGCCACTTCGATTTTTCCAAATTGAAACGAAAACCCTCCTATACCATAGTTTTATACCAACACCATAACATAATATGTCCCATATTCATTTCTAACAAGCTCCAAATTGCAAGGATCGAATTGACCTCAAAACAATTGCATAAACCATAACTATTGTTCACCAAACATAACCAATACCATAACACAATATGTCATGAATGCAATATGTCATAATCGATGTGTGTGTGAGTTGAAGTTCGAATTTTAATCATAGATGTATAACAGTTATAACCAAAGTGCTTGTCACTTCAAAACTTGCCTTTGACTTTTAAATTGCTAGCCCTTATCATCATTTATTGCATGTGAAACTTGTTTGAATTCCTGTGTTTTTCTCAAACTGTAATATGCTTCGTAAGGTTGTTATGTGCACAACTCAGAGAAGTGTTTCTTTTTCACTATGATTTAAAAAAGGGGTCCCCACCTATCTAGTATATTATTATGTGTATGTATATAAATAATAGGGCATTGCAACCCATTTGCAGGTAGGGGTATTTCGTTGCGCTTATGGGCATCAACAATGAGAAAATACAATACTTCTACACTCTCACAACAAACTCGTAGGAATGATGGTAGAGATTTGAGAGCATGGTTTAATGCTCAACACCAAAACCCTAACCTTAACGCTTACTCGTAGACTAAGAAGGTCGCTTCATAGAGAATCATTCAAACTTGAACACAAAGGGATCGGCATGGTGTTTTCTGCACGAGAGAGGAAACGCTCATGGAGTTAATGGCATTGGCGTTGATACCACTGTCAGGCCAAGGAGCAGAAAAGGTAACTCCATGTTGATGATCATTTTATTCACATGAAACTTAATAAATACACAAATAATGTAACCATTGGTATTCCCAATGTATGACTCTTCCTATCACCTATGACGCTTCATATGTACATTATGGTTACAAATAACGTATCCAAGAAGGATTACATGTCCAACATAAATGATTAGAGTTGTTGGGAAAGGACAACTACCAATGGTGGATAACCTCCTGTAGAAGATAAATGCAAGAAGGCTATTGTTGGAAAGGAAGCTTAGGAGTCTCCATGACGCACCGTTGATGAGGTAATATCAAAAGGGGTGTTGATAGTCAGAATAGGTATAAAAATCTCGTGCCTGGGTGACATGAAATTTAAAAGGTATTGGGTAGGAATCCCTTCTAAATTTTTTTATTTTATTTTAATGATATGAAAATGATTTTGAGTGGCTATTGTATGCCATTGATACCCAAGCCGGGTATGAATTTAGGAAGAAGAACCTGGAGGATAGAGGTGTAAACCTCTGATAGTCAAGGATGATTAAGATCCTTGCAAAATAAATTCATGAACAAATATGTCATGAATACATTGACCAATCAAGGAGTGGTTGGGAGCAAAATTGCTCAGAAGCAACACATTGATTGATTGCATCAAGGATGTGCATGTTGTAAGAGAGTGGGCATATATAGGACTGCCCATTGTGGAAGTAGTATCTTCCAATACTCCACAGAGTTGTAGAATGTTAAAGAGAGAAATTGGGTGACGATAGATGTTGGCACCCTAGTTATTAGTGAAGAAAGAATGTTGGAAGGCATTTGTATGAAAATCTTTAATTTCATATCATGTGGCAAAGTGCCTAATGTAAAATGTGGTAATCTGAAATCAATGCAAGGGTGCAATTTGTGTGAGTTTGGCCATTGACATTGACACATTTATTAAATTCATTTAATGATTGAATTGCATTTGGAAAAGTGTGGAATGTTGAAATGATGCATGTCTTAGGAATGATATATTTCATTTTTACTTTATATCATTGAATGATGTCTAAGGAATGATATATTTCCTTTTTTATTTATATCATTGAATGGATAAATATGATTTAATTGTTAGGATGCATGGTCTTGAAATGGTTTGGAAGCCAACACAAGTGTGTAATGAAATGTATGTGCATGATGACTAACAATTTGTTTGTATATGTGAAGTTGTAATTGCAGGAAGAGGGTCTTAGATATGGCAGTATTGTAAGCGCATGGCAAAGACTAATGCCTGCTAAGACAAATTGTTATGAGAAGGAAAATCTCATACTTGTGAATCTGGTCCCTGTATGGAATAGACTTGAAAATGAGAATATGAAATTTGAAATCTGTGGATAACAGATTTTAAAAGTTGATTAAAGTTTATGATAGTATCTCACAGTTATTGTATGCATGTGATATAGGTGAGATGAAAGATATGTCCTGGAGGGGCAGATGATGGTTGTTAAGTTGGAAATCATGGAAAAAAAATTAATGTTGTGACATGGGAACTCTGTGATAAGCCATGATTGCCAAATAATATGTTGTGCTTTGCTAACACATGCCAGAGGGATGCCTCAACAGAGCAAGTAAGAGGGATGCCTCAATTGTAGGGCTCAGAGAAGTCTCGAAAACTCTTATTGTGCAAAAAATCCTTGGCAAGGCAAGATGGATTACCCGAGGGACTGTATAGCAGAGAAGGGGATGCTTGAGCTTGGGCCTGGAGAGTGAGTGGCTGCAAGGAAGAAGAGACTTTGATAATTCTTGTAAATTGTTGGGTGGGATCATGCACACTATGGCTATGTCAAGTAAAACAATAAGCTGAATGAACATGACATCCATGTGGATACATATCCATGAAATGCACAAGATAACTATTGTGTTGATATGTGAATTTTCCCTATTGAATTATGAATAACAATGAAATGTTTTTGCATGAAAATGTGATTAATATGATTGTTGTTTGGAATTATTGTAGGCATGTGACAAAGACCAAGAGTCTAGGAAAGTACCAGAATCAGATGCAATTTTTTTTTCTAAAGCAACTGAAGGATTGTGCATAACTGTGTTGCTCAAATGCAAAGAACACCGAGGATGGTGTTCCTTTAAGGGGGAGGGGATTATAACACCCATGTGTTTCCTAGCTTGTAAATTAATCATGATTGATGATTGTTATGCGATGACACATAGACATTGTAATTATATTATTGTTGATTCAACACGTCAATCAACTGACTATGGGGTGAAGCCTTAAAAGTACTGACCATGATACCACTAGAGGGAAGAGTGAGGAATCCTTTAGAGGGGGTTCGTCGTGCTAAGATGACCCAATCCTCCTTGCTGAAATATTTGAGCTGAAAATATTAAGATATTTCCCTTAACTCTAATTTCAGGGAAAACCAATTAATGAAGAAGGGTTGGTGGTTGAGCAACCAACCACCCTCAATGAATGGAAGTATGGGGATACCGCTTTAAGTGACCTAGACTGTCAGCTAAAGGACAACAGGAAAGGTCACCAAGGCTCCCCATGATTGACCCATAAACTCCCTTTTGACAAAAGAAAAGTAGGGTACAATCAAGAACCTTCCCAAGGGGGATTTTGGGTAGATGAGAGTTTTGGGATCAAGAGGAGAAGGGAGGAGGGGGATAAACACAAAAAGAGGAAAATCAGGAGGAGTTCTTAACATAGGACAAAAAAGAAAAGTGCAAAAGAGGCCCAGGTATGGGTTGAGAGACAAGAATCTCAAGAAAAATTTGGTTACAGGGCTAGTTGGAAATCCTAGATCCCACTTTGAGCTAAAAAGGCCATGAGCTTGATGTTAGAGAGCATCTGATAAATCTCGTAAGGGCCTGGGCTAGGTGGATACGTGAAAATATTGACTAAGAGTGGTATGAATGAGAGTAACCTGCACCCGATGATCTCCCTAAGAATCTTAGAGAGACTCCCTGGTGGTATCATGGTTTGGCACGGGGGTGGCCTATTGTTGAAGTGATTGAGCATGTAGAGCCTATGTTTGGGTGGAAAAGCGAACATCCACAATCAGTTGATTAGTTATAACCTGTAACAGATAAGTATTTCTCACTCTATGTAATTTAATTGAAACAATGGTTTTATGTCTGTAATTATGTTGTAAATGTGTATTCTTGGCTAATGGGCTTGATATTGTCCCATTGGGAAGCATTTATACATAGATGATTAATTAATAAAATGGAATTTCCTGTGTAGTGCATAACTGAGCAAGAGGAACCTACATCTTACCTAGAAACCTCAAGGAGTTGCACAAATGATTTCCTCCTGTGAATGAACTCATGGATATATCTGTATATATTTGTGCCTCATGTGTGTGTAGTAGGATATTGTTGTAGTGTGATACCTGGAAAAGAAGATAGGTTTATAAACCAAGTAAAAATGATACTTTATAGGAGGAATGGGTAGAGGTGCCCTGAGTTAGGTATTGGATTCTCTAAGTGCTAGAGAGAGGTGTTTGTATGAATTAGAGAGCCTTGAATCGTTGGTGGAACCGCTTTTCTTGGTATGGGAAGTTTGTAGAGATGTAAACCTCGACCTAAGTGATGGGGAAGGAAGGCCTTTGTGGTTTTTGGGGCCTAATGAGAGTCCATGAAGGTTTGACCCTTGGAAGAAATCCTTAAACTGTTAAGTCCTGTATGGAACTGTTAAAACTGTAGAAAAATCATGTTTTGAGATAGGATGAATCATAGTCATTGATTCATAATCGAAAATAGATCATGTCCCTCCCTCAGAGTAGGTTATGATGCATGGAGAGGATGTACTATGAGTTAGTGAGGACCATTGATTTATCAAAGGGTAGGTACAGTAGAATCTGGACCATCAGGTCCATCGTTATGAGTGCCATCAAAGTTCAATGGTCGGAGCTACTTGGAGACCCAGAGTGGAGGCACTCCAATGGGAAAGTCTGAGGTACAATTTGGGTCATCCATTGGTAGACAACCTAGGAATGGTTGCAGCTGTAGATCATCGTGGTCCTGTTGGAACAAGGTAAAAGGGTGAGTAACGTCACTATGATGTCATGCTGACGAGGGGTTCTAGTGTAGCCGCTAGAGTGTCATAAGAGTGGACACATGTCAATATATAATTGGTTAACAAGGCAAGAATGGGCCCCGTAGGGCATGAAGGCTCTCAAATCTAAGCCTTAAATATTATCCATCATATTTGAAGGGTCGAGACATCTCGATTGTTCTTCGAAGGGGTACTATTTGGAGTGTCCCTGAGAGGACACACTTCGAAAAGAGGAACTTTGAGAGAGGACTATAATCATTGATCCATCGGAGGATGATCTGAGGGATCTGAATCGTCGATCGTAGTAGGGTCGTCAGAGTAGCTTGGTTAAGATACTCCGATGAGAAGGCTCTGAGGAGATATCATAGTCGTTGATTGGTGTAAGGGCTAGATCAACCTCATCCATCGATTCGTCACAAGATCCTCTATTCACTTGGTAAGAAATTGGAAGGAGGATGACATCAGATGATGAATTCAGACCAATGGGAAGCAGACACATGCCATCACCAGGTGGACGAATTCATGTTCTCTGTGATGGTGTGTATAGCCACGTTAGTCCACGTGTCAAGTGATGGTTGTGCCACGTGTCATTGTGTTTGGGGTCTTTGAGAGGAGGGTTCGTGATACAATATGAGTGTCACGTGTATAGCCATGTGACAGGTCTACGGTGGCAACTTGATGGTCGAGGTGGTGGGGATTTCCAGCATGGTTGTTAGCATGTCACATAGATGACGCATGTTATAAGTTGATTGGCCACAGGACGAGTGCGGGTCCCATTGGGGCCTAAAGACCCTTATATATCCATGCTTAATCTTAGTCGTTAGATCTAGAGGATGGAGGAATCTTGACCATCCATAGGAAGGGAGTTGGTCGGAGTGACTGATAGACCCAGAGGGAATGCACTCAGACGAGAGGGAAATCAAGAGAGATTGAGGGTCGTCGATTAGGTAACCATTGAGATTAAATCTCAGCCTTAGATCACATTGGGGTCCATTCTAGCAAGGAATGGGAATGATGACGAGGTATCCCAACTCGACAACCAACGTGTGTTGGGGTTGACAGCTGTCACCCTATGAGTGGCAAAAGACAATGAGTCGTTCGAGAAGGGGGTTGGGAAAACCTTATGAAATCACCCTTAACCTACATTGTTGGATCTGGGAGCTATCAAATACTATCCATTTTTTGGGGCAGACCAGTCAGAGAGTGGGGCATGATGCTTCATGAAAGAGCCCAATGAAAACAAGAAAACCCCGATGATAAAGGGGAAGAGTGGTATGAAATGGTAGTGCCACGTGTTTGGTTCTAGATGGAGGACAAGAGAGGTGTTGATGATGATTCGATAAATAAAACCGTTGAATATCAGGAAATGACAGTCATCAATTCCTCAAAGGATGAAGATATGGGCTGTCAAACCAACACGAGACCCACATGACCACATAAGAGTAAGATTTGGGGTCCGAACTTAATCTCTAGGTATGATGAGGGCACTGATGAGATTTAGAATTTCGATTGCCAGTCCTGGAGAACCGTTGGATCAGGATCAATGTCAATACAACCATTGTCGTCATAAATGGTAAGATATTGTATCGGAGACCCCGTGAAAGGAGAACCATGATGAGGACATGTGTTTTGTGACCAAATTGAAGTCGTTGGTCTGGAGGAACAAAAGGGGTCATGCAACAAGAGCCACGTAAGTGCCATGTAGGAGGGTACGTGTGATAGAAAGCCACATGGTGATGAAGTGGCTTTTGGCCAATGAAGGCCTAAGAAAACTTTAGAAGGTCATTACTATTGATCCAGAGCTCGGTTTTGAGCATCGCGATAGTCGTTGGAAAGATCTTGATGAGAAGAAGACAATGATGCCCTAGAGAATAGGTTTGAGATGATTGAGAAAAAATGAAAATTTTAATACCCCATCCGTAAAAAGGGTACTTAGGGGGTTGGGGGTGTTGCAGAAAAGCACCTATGCCCTGGAAATAAGTCATTAAAAATTTACCATTTTGACTACTACAAAACTTGTATATTGCTACAATGTTCTACTTTGGTATAGTCTCATATTGCATGGATGTTGAGTTTAAATTCTACCTTAATCCTTGTCAAGGGAAATGCATGAAATTATAGAGATGTAGTTGGACATTTTCTTTAACCATTCTAAGATATTTATTGTCATAATTGGAGCTTGTTTGAGAAGTTACTACAAACACGAGGTGTACTAGTTGTATTTATTAACCATCTCATCACATTAACAACTTTTATCACCACATATTAGCATGTGAGACCTAGCTTGGTTGTCATTGGCATTTAAGGTGCAATTTTTCCACCCAATGCAATCTTATCTATGTTATTGGAGTGTGGATATACAACCTTGAAGGGGGCAGTGACATCGATAATTTCACTGTCTAAGGCCCACACAATTCCCCCCCCCCCCNNNCAACTTTTACCACAAGGTACAATAACATATGT
Source organism: Picea sitchensis (assembly GCA_010110895.2). Lineage (NCBI taxonomy): Eukaryota > Viridiplantae > Streptophyta > Pinopsida > Pinales > Pinaceae > Picea > Picea sitchensis. Next base: position 366,271 of record SNQJ01S0000344.1, on the reverse strand, counting down.
TAGCAGAATTGGCATTAATATTCCCATTGATGAATATTTTACAATATGTGATATTTTATTATCGATGAAATCTCTCCTTCTTACCATTAACCAATAGTGTTCTCTGTTTCTTAGAGAATTGGCAAGGAAAGAATGTTTAGCTCACATTGCATGCTTAATAACTCTCATATATATCACTCGAAATGCACATGGGACCTGTTAAGAAAATTTGAAATGTAATGTCAAAAGGATGGTATGATTGAATGGTGGATGATGTTATTGGTTGAATTATTAAACTCATTCATGGCTTCCATCAATTACAAGTACTCATTCATTTTTCACATCATAAGGCCACCAAAGAAGAATTTGAAGAATTATGACTGCTTCATACATTGTTCAAGTTAGAGCTACGAAGCTTGAGAATATTTGGAAGGTATATGAAATTCGGAGATCGACCTTTTTCAAATCTCCAACCACTAAGAGACCATGGAACAACATGCAATCCATAAGACCACCAATGGTCGAGGAACTGAGAAAAAGGATGTTGGATAGGGATTTGTCAGGCATTAACATATAATTTTTCCAGTCAAAAGGGTTGATGGAGGAACATAAGCTAGGCATGCAACTTGCATTAACATTGTACTTGGGAAACTATCTCATGGAAAATAAAGATTGTGTGACTAGGTGTTAACCTTACCAAAGATGGTATAAACCTTGATGACAATGGTTGATGACAAGTCTCCTAGTGTTGATGGGCACCCTTATGATTTTTATAAATCCACATGGGAATTTGTGGGGTTCTACATCTTAGGAGTGCACAAGGAATTTATTTGGGTGTATCTTCGATATCACTTAAGAAGAAAGGTTTGATTAAGCTTATTCCCATTTCGGGAACCAAGAGTTTAACACCATCAATCAATTAATCACAATATTGAATGTCTCCTACAACATTTTGGTCAAATCTCTTGTTTTGTGAGTCAAACACATCCTTCCCAACATCAATAGGGTAGAGTAAATTGGTTTTGTCACTGGTCATTTTATCTCAGACAATGTCACTGTCCTTTGAGAAGGCATTGAATGACCTAGATGCCTATGTCTAAAGGATCTATTCACCAAAATGGATATAGAGAGGCCATGTGATTATGTTGAATGGTCCTTCATGTTTACATGCTCAAATCTTTAGGGTTTCATCATTTCTTCCTTTGAGCTACAAACATTATGTTTCTTGATGCAGGTGTCCGCCTCTATAATCCAAGTAAGGTATGATGAGGTAGGCAGGTTCATGTCTGTTAGATAGTGCTACTTGTTGACATCGATACTGAATGTTACAGTTGCATAGGCCTTGGGCTACTTGCTTCAGCATGATGTTTCACATGCATTCAAAAGGATATTCCCCTCCCTGAGTTGGATATTGCCGAACTTATACAGGGTTATTTTGTTGACAACTCCTTTCCAATTAACAATTCTAGAGGAGGAGTACGTGGATAATGGAGTGTATAAATTTTTTTCACTCCACCTCATGTTCTCGGATATTGGTGGCTAAAACGTAGTCTTATTAGCTATGTTAGGATGACCTCCTTCATTATTTTACCAAAACATGGTGATGTTGACTTCATCCGGGTAGGTTTCTAAGTTTTTGGGTATCCCTTTTATTTTTTAGGCCTCACAACCATCCCTGTGGGAAGTAGTTATCTGGAGGTTTGATACAAAGGTAGACAAGTTCATTACAAATATTATGATGCTAATAATTATATTCCATAATTGCTCCAAGGCCTCGACGACCACACGTGGTTATTACTCATCTTGTTGGGTTAATTTTATTACAACTTTTTTATCGACCCGAGAATATCCTTCAAGATTTTCTTTGGGACAACCTAAAGGGATGGAAAAGTTTTCACCATGTCAATTAGAGTGTTTATTACGGGACAAAGGATTAGGGAGGTATGGGTATGATTATCTCCTTTCGATGGGCTCATACCATGTGTGTGAAATGAGATATCAAAGAAATGAAGATTGGGAAATGTTATTGTGAAACCACATTTTGTTCACACGCCTATATATAAAAATAAGTTGGAGCAATGTGCACTTTCAAACTGATATTTTTACACCAATTCACGTGAAAATAAAAATGTCATTTAGGGCATGAAGTATTGAAAATCATGGGAGGATGTCAAGGACCATCTCACCTCAAAAGGAGATTCATATAGGATAGACCTATCATTCAATGAGCATCATATTTAATGGTTATGTTTGTTCAATTATAATCCCATCATGCCCCGAGGGTGAAGAACAATTGGTGATGGAGTGTATTGTTAGGGCACTCTGTTATGTGAAGTCATCGGTTCGAAACCCTTGACTAGCCTGGTGTGTCACGTGATGCCTGGAGTTATAGTGGTAGCAGTTGGATAACATGACCACGTATCACGCGAGTACGTTCCTGACTAGTTGCTGATTTCCCCAATAAAAAGAAAATAAAATTATAAGCCCATCCTGAACATCATTTAATTTTTTGTCAAACAACTTTTTAAGAAGCAAAATTATTAAGGTCGGGGACCTTTCTATGCTTAAACTAGAGAATGGAAACATTGCCCACATTGAAGGGTGAATTCAATATATACAACACTTACATGATGATTGTTGTTGAGTGGATCAAAGAGATCAACACTGATGATTTGTTCCTTAAAATTGACCAGTGAGCCTCAATTGCTTGGTGGGGAGATTCGGGGTGGAATTCCTCCAAAGGTTTAAAAAATAATTGACCAACTCATGGGTATCAATGATTGATTTCTAATCCCATGTTAAATATTTGTTTGATTAAAATGTGGAAGTTAGATCCTATGAAAACTACTTGGTTGTATCGGCTCCAAAGTGTATCCAAGTCTAATATTAAGCTAGATAATGCATTTTTTGTTTGGTCCTTGGCTTTGGACAACCTTCCTCTTGGCGAAGACTACCATAGTACAAGAATGGCATGTCCTTTTTTGTGTCATGACCTTTGTTTTCTTAGTTTAATATCCTTTTTTTTAGATTCAAAGTTCGAAGCGACAAGTGCCATCCTTTTTTGCATCGAATTTACATACTTTTATCCATTGTGTTGCGTCAACAAGGCATTGGATTGCGTCTTACTTTACATCATTCATTTATCTCGTGGTTTGAATTTACATCTCATCATGCCTTGATTTACATCCTTTTTCTCGTGCTTGTGTCTCTTTTTATGTCACTATAGCATCTTGTTTGTGACTTAAAAGTCCTTATTAGTCCCTACCGAAGGCAAGCAAGTGACTCTAGCATTCAATATTGCGTTGATCGTCAATTATTTTGTGTTTGATTGTAAATATTTTTTTTCTTTCCAAACTTGTACATAGGATTTTTTTTTTATAATATTTAAATTGATTTTATCCAACATACTACTGGGTAACCAAATCGAAGTGTTATTGCCGAGCTCATCTTAGATAACCTAAGTTTTCAGTCTATTATAAGTCTTTAAATAGGCTCTGACACAATGAATATTCTGCAATGTTAGATAACCTAAGTTTATTGAAACCCTTTGTGAGGCTAACTTCGAGTTTATTTGAAGGATTACAACGATGTATTATATTCACTGCCAAACTGATCTATGTATGCGGTGAGTTTTGGTCGCAGTCTGTTTCTTTTCTCCACCTCCATAGGGTGATAACCACCTCACAAGGTATGCCTTGTAGCCGGTAGGAAGTAGATTGAGTAGCGGGATAATCCCTATGTATTTTCTTGACAAACAATTATCACGGCTCTTTAACACTGATCTAAAATTAGGCTCGCTGGCACTGAAGCCTCCCCTTTTTCCCATCCACCTTCGACTTGCTGGCATTTGGCACTTGACTCCCTACCCTCTTTCCCACCCACCTTTAACTCCTTGGAATTTGGCACTGGACTACATGCCCTTTTTCTCATCACCATCCCTGCATTGACTCACCACCTTCCTACCTCACTACACTGACTCACTACCTTCCTACCTCACTACCTTGCTATCACCTGACCGCCTTGCCTTTATATAATCACCAAATAGTAGCATCCATTGCAATTTTTCATGGTGCTTAATCCAGATCACTTGGGGAACAAAACACGGCTGAACCTTAATATCTCTATGTTGGGGATCTACTAGTTGATCACCCTTTGGATGATCCCATAAAGGAGTATCGTTGACAACCATCATTAGAATAATCTTTGAGATCCATCTTAGTAACATATCATCTATTTCCAAGCACAACCAAGGCTCCATAAACGTCCCAAAGAATGTGTATGTAAAAACTATGCTCCAAAGAAAGAAGCATCCATTGATTGCTACTACATAAAGAACATTAGTAACACAACCAAGGCATATCGTTATCGAGCAACAAGGTAGCTTACCTTGAACCAATTGATCCCATTGAATCATAACCACCAAATATGAGGGCAATAGAACAAGCACCACAACAAAGGTAACTATAACAAAGGCAGTTCCATACCCAGTTTACTAAGTGGATCCAATTCCAACAGCGGTTGGAGTTTACCCGAAAGAGCTAGTTTATTCACTGCCATCAGTAGAGGAATAGTTTGTTCGAAAGGGATTTTTAAAGCCATAGCCCATTTCAAAAGGGCAGTCCCTCTTGTTAAAACATAATGTATTCCTTCTCCTTCGCTTGATGATTTGCTACCATATGCTCCTGAGTTGCATGTCCCTGCCTTTGCTTCACCAATGAATAGCTATGGATCTCTGTCTGGAATAAGATTTGTAACTCAATCTTCTCCTTATGATTTTACTTCTCTTGTTGTTGGATCTCGAAATTCAATAGGATTCGCTGATGCTATAGGGTTACCCGCTTAGGGATTTGGAGAAATTGGAATGGCTTATGTAACCCCTACATCTACTTATGTTGTCTCTGCCCCTGGCCTATTAGACTCATTTTCAGGGGATTCAATGAGCGCTTCAACTGGCTCTCTAACTGGTTTAGATGATGCTATCTTTGCCCTTATTGGATTTGTTTGAACATGAATAGGTTTGATATTGTATTCAACACATCAATCAAGAGACAAGACCGTGGGCATTTGTCAATCACTGTTTCTAGGGCACAATAGACTCAGAGTGTAGGGTATAGATATGGCAGGTTGTGGTTGTTGCAAGCAAGGCTTGGGAGAAATGCATGTAAATGGCAGGGTATGGATGTGGTTGGTTGTAGTTGTTGCAAGCAAGGTCTCTCACTACAACGTAGTCACCGTGAAAAGAGTGGAGGCCCATCTGGCCAACTAGTATCGTCATGAACGTGAAAAGAGTGGAGGCCCATCTGGCCAACTAGTATCGTCATGAATCTATTCGTTGCATGAAAAAGTATACGTTTGGATTAATGGTGCACCCTTAATCTATAAATATAGTATGTCATGATGTTCTAATNTTATTTTATTTTTCGTGATATACTTTTCAATAATTTGTAGGTACTAAGGTAATAGCCATTCAACAAAATTATATTTAGAAAGAAAACTATAAGGTCGAATGCAATACTAAACGTTGATTGACATATCTAGATTCAAGTGAACATGACATGAAAGAGTTGATTGACATATATAGATTTACAGGAACATGACATGAAAGGGCATCTTGCAGGTGAAGGTGTTTAATCACATCTGAATTATGTGGATCCAGGAGCAAATACAAATCCCCATACCTCATCCCCACCTCTAGCTTTTTAAAAGAGAGGAGAGATATCTTGTAATTGTTTGGATTATACTGATGGCATGAAGATATGGATAGAGAATCTCATAATTGAGTATGGCAACAATTATGTGTACGTCTGTTATTGGACTCTCAACGATATTAATACTAAAATGAACTTTGTCTTATCTCGACGATGTTTCTAGTGTTGTCATTTTGTTAAGAGTTGTGTCCTTCCACACCAAGAATTACTCTTATCACATGAGTATATACTCTGAAATAACAAAGTTACCAACTCAACAAGAACTCTCTAGAGTTCTCATTTTTTTCAAGTGGCTATTTTTACCTTTGAATCAAAAAGTGGTTTTACCAATAACACCGCTTTTTTTGGAGGTGGCTAAAATTGCGACTTTTTTAAAATCGTTGAAATCGCTACCTTGACAAGACGACAAAAACCTTAAAAAAGAGAGTCAATTTTAAGGGTTTTTTCGTCTTGGTAAGGCAGTGATTTCAACGATTTCAAAAAAGTCACAATTTTATCCACCTCCAAAAAATTGGTGCTACTGGTAGGACCAAATTTATTTTCGGAGTTAAAACTATGGCTTGATTGGAACTGTGGTCTTGACAATAGATACCATTGCCAGAAAAAATCTTGAAATTGACTCCTACATCAAAAGTGGTGTTGGTTGAAAATTACTTAATCAATTTCTAAATAAATTTGCTTAAAAAAAAAGCTCTTTGCGCCATGGGTGCCTATGGAATGTAATTCTTTATTTAGTGAAATAAAATTTATGACTTTTTTTGAGGTAAAAAATTACAAAAAAAATATAAATCGAAAAAATAATCAATATATATATTTGTAATAACGTTGTAAATTTTTAATTTTTAATTTTTATTTTTTACCTCTACCTTTTGCAGTGGACTATAACTATCGGTTGATTGCATTAATCTATAATTTGGAGATTACAAAATAAGATAGAGTAGATATATTAATCAAATAACAGTTGCCTATAGCACCAAGAGTAGCTAGGTGCTCTACAACTTAGTATGGGAGATGTTGACATATAATGTTACGTTATATTACGTGATAGCAAGAAACAAACTAAAAAATAAATAACTATGTATACATACATATGTGTACATGACATCATTTAAAAATTAAATACATGACATGGAAGTAAATTATTAAAAAGATTAAACCTTAAGAAATATGGCCCTTCTACGATAGATCGAGGTTTAAGATGGATCTACTTAATCTCTCTTTCATGTCATTATTATGATCAAATTAGGATGAAATATGTGGAATATGCAATGCTATTACTCACCTTCTTCATCATTGAGAATGGTTACTTTGTTATTATTCAACTTAATAATTGTGTAAATTACGTAATATTTAGTTTACTTTATGACAATTAATTTCTCATATTTAGTAAATTTCAAAGTATCAAATTCATTTTTAAAACATATACATAATAATCATGATCTAAATTTTGTCGTTCACTGAAATAAATCCACTTTATCTTTATATTTATAAAACAATGCACTAAACTTTTGAATAGAACAATAAAAATATATATCATCATTATCCTAATCGAATCCTTAATGGAGCATTGAATTACTAAGAATTCTTAGTGAATCTTTAGTTGAATTTCTCTACTCAACTAGATTAGTAAAAGTTTGTACCCAACCATTGTTAAAATAATTAGTGGATTGTTGAATGGTTCTCTAAATTAGTAGAACATTAACCCTTCAATAACCATGGCAAAGGGGAATATCGCACATGCACGAATTTAAACCTTTATCTTTAATGATTGGAAAGTTTTTTGGGACATATATAATTATTATATATTATTAGTGATTAATTCTAAGACACATTGAGTGATTAAAATTATATTATCAATTAATAAAGGTGCACATCAATAATGACTGTCATGGTGTATGGGCACGTGTGGTGTGGAGGAGCGATGTCAGACATGGCCCCCCACCTGAGGCATCACCCCTCCCCACCACTCGCGCCCTTGGGCTCAACAAATCTTGGATATTATGTGCTATCACCAATTAGAACAAGGGCAGCGAGGCTACTGCGTACTGCCTCCTATACCCAAATTGAATAAAGATGAACGTACAAAATATAAATTCAACCTACCCAATCTGTCACTGAGTACAAAATATAAATTCAACCGTTCACCAATGTTGCGCTTGTTTAACGTATTTGCATATCGCCAAATTTAATATAAGAAAACGTATCATGATGAGAGATTTGATGCGCGTTTTAATCAAAGGTAAAGTTTGAGGGTCCACTTACACATGAAGTCGTTTTTATTGCTTCCTCTCCATTTTCAAAATTTAATAAAGAGATCTCTTCGCCGAAGACAAAAGTATTGTTGACCTTCTGCACTTGACGTACCTCGTTTCGAAATCTGAAACTTTGTACCTGAAGGACTCCGTAATACGTTGAATATCAGCAAAGCACGTCGTTCGGGCTTGGATCAAACTGTATGAAACCAATTCTTATGCTGCGAGCTCGAAAATTTACTCAAATCGACCGAAAACCTGCAGCTTCACCACAGCAACAGCCGCAATGGCGCAAACAGCTTTGTCTCGTACTGCCTCTTATACCCCACAGTGTGCCTCCTATACCCCACAGTATGAGTACTACACTTTACTATTGGAAACCTTGAAATAAGTGATTGAAACCTCGAAATAAGTGAAGGCTGCAATAACACTATAAAGTTATCAGCCAATAAAATGTAAGAAAACTCAGTTTTTTTACATATTAAAAAATAAAATTTTGAGTTTCTTATGTTATACATTAAGTTCTTTACAAAAATTTTAAAGTCAAACCAAATTAATAGAGTAGTCAACGCTAACTCATTGCTATGTATACTGCCTGGGAGGCAGTACAATAAGGCTTGGCTGGTATCGCCGATTAGAGTTAGGCTGAGAAGAATGTTATGGAGATTTTTCTCTTCCAAGACCCTTTTCTTGACATTTTGTGTTTTCACACGTTCATAACACCCATCAAGCATTGCAATCTTTTGCTTTGTCGCCAATTTTTTTAATAGGCCTGAAATATGTGAAGAATCAAACACTATCAATTTCTTATAAGCATCGAACCTGGCTCATATCTCAAGTTCTTCATATATTTTTATATAGTCTCTCCAATTTCATATTTTATGGTTTTACAGTGTATTTTCTTTTGTCGTTTTTTGGCCATTGATGGATTAATATATAGAAATTAAATTAAATGAATTGACATGGATTAACTGCCCACAAAACAGAGTTATTGATCGTATGCTTGCTTTCATTTGGATAATCAGGTTAGTTATGGCATATCAATTCAACAACAACGGGGCTATTTACTTGACCATTGCTAATAATGTTGTTATTTAAGCATAGAGGGGCTTTCGCAGTGCAACGTATTAGATATCATTTTCGGGATTAACTGCGTAGAGTAAGTCATTAATCTAAGGTTTTGCAAATGGGGTAGCAAGCCAAGTGGACTTAGGTTGGCTTGCAGTCTTGTTACACTTAAGAGAATTACTCCGAGCTATCCTTAAGTGCACACCAATTTACCGATTGAGTTGCAGAGAAATAACAGTTATAGATCGACGTTTAGGTTGAATTAAGTTATGTTTGTTGTTATTTCTTGGCAGATATCACTTGATCTATCGATCCCTTCCTACTCGCAGTTAGCTTCATTGGTAAGTGATTGCGTAGTCAGAATTAGTGTATTCGTTTAACAATTTTGTGACCTAATGAATGCGAGCAAATCTTTTTATCATTCAATTTATACAGATCGACGTTATTCAATCAATCGTCCTGCCTTGCCATAATTCCGAATTCTATATGAAAAAAATATGCTAATAGAAAACCAATCCTCTAATCGTGAGGTTCGGTTAAGTCAACGAGAATGTCTCAGTGATTTACTAACTTCCCTTCTTCGTTAGAGAACAATTGGTAAACTTTTTGTAAAATTCTCCAGGTCGTCGGTTAACGGTAAAGAAAAGTAATCTTGAAATTTAATTTTCACTCCAATCAGTTTTCATATCTTCCAGTAACGTCAACCTTTGAATTAGCGTGTCGACGCGTCACTACTTTTTCCTGATTCATGAATATTATTCCCTGACGTGCAATATACAATCTGGATACCATTAATTAATCCAAAGTTCTGATGGTCACGTTAAGATTTGATTAGTATAAGTGCTCGTGTAGATATAGAACCTTGCACCATTGCCTACGAATTGTTGTGAATACTGAGGTTTTAACGGTTGTATCAAATCATCTTGAATCTGAAAATAGAAGATATTATAATAATGAAATTCATGGGAGATTAAAGTTAATAGTATACCTCTACCGTATTATGAGGAATTACAATTTAATTATTATAATATATTAACAATAGAAATTATGATCTTTTCCTCCGTGTAGAATTAATGATAGCTCATCTAATTCATCTATGAAAGGATAGCTCATCTAACTCATGTGCATTGTAATTGGTGTTATAGCAAATTTTTCTACACTCCATGCATCTTGCTATGATGACCTTCCATTTTCCTCTATAGAACTCATTTCTCCTCACTCCAGAGCTTAAAATTCATATTTTTATACATGTACGCGACCTGCCAGTTAAACAGCTTGCATACATACGTGGGCTGCTCTATTACAACCCGCGTACATCGAGTTTGGTGCACAAAAAATAAAAAATTACATCAGGTTTCCATGCCATGTCACTAGATCTATGATCCTTGACCTTCCATATATTGGAAACACTCTGAATTGACCCTTCAATTCCATTTGGAGGCTATAAATTGAACTATATCCAAACCTTGAATACATTCAACACATCATAGAGAGAAAATATACTCTGGAGAAATTTCACCTCAATTGAGTCTGGATCCCTTTGTCCTTGAAAGTCTGAACTTCTTGTGTTCAACCCCCAAGCTCTTCTTATCTTGTGATGGAGAACCTCATTGATTCCTACATGTGAGCTTGCCTTTGTGGAGGATTCAAGTGGCGAGGCCCAACTGGAGGGACTTCGTTTCTCGGTTTTGATATGTGTCGTTATAGAAGTTTGTCACCTATGTACTTCTGTTGATTACATTAATAAAAATACTCTCTTCTCGTCCAATTGACATCTTGCAAATATTTATATTGCTTTCCATGGGCATATTTGTTATGTATGTTAATGGATTATGTTGATTTATATGCTAACATTACATATCAATACCACATACTTGCGTATCTTGGTTGTTGAAGACAAGTTGGAGGTATAAAGCTTTGGGTTGCGTGCTCAACAATGGTCTTCTTCAGACGTCTGGACGAGGTAGGATTCTAGCCTTCTCTTGTTGGCATTTCATTTATACAACATACTTGAGATTATAGTTGATTTCTTGGTGTCACTCAATGTATTGTGGTTCTCCCCTAGCCATACAGAGATTTTCTCGTAACAAAATTGGTGACTCCACTATGGAGATTCCTTTTTTGGGGTATTGGGTGTTTTTCTCCTTGATATGCTCTCTATTTTCCTGATTTTCTCTGTCGTCTGTTGCTTGACAACCTATTTTTTTATTATATCCGAGTTTCTTGGCTTAACCCTTGCCCAGGAAGTGTCTTCCTTGACATATGCGGGTTGTCTTCCTTTAGGGCGTGTACATACACGAGTTGTTCTTTGAACAGTCCCGTACACTATCTCTTTAGTCTTTTTGTCTGATTTTGGTGTTTGTTGGGTGATTTTTGTTGGTTGCTGAGACTTCTTGGGTCCCTTTTCTGACTATTAAGTGCCTACAAAGTGATAGGAAGCCTCTTTATTGGTGAACTCTTTTGGGTGAACTCTTTTCTTGTCATTTCTATCATTTGTTGTCCTTGCACACGGGTCTGAGTAGTTACTTCTTGGTATCCTGCTTGGCTTGTCTCCTTTTGCTTGCAGTAGGATCTCCTTGTGAGGTTGTTATTCATTCCTTGCATTTTATTTTCATTATATCGAAAATACCAAAAAAAAATATTTCTTGCATTTTACTTAGGGCATTTGCAGTTTTGGCTACTTTACATTAGTTTTGGCATATTAGGAAAAATTGCACTTCATTGAAATTGTAGAGATTGCATCTTGGAAACAACATTTAGAAGCATACCATCTCATTGAAATTCAAGACTAGTACTTAACATTGTTTTTACATTTCCTTCTTTTTTATATATGCTGAGTCATAATACCACCAGTTTCACGATCACACCTCTTAAGTAAGCAAAAACCATTAAAATTAACACTGAGTAATCAAAATTGATTAGAAATGATTTTATTTTTCAGGGTACACAAACAAGTATAGGACCTAGGGCCTTAGAATGGGATTTTGTAAGTAAAATTCTCTAAGGCTATAAAACTGAACGTACGTGTCTGACTAGGGAGTGTTGAAACCCATTATATAATTAGTGTCCTTAGGAGGCTCCGATCACACTGGAGTTAAGCACGAGGTCGCATGAAGTTGGTTGTAGAGATATCCCTCTAATACCTTCTCAGTGTCAGAGATATTTCTGGGGTTCTAATCGTATTTGGGGGTCTTGCTAGTGCCTTTACCTCATTGAGAGGTGTTGCTTTCAAAATTTCGAGCTTTGATACCCTGCCCATACAGTGGATTGGACTTGCAACTCCTCGCCTGAGCATTGGTTATATTGTGGCGACTCCAGTTGCTTGACATAGGTAACCACATAGGTTGCTTGCAGGGGTTAGTTTACTTCGTATAGTTCATTAGTCATTTCCTCTTCCTCCACACTGATTCCTACAAACACGTTTATTATGGAGAACCCCCCTCTGTCCTCTAGTGTTCCATCCACAGGGATTCAATTTTATGGCATGGGAAACCCCCAACACAAAGTTCCTTCGTCCGAGGGCAACGTATAGAATCCTTATCATGTCGCTTCTGCGAGTATGGTGCCCTTACAACCTTTCATGAATCAATTGGGAGGAGGATATTATCCTACCATTCAAGGCCATGGTGTATACCAAAACCCTGATTAGCCTACAATCTCTCAACCCCAATATTTCTCGGGAGCATGGGTTCAAACCCCGCAACCCCAACTCCCTTTTCTGACCATGCTAAATTTGCCAGACTTGTCGAAATTGATGAATGACCCTATGTGTCACGATCCGTCATGGCCCCCCGTCCCCACCAAGCTTCCTTCTGACATTCCAAAGTTTGAAGGCAAGAATGGTGAAGACCCGAGTGATCATGTGACTACTTTTCACCTATGGTGCTCATCTAACTCCCTTAATGACAATTCTATTCATTTGAGGCTATTTCAACACACCTTTTTCGGGGTCTTCGCAAAGTGGTACATCGAGCTACATGGGGGAACCTACGAAACTTCCAATCAGATGGTATTAGTTTTTCTCAATCACTTCCAACTATCGGTTCGTTATGATGCCGACCTAGAAATCTTGTTGACTCTTTGGCAAGATAAATACACCCATAATTTTGATCATATTCAAGAGTGGCGTAGATGAAAGAGGTTGATTAAAGTCTACATTCCTCCAGAGTTTCTATTGGAATGGTTCCTCAAGTCTTTGTTGCCTTACATTTCGAAGGATGTTTCTACATCTAGAGTGACCACTGAGGAAGAAGCCATCCTAAAAGCCCAATTGTTAGACCTTATATATGCTCAATCTGGGATGCTTTATGAAATTCTCCCTGACGCACCACGGGCAAACTATGATCCTAGACAAAGGCCTAGGCCTCATGCCGATGGCATCGTAGGCTCCACAAATGATAAGGCTAGAGACCAGGTGACGAACCAACTCAAAGATTTGTCTCTTAACCATTCTGTAGTAGGACAAGCTAAGGCTTCGTCCTCCACCACCCCGTCGATGGATGTGCATTTTGTATAGTCATCGTCAAAACCAAACGGTAAGCAACAACCGAGAGGGAACAAGAGGAAAGGACATGGTAATAATCACAAGGGTGGGAAGAGTAATAATAACAAAACCAAGGACGACAATAATAATGATAAATCAAATAATAATGTTGTTGAGGGCAAGAAAGAAAAGTGGAAGGTGAATTTTCCCTGTAAACTTTGTAAATATGATCACCTTACCCAGTATCGAGGAAGCCTCGAGGCTCATTGTGCAACAACCTGCTATGCTGATAGACTGGTTTCCACATAACCAAAATATGGCCTTGGGGACCTCTAACACTGGAAATGTGTCGAGCGAGAGTCAAAACCCTTCGGCACATGATGGTGGCCATCTTTACGTCAATATGGTCAAGTCTCATATTGATGAAGCCACTCGATCTCATGATTACGGTTCTTCACAGACTGTTTTAGGTCCAGAGCCTCCTCCTTCCCCAGAAATACCTTTGCAAATTGATAAGATGACACCTCCGCCTCATATTCCGAAAGGAGTACTTAAGCACTCTGCCCACAATCCTAATGCTAGAGCCGCCAAAACATACTCGATTGTCGAGGATTTGGGCCAAACCCCATGCACAATGTCAACTCTGGGGGTGCTCGAGATGTGTCCTTCATAGAGCACCGCCTTGTCATCTACATTAGGAGCTCTAGACTCGAGTGGCTCAAAGGTTATCAAGTGTGATGTTACAGACGTAAAGCCTCGCTTACCTTACCACATCACCTTTCAAATCCATGTGGAGTACACAAAAGTTACCATCAAGCGTACTATAATTGATGAAGGTGATTCAACATCTGTGATGTCTCTAGCCTATTGAAAATCCATTGGCTCTCTGCCCCTTTCTCAATCCCTGACCATGTTGATTGCATTTTATGGGCGTTCTTTTAGACCCCATGATATCCTTCTCGCTTTTCCGGTCCAATTAGGCGGGAATGTTGTGGAGGTGGAGGTCGAGTTGGTTGATGTGCTTCTTGACTGCAATATACTACTAGGGCGTAATTGGATTTATGCTATGACAGTCGTTGTGTAGTCGATTTTCCGCATTCTATGCTTTCCTCACGAAGGAAAGATTGTGAGGATCGACCAATTGTCCTTTTTGCATCCTAGTCCTAATGCATTGGTGGGACCTTCGGTCCTCGTTATTGATAAATCTCAGCAGACAATCGAGAATGTTGGTGTCAGGATGTATTCTTCCTTGATGGGTACTTTTGATTTCATGACATCGATTTCACATATTTATGCTATCTTTGGCGAGTCTTCATCGTCGATGAGGTTTGTTCCTTTCTGTACTTTGTATTTCAATGACCCTTGGACCCTACCTTCCCCGACTATGTCGTACGAAGGTCATTAGCACATCGGTATGGCGATGCCATTATCTGCATTAGAAGTTGCGTCTCAAGATATTCTAGAAGTTATTACTGACTCAAATCCTTCATCCTCGTGGACGGACGAGGTGGATCCTATTTTAGAGCCCATATGGGTCGTCCAATCATCTTGCTCGCATGATTGCCTTGATGATACTTTGCCCTTAGATGAAGCCATCTTAGAGGCCATGTCTGGTCCTAATAGGCCTTAGGATGATATGCATCATTGATCCTATTTTCTCCCGGAGCTTGTTAGGATTGAACAAGATGAGTTTAGATCCACCCTAAGTGAGATGGTCAGTCACACTGTGGTTCCATTAGATATGCATGGTATTTATGTCGAAGGAAACGTGGTGAACCTTTCTCCTACCATCATGATCGACATCTCTCGAACCCCTGGTAAAATTGAAAACGTATATATCAGTGCGGATTGTTCGCCCGAGGAAATTCAGATCTACACCGATCTCTTCAAGGAATTTCAAGATGTATTTGCTTGGTCATATGAAGAGGTTCCAGAGATCGACCCCAACATTATTGAACATGAGATTAAAAATTATCTAAATGCTAAACCTATTTGACAACGTCTTAGAGATGTTAATCCTAGGAGGGCCCCCGTTATTAAGGCAGAGGTGGAGAATTTGCTCAATGTTGGATTCATTTACCCGGTTCCCTTGACCGAATGGGTGTCCAACCCTATTCTGGTATATAAAAAGAAAGGAACCGTCCACATATGTATGGATTTTAGGGACCTGAAAAAAGCATGTCCTAAAGATAACTTCCCCACACCTTTTATTGACTAGATTATTGACGAGTGCGCGGGAAGCAAAGTCTTTTCCTTTATGGACGGATTTTCAGGTTATAATCAAATCTAGATCAAACCCAATGATATGCAAATGAAAGTATTTGTATTGTTGTTCAAAGTATTCATTTCCATTGAAAATAAATGTGCAAAGTGTTTTTAATCACTGTTTATAAACTTTTTGTGTCAGGGAGTATTGTTTTAGTTTACTGTTTAACAATCTTAAATCAGTCTAACACAACAAAATAATTTCACCATAAACACACAACACATGATAAGACAGTTCACCCCTCCTGGGCAACATCTGTCGGGTCCAAGGCTCCCAATGGGCATGTCCTTGATCTATTCATGCTCAAAATGGTATTACAATGAGAAAAAGGCCTAAAACAGGGCAAACCAGCTATGAAAACGAATTCAGAATACATAAAGAAGCTTAAAATGACTTTGTTTTCACCTAAAACAGTGAAGGTTGATCCAATGCAGCTCCTTTTCCCTCAAGGCCCTGATGGCTCCTCAAGCTACTCTGACATGAAAATGGCTGAATGACACCTCTGTTGTCTCTGCAACCTGTTCCAGTCGCTCCAGAATGCTGAGAATACCCAAAATCTACCAAAAATTCGTCCCAAATGGTTTCATGTAGAAGAAGTTATGCCAAAAACAAGTTTTGTCCCCTTTTCCCCAAAAAACTCCACCAAATATGGAGTAGCGGGAGTTAGCACTTCTAAAAATGGCAAATGGGCGCCAAAAAAGGCAGAATCCACCCAAAATTCATCGGACTATTAGCATTGAAGTTTATTGTTAGTGGTAGTGGTCACATAGACCAACTAAACCACCGCCATACGAACCATTTGAGCCAATGGTCAGCCAAAACCGTGGCATCCACTAACCGCCGGGACATGTGTTCTTCCACTAACCGCCTTCCTGAAACTGTCGGAGGACTATGGGTCATGGTTCTGGGCTTGTGGTCCCATGTATAGGGGGCTGGTCCTTAGGGGCTGATCCCCTTTTTTACCGCCATTCCAAACTTGTTTCAAATTTTTAAATAAAAGTTGTCGTATCAAAGGTAAGAACCACCACTAGCCCGGGCAGTTAGGTCTCGGGGATACCCTCCCATCGACCCGCGGTCGAATCCCGCCAACCCCAAAATAATTTTTGCACTCCGAATTTTTTTTCAAACTTGAGGACACGTGGTGGCCTCCGGGCCTACCACATTTTTTTTTTAAATACATACATACATACATACATACATATATATATATATTTTAATGAAATAGTGAATATTCAAACTTGAATAACTTTCGCATACAGAGTCGGTTTTGCGTGTCGTTCACGGCAACAGGATCGTATCGATGAGGCCTATCCAGTCGTTCTGACTTCAACCAATTCTGAGCAATTCCAATTTTGAGCATTTTCTTCACTTAGGACATGATCACCTGATCACCCAAGGATCAACACAAGACAACATTTATTTGTCCTTGGGGTACCTTTGCATACCGGAAAATTCCTTTCGGTCTTAAAAACACCAAAGTGACCTTCCAATGTGTGATGACCTTTGCGTTTCATGATCTTAAACATATCCTTGAATCTTACCTAGATGATCTCACTGCTCACTCTCACAAGAGGGTATATCACTCAACTCACCTTCGACTGGGATTTGAGAGATGCCTTTATTATCACATTCAGTTGAACCCTCATAAGTGCATCTTTTGCGTTAGGTCTAGTCGTCTTTTAGGATTCATAGTTTTTGAGCATGGGATCATGGTGGATCCTATGAAGGTTGAGCCAATACTTCAGTTGCCTCTCCTGCACAACATTTGACAACTTCAAGGTTTATAGGGGAAGGCTAACTACCTGCATCACTTCATAGTTAACTATGCCAATTTAACTAAAGGTTTCATGTGTCTTTTGAACAAGGACATTCCATTCATATGGGATGGGCAAGCCCAAGAATCCTTCGATGCTCTTAAGAAATCCTTGGTATCGACGCCTCTGCCGGAGCCCCTAGACTACAATAGAGACTTTCTGCTTTATATCGCCGTGTCCAAAGGGATGTTTGGTATGGTACTTGTTTAGGAGGATTACGAGCTCCATGAGCATGTTGTCTACTACCTTAGTCGAAATCTAGTTGGTCCTGAACTCAAATATTCTCACGTAGAGAAGCATGCCTTGGCTGTTGTACATGCGGTTCAATCCAAAACTACCGTGGTTGCATATATCAATCCATTTCAATACGTATTTACTAGGCGTATCATAGGGGGGGAATACAGTAAGTGGATTGTTATTTTGCGAAAGTCCAAGAAATCGTTAGTTTTTGCAGAACTGATGTCATACTTACCTAGACTGGATGAGGATATTTTCATGACGATTCATTCATGGATGAACATATCTTCCTTGTCTCTGATTTGGACCCTTGGTACGAAGATATTTTAATCTACCTTCAAACCCTGAAGCTACCCCAACATCTCTTGAGAGACGACCGACGACGTATACGTCATCAAGCTAAAATCTACCTTATTATTGACGACACTTTGTATCATCGAGGGGTGGATAATATTTTATGTCGTTGCTTGACTCACGAGGAAGTTGAGGCTGCTCTCAATGACTGTCATAGTGGGGCGTGTTGTGGTCATTTATCTAGGCTTGTGACAACCCAAAATATATTGTGAGCCAGTTATTTTTGGCCGTCAAATTTTAAAGATTTCATTGAAGCGGTTAAGAAGTGTCACCCTTGCGAGGTGTTCACATGCAAAATGTGCTCACAGCCAGTCCCTCTTCACCCAATCATCACGGTCGATCCCATCACCAAGTGGGGGGTGGAGTTTATGGACTACAACCCAACCTCGACTGGGGGTCACCAAAATATTATCGTGGCTGTGGATTATTTCACTAAATGGGTTGAGGATATGCCCACCGTTAAATATGATGGTAAGACTGAAACATTTTTCATATTTAATCAGATTATCACCTAGTTCGGAATCCAAAAAAAGATTGTCAGTGATCATGGAAGTCAGTTCCAGAATGAGATGATGACAGAGTTGGCATCGAAACTGGAGTTTACTCACGATCATTCTTCCCCTTATTACCTCGAGGCAAATTTACAAGTAGAGGCTGTGAATAAATCTCTAAAGACCATTTTGCAAAAAACTGTGAGTCAGAGTAAATATAACTGGCATGTGATGCTTTATCCTGCACTTTGGGAATACATAACCATGGTAAATACTTCCACCAATTTCTCACCGTTTCAATTAGTACACAGTGTGGAGTCGATTCTCCTTATTGAATGCAAAATCCCTTCCCTTAAATTGGCAATCGAGCTCCTACCTGACACGACTGATCTTGAAGAAGGCCTTGTACACCTATATCACCTCTATGAGTAGCGTCGAGATGCCTCTATGACTATTGAAGCTAATAAAAAACATGTTAAGGTTCAATACGATAAGTCTATCTATCCCTGATAGTACGATGAGGGTGACTTGGTTCTCCTTTATGACCAAGCCAAAGAACTATTGGGGGCAGGAAAGTTCAACCCCATGTGGCACGGTCCTTATATCGTGCGACATGTTCTAGAGAAATGAACCTATGAATTAGAAGATTACGAGGGGAATGTGTTGGATGAGTGTTACACATTATTTTGGTCACCTCAGCGATCACTTGACAACATGTGTTCATGTTCCCTAAAAAAATAAAAAGAGACTTTCTCCAGGAGAAAAGTTATTTGATTTCCTCTGCCAGAAAACCCTATGAAGGAAGGTCATCGCATCCTACTCTATTCATAGGGTGCGATGAGGCCTGATCGTCGCATGTTGCAATATACCTAGACTGCAACGTCGTTGCAGGCTGCCAAGTATGTAGGGTGTGACGATGCTTTAAGCTTGGGAAAAGTCAAATTTGATGAATGTTCTAGAAGAGGATCTTCTAGAAGGTGAGGTGGCCTCCGATCAGTTTGGATCTTACTCGTTTCTCTGATTTGGTGGGATCATCCTAATCTCCTCACCCATATCTCTTTCACACTATGTAAAGAGGGATCTCTCATGGAAAAGGCTAAGGTTGAATAGGCTAAGAATTGGATGAAGGATTCTACTTCAACTCATGCTTGAGAGCCTCATTTCAGTTCATCAAGTCATTGTGGATCTTCTTCATTCAAGGTTGGAGCAAAGGTGTGTGTGTTGGAGAAAAGGGCCATTGAAAGGGGACCTTGCAACATCAAGGCTTTGGTTGTAATCTCCACTTTCATTTAATATGATACATCAATATGTTTATTTCCCATAAAACTAGTCTTGTTTTATTGTATGATTCCTTGATCATGTGCATAGGTTCTTGTTGAGTATATTGTGTTGCTTTCACTTTGGTTGGATTGTGTTCCCTTGCAGATTCAATATCACAGGAGCATCAAAGTGGAGCTACGATGGAAATAGAAAGAGGAAACGACATTTAAAAGGTATGTTGTCTATCTCTTGTTAACTAGTAAACTCAATGATTAGACCTTAGGGAAAGGTTCACATTTTGTTATGTTTTGTTCTAGTTTCCAGTGGGATCTAGGGAGATTTGTTTATGTCCGCATTTACCGATTAATCCTATAACAAAATTGGCGACCTTACATGGGATTCAAGTAGACCCCTTGAAGGTTGAGGCTATTCTTAATCTACCTCCTCCTTCCACACTACACCAGCTCCAAAGTTTGCAAGGGAAGGCAAACTTTTTACGTCGATTCATCCCCAATTACGCTGAATTAGCGAAAGGATTTACTCGGCTGCTGAAGAAAGGTTACAATTTTGTATGGGACAACACTGCCGACAAAGCCTTTGAAGCTTTGAAACTTGCCTTAACCCGTACACCACTATTGTTTCCACCTGACTATAGCCGAGATTACTGTTCTCGGGTCATTCCCGACGAAATAGTCTTCCTCTTCGTGCTCTCTCTCACGCCATTCCAACATCTTGACCGTGGAAGACCTACCAAGGAACCATAAAAAGAAATTAGAACTATAATTTTCTTTCTTGGAGGGTTTTTATTGTTGGATTCATCTTTTCAAACTTTTGGGCTGCGGACGTCGCATGCCTGTGCATTTGCACAGTGTGGAGTCATCACACCCTAGCTTTAGGGTCGACTGCAAGTATCTTAGATTGTCGCAGGTCTCGATATAGGGCACCTGCGACGACCTCCGCGCATGAGTAACCCCAAAAAATCAACCCAAAAGCATATTTTTAACCAATGAAAATCAAATTTTAATCCATGAAAAGATGGAGGAGATGAAGATCACCTTTTCTGCGGAGACAATTTGTCAAATGATTAGCCGTGCACTTCGCAATCCGTAGTTGAAAATCGAGGTAAAAATAAGGTTTGGAGCAATGTTTGGGTGAAGTTACAAATGAAATAGTGAAATATGGTTTTTTACCTATTTTATTAATTTTTATTACTTTTCAAAAGAATATTATATTATTTTTCATGCTTCATCCGAACCCTAAAGTCCTAACAACTTACAAGTGATTGATTTTTTGCAGATTGAGAAAATCTAGAGGTGAAATGTTGGAACAAGGGTCCACTTTTTTGGTTTGTTTTTATATATTTGTCACATGTACAGATCCTTTTAGGGTTTTTTAGGAAAAAATCCGAGGTTAGTCAGTCTTTGTTCTCTCTCGTGCTCATAAATCAATGAGAACGTAATCGAGTATACTTTTATCACTTTTTCAGACTCGTAATGGTTATACGGAAGAGGAACCTATGGAGTATCCTTTAAGCTCTTTTCACGCTCCCTAAACATGAAAAGATTGTCGAGGGACCTTGTTCTTTTCACGCTCGTAAAAGTATTTGAAGAAAACATCTGATGAGCGGTAGATTATCACTTTTTTCAGTCTCGTCAGATTAACTTACGAAAAATGACCTTGTGGAGTTCTCTTTAAGTGTTTTTCAAACTCTCTAAAATTGAAAAACCCCTGAGTTTTCACTCTTTGGACTCATTAAACAAACATTGAAAGACCCATATGGGATCTGTTAGCGATAAAAAATGATTTGCCAATTATTTTGATCTCACATGATAAATCATTATAAGGTAGAAGATTTATTTATAAATCTTAAAAGCTTTGAGACAGTCATTTAAATATATTATTCAAATGAATAAATCAATTCCTATCTCGAAAAAAACCAAAAATAAATTTTAGCTTTCGGTGGCTACATGGATTTTTCACAGTGTAATGAGTCGTCGAAATCTTTCCTTTTCGGCGGCTAAATCAGATTTTCAAGGCAAATTAGCTGTCGAAAGTGCATAAAAGTTTGTTTTTACTGTGTTGAGTCATCATTTTCAAATGATGATTTTGAGCGACTGGAGAATCATTTTGAGAAACGGGCGGAGGATTTTGTTACTAACATGTCAAAGAACAATAACCTCTCTCAATTTTCCTACAGGTTTCATATATTGGGAGAATCGAATTCATCTCTAAGCCTTAATTTTCGGATCTCAGAATTTTCCCGTTTGACACATGTTTTTGAAATGCATATCCCGGGCAATGAAAACGATTCTCAAAAAAATGAGAGAGGTTTTTTCTCACAACAAACCAATTTACAAAAGCCTCTTCCAGTTTGTACACAACTATTTTCATTTGAGATATATAGGTCAATATTTGAGCAACATTTTTCCATAAATTTCTGTCTTTTCCAACCACCTCACAAATTCGAATTTGAGATAGGAAAAGAGGTTATCAGATCCATCTTTTGACGATCTTGAAACTGATTTTTAAATATTATTTAAAGCCCACATAGACACAATGCCAAGGGGGGAGAATAGTCTGAGGACTGTGGTTCTATTCTTGAAGACTTGTATATTTCATCCTTTAGAGATGTCCATTAATATATCTTGACATCGAGCTTCTTTCACTGTGTTACTTAGTTTTCCATTTCCTTTCTTTCCAAGTTTATGTATATTCAATAACAAAAGGTTGTCATCACATCTCTTCGTTGGTATACTAAACTTACATAATTTGCTTTTGATGTTTGTTTTAATGCCAGATAGTTGTTATCCTATTGGTGCATTCATAAACTAAAGTTGCAAGTATTTACCTATTGGGTATGGCCATATATTATATGCAATCTTATATATATTTCTGCTGGTGTGGAGATTATTTTACCTATCATTACTGGCCATTCACATATACTATTGTATAGGTATTTTTGTTAGCATAATAGGTCTTTTCCATGTTTCCACACATTAAAGTAAACTTTTTGAGTTACATAGTTGAAAGCCTTGGTCTTTCAAGTTACTGATGTATTTCTAAATGGATATTAGTTTATAATGTCATCCGATTTGATCCTCTTTTCCTCCACATTATTGATCTTTTTTAAGTTACCAAGCTTACACCCTTCTACAGCCAGGGAGTGATTTCTTGGAGTGATAACATGATCGAACCACTCCTTCTTAGGGTTCGTTAAATATACTCCGAGGGACTCGTTCGAAGGATGAGATTACATCAACAAGCATATGTTATCCTCCTCAAGCTTGCGTAAAAATAAAGAGGTACTCGCTAGAAATGGTGGGGGAAAATTGGGAAAGAAATGTGTCTCTGTATTTGTGTTAGTGGCAGTAATAGTCGCTCTTGAACATGACACCCCCCTTCATCATTGTATCCGGATTGGGAAATCCATTTGTCTCTTGTTTGATCATTTGCATTTTCATATGTGGGGTCCTCCTTGAGTCAATGCTTCCAAGACCATTGTCGTGTTGTTCATATGTTCAAGAGAAGTCTAACCTTAACAAGCCTTCTATCGAGTCGACCATCTGCAATTATAAATTTTCTACCATGTCAGCCTTCCCCGTGTCAGTTTAAAATCACTTCATACTCCGACCTACCTCAAATATGTTACATATTTCGTGTTATTTATGGGGGATACATCAAGTCCCTCCTGTGATGAGTCTTTTCCTGTCGACTTCAACTCATTATCCTGGAATAAGACTTAGAAATCATTCAGTACCTTAGAGGCTGCAAGCCTCAATGGCAGGTTTCTTTGATTTCAACAGTGGGTTTGCATCATTGACCCCTGATTGGAACATTCCATCGAGTATTCGACTTCGACTCATTTATTCACATTCGTTGGATTGTACTGGCGAACCTTGGGAGTCATTGACATCAATGGTGATTTCCCTCACACTTGTTAACGATTTACATTAATGACCAGTAATCAAGTGGTTTCTACCATGTTCGACTTCAACACCTGTAATCACATGGCTAGATTCATACTTAGAGATGATGGAAATGAATACCCTGGATCGTATCATTTTGATCTAGGTTGCGATGGAGTATTCATGATTTGTTTTGACACATAGATCCAATTTGTATGTCTCGTGGATATGTCCGAATTTGAATTCTTTAGACCATAGATCCACAGTGTTTTCCTGGTGGCTATGTCGATTCATAATGACATGGATCCACAGTGTATATTTAGTGGCCATGACTCACTTGACATTTTGTAATCTGATTATGGGAATTCCTACCTCAGACAATGGTATATTATTATGCAGATGCTTGATTGTTTACAGGTTCCCAATCAATGTGCTCCTTGTTCGACACACACATTCTACAAAGTATTTCAGTTGTCACGAGTTCCAGCTTCATACTTTGGGGGGCATTCTGTTACACATTATTTTTGTCACCTCAGTGATCACTTGACAACATGTGTTCATGTTCCCTAAAAATATAAAAAGAGACTTTCTCTAGGAGAAAAGTGATTTGATTTCCTCTGTCAGAAAACCCTATGAAGGAAGGTCGTTGCATCTCGCTCTATTCATAGGGTGCGACGAGGCTTGATCGTAGCATGCTGCAATATACCTGGACTGCGATGTCGTCATAGGCTGCTAAATATGTATGGTGTGACGATGCTTTAAGCTTGAGAAAAGTCAAATTTCACGTATATTCTAGAAGGGGATCTTCTAGAAGGTGAGGTGGCTTCCGATCGGTTTGGATCTTACTCGCTTCTCTGATTTTGTGGGATCATCCTAATCTCCTCACCCATCTCTCTTTCACACTATATAAAGAGGGATCTCTCATGGAAAAGGCTAAGGTTGAATAGGCTAAGAATTGGATGAAGGATTCTACTTCAACTCATGCTTGAGAGCCTCATTTCAGTTCATCAAGTCATTGTGGATCTTCTTCATTCAAGGTTGGAGAAAAGGTGTGTGTGTTGGAGAAAAGGGTTGTTGAAAGGGGACCTTGCGGCATCAAGGCTTTGGTTGTAATATCCACTTTCATTTAATATGATACAACAATATCTTTCTTTTCCATAAAACTAGTCTTGTTTTATTGTATGATTCCTTGATCACATGCATAGATTTTTGTCGAGTATATTGTGTTGCTTTCACTTTGGTTGGCTTGTGTTCCCTTGCAGATTCAATATCAAAGGAGCATCGAAGTGGAGCTAAGATGGAAATGGCAAGAGGAAAGGACATTTAAAAGGTATGTTGTCTATCTCTTGTTAACTAGTAAACTCAATGATTAGAACTTAGGGAAAGTTTCACATTCTGTTCTGTTTTGTTCTAGTTTCCAGTGGGATATAGGGAGATCTGTTTATGTCTGCATTTACCGATTAATCTGATAACAATGAGCCCAAAAATGAGCTCTACCTTAAACGGTACTATGCTTGAGCCCTTAAACTCGGGCGTGGCCTAAGTATATTAGTGTATATGATCCTTTTCTTTTATGTCATCGACTTGATTATTGAGTTTTCCTTTGTTTGGCAGATGTCAACGGAGTCTTTGATATAATTAGGATTCACAGATGGTGCTAGTCATCATACAGGAAACTTGGCTTCCGCTGCTTGGGTTATCTATTCACCTAAGGGACAACTAGTGTCTTCAGGTGGCGTTTGTCTTGAGCCATCAACGAATAATGTGGCTGAGTATAACGTCGTCATAGAGCTATTACACGGCGCCATTTCACATGGTGTTCAATCTTTAGAAGTTCGCTTGGACTCTCAGTTAGTTGTATGTCAGATGAATGATAGTTACCATGTGAGAGATTCCACTTTACTACGAAGATTCCTACGAGTATGACTTTTGGAACGATACTTTGATTTTCTTACTTATAATCACATCCCTAGAAGTTCTAATCAAGTATACGATGCATATGCTAATTACATTTTAGATTGGCATTTGTCACATAACTAACTAAATAAAACACATTTATACATTCATCCATTGTAATATATATAAGTTGAGTCAAAGACCAAATGTTTTTTGTTTGCCTTTGTCAAATTAAAAAACACAAAAAAATGAAATATATAAAAACCAATTTTTATATAGTTTTTTCCTATGGACTAATAGCGCAGTGAAAGACCTGGTTTAAAGTGGTTTTGTCCAGGGGTTTTTAATGGATTTCCAGCGTTGTATCTCATGTTTGTGCCTCCGGCAGGTATATTCCATCACTGACATATAGGATAGCTTCTCACCCGACTTTTCATTTATGCCCCGTCCTACGACCATGATTCATATACCCTAGATATGAACCCATTATTAGTGACAAAAAACCTTCTTACTTCTATTAGAAGTGTCGTTATTAAGTGGTAGTGACTTACCAAACATGGGTACCCTAGTTAGAACCCTTTTGTCATTTGGTGCCCATGTAGACGTTATTCCATAGGACTGGGAGTTCCTTATAGTCCCAATATGACTTTGCATTCGAACCCCATTTTTCTTACTCAATATCATTCTGACTACTACGTATGGGAATCCCCCCGAGTCTTGGTTAAGCTCTTTTCCGACTCCTGAAAAAATGAAAAGATTGTTGAGTGAACTTGTCTCTTTCACACTCGTTAAATTGTTTTGAAAGGACGTCTATTTGGTATAAGTTTACCCTTTTCCAGACCAAGTATACTATTTACGAAAAATGAATACTCTAGTCGCCATTGTCTAGAAGAGTTCTCCTGGGTATTATTTTATACTTTTTTGAGCCTAGGGGACTTAATCTACGAAAAGTGACACTTTTCAAGTTAATTTGTAATTGCATCCCATTATCCTACTTGCATTATTGAGCCTATTTTTGGCTCCCTCTTCCTTGTTATAAGCCTCTTGCCCCAACAATTTTCGTCACTATCCAAGCAATGCCTTTTATATATCCTTTGCAGCTTGACACCCTTTACTCAAAGAGGAAACATCCCCCCAAGTGTCCATGCCCCACATGTGTTCCCTTACATTAAGCATAGGTATGTTTCATTGCTTGGAACTAGTTGCTTACTCGCGACACTCGTTTCCTCTCTTGTATCATAGCATTTCTTTTTCTATGAAAAAGAAAGAAAAGACGGGCGGGAAAAGTATATTATCTCCTTTCGACAGTATTCATGTCACCTTTGAACAAATCACAAACTCTTGAGTCCATTTTCATCCAAGTTTTGGGGTTAGCATGACCTTAGGAAGTCAGCCTTGTTACTTAGAGTTTACTCCTCCGACTGGTTATTCTTCAAGTCCCTATGGAGAGTTTGTTGATGCCTCATGTGTTGCAAGATTTTGTCAATGATCAATGTTAAGTCTATGCTGCCTGCATTATCCATATGTCTCATGCTCTTGTTCAAAGGAAGCATAAAGCCCGTGTCAGCCACTCCTCAGAACTCTTAACTTTGCATGTCAGACATATCCTCAATGTATCTTAGAATCACATGAAGTTGTTGTCCTACTTTGCATCTTGGGAATACTTTCATCATTGGTAGGTAACCTTGAACCCAACATATGACATCTCCTCATTGGTCACTGATTAGAGAGTTTCTCTTGTGTTTGATGGCAAGAAATCTATTCACACATTGGGATTCATGTAGTGTCTTAGTTTCCATTAGCCCTATTGGTGGTTTCCTCACCTTTGTCGACACTTTTCCTTATTGGTTTCTATTCAAAGGGTCTATTTCATGCACTACTTGCATCTGGTGCATGCGAGAGACACACATGGTCATTGGTTTGTGAACATCCTATTCATTCGATCTCCTCCTAATTATCAAGCTATTGCTTTGTACCTCACACTGAATGATGAGAGATTCCTTAATGCTCTCCTTTCAACAGGTCTCCTTCCATTGACTTTAACTCTTCTATTATGGAATCAAGATCTAGAGTCCTTTGAGTACCTCGAGTCTTGCAGTCATCAGTTACAGGTTCTCCCACCATCGACAGTTGGGAATACATCAATGTCTCCTGATCGATTTATTATTCAAGTGTTCAACTTCAACACCCTTTTTGACACTTGTGGAATGTACTCGGTTCCTTGACACCTAATTTCATTATCGGTTGGTTGTCTCACGTTTGTTACCAATATACCTTAATGACCGGTAATCAAACAAAGTCTCATTGCGTTTGACTTCAACTCCTCTATTCACATAATGTAGACTTGCACCTTCGATGGATAATGTAGAAGACCTCCAGTTACAATAGCAACACCCCATATATGCTACTCTCTTTCATCGGACCAATACCTATATGACTTCAGTGATCATGGAATATCATATTTTACTCTAGTGTATGTAGATATCTTTAGTTTATTTTGACACTGAACTCCACTGTGTCTTGTTTGTAACTATGACAACCTATGGCATATGCCCACTTTGTATTGTCTATTCATGGCCATGAACAACTATTTGATATATATCCACATGGATTTGTAGTGTAATTTAGATTGGAAGACATATGTACAAAGTCATTATGAATTGTAATATTCTCTTGAGTAACTAGTACTTCCATATGAGTCTTCATTACTCCACTTCTGGGAATTATAATGTATTTTAGCCATTGCAGATACTCCTCTAACCTCACACATTAGGGGGCATCTATTATATAAAAAAATTCCACACTCCATGCATCTTGCTCTGATGGCCTTCCATTTCCCTCTGTAGACCTCATTTCCCCTCAATCCAGAGCTTAAAATTCATGTTTTTATACATGTACACGACCTTCCAGTTATACAACTCATGTACATACACGGGTTGCTCCATTACACCCCATGTACATTGGGTTTGGTACACAAAAAATAAAAATTGTGTCAAGTTTCCATGCCATGTCACGAGATCCGTGATCCTTGACCTTCCATATACTAGAAACCCTCTGACTCGACCCCTCAATATCATAGTGATCCATGATCTTTTCATTGAAGTGACTTATAAGAATTGTATTAAATGAGCATAAATTAAAGTGCACCATAAAGAAGAAAAATATCAATAATGAAGAGACATAAGCATCAAATCTTAACACAAAAAACTTGATATTGAAGTTCGTCCCTGGTGGACTACGTCTCCGTGTCCTGCTCTCAAATGGGTAGGCCTTTTTATTAACTCAACAAAAGAATTTGGAAAAATACATAAGTATACTTCATTCTGGAATTAAGCTGCAAAATCTTTGCTCAGATTAGAAAACAAACAACACCATTGAATTTGTGGCGTCAAAATACCCAAAAATGACTGTCTCCATGCCTCAATCCAACTCTGGCACTCCCAGGCCCTTGAGAAATCTCGTCTCAGTTTCCGTAATTGCTCCTTGCAATTAATTCTCTGTACTGCATCTCAAAATCCATGCCCGACTGTACCGTCGAGTGCCCTCTTCCCATCCATGGGTAGACTCAACATTTAAGAAAAAAGTGGGGCGGACTAACCAATGACGATCGTTGGCCCAATAGTGGCAGAGGCTATTGTAAGGTGTTAGATAGGGGAAGGTCTCGGGGTCGAGCCCGCGGGCCTCCCCTTTTGGGTTTTTATAAAAATATGGCAGATGAGCCATAGTTTTTCCTACCCCAAAATTCCCAGACACAAGAGAAGTGTGAGCTTCTTGTATTACATAGACTCGTTCACTTGTAGGAATACATAGCTTTCCAAGATGGTAGAGTAGTTTTCCCTGCAGACAATAGTTCTCTACCTGTGCACCATGGGTTAGATTCTCATACACTTCTTTAAAATCTTCATCAATGGCATATTGTTCAACATAGGTATCATTAGATAAAGAAACATTCTTCAAAATAATAGAAGCAATAATAGGAGGTCTAGAAACCATATCAGTTACCTTGTTACTCGTACCCTTTTTGTACTTGATTACCAAATGAAATTGTTGTAGGAAACCCATCCATCTGTAATGTCAAGATTGTTGCAATCTGGTCTATGCTTGGAGATACTATAAGGGTTGATGATCTGTATGTATGATTGTTTACTTCCCTAACAAGTAGCGCTTTCATTTATTTACGCTTTGACCTAATGCACACAACTCTTTATCATATGTAGGATAGTTAACAACAACTTGGTTAAAAGTTTCATAATGCTAACAAATAGGCTTACGATATTGCATCAATACTGCACCCATGGCGTATCCAATGGCATCTGTCTCGAACTCGAAGGGATGTTGAAGATTCAACAGTGCTAATACTGGTACAGTACTGACCTTTTCCTTCAAAGTGTCAAAATCTTTTTGTTGCTTTCCTCCCCATGGAAAAGTGTTCTTCACACTGGTTAAGGCATGCAAAGCAGCTACTATAAAGGAGAAGTTTCAAATGAATCTCCTCCAATATTGGACTGCACCTAAGAAAATCCATATTTCAGTTACACTTTTGGGCTCAAGCCAATTTACAATTACATCAATCTTGGAAGGACCAATTTTCAATTGTCCTCCTCCTACAATATGACCTAAGAACACAAGTGCAGTCTTACCAAATTCACATCTTGAAACTTTTACATACAACTTTTCCCTTTGCAAAGTACCCAATACTTGATTTACATGCCTTACATTTTCATCCCAAGTCCCGCTAAATATAAGAATGTCGTCTAAATATACAATCAAAAAATCATCTAGAAATGGCATGAATACATCATTCATCACACGCATGAAAGTTGTCGGAGCATTACAAATCCCAAACGACATAACTAACCACCCAAACAATCCTTGTTTGGTTTTAAAGGAAATCTTCCATGCATCTTGTTCTGCAACCCTGATATGATGGTATCCACTGCACAAATCCAACTTAGTGAAATAAACAACATTCTTTAACTGACCAAGAAAATCATCTATACGAGGAAGAGGGTATTGATTTTTCACCGTGACTTTATTTAAGGCCCGGTAATCGACACACATTCGCCATCCACCATCTTTATTTTGCACCATCACGATCGGAGAACGACAAGGAGATGAGTTGGGCCTGATGACCCCTTGATCCAATAAGCCTTGTACCTGCTTCTTGATCTATGTCATCTCTACAACTGACATCCTATACATGCCCACATTAGGAAGAGGATAATCCCACTGAAGATGTATTTCATGTTGGATTTCCCTCTTAGGAGGAAATCCATCTGGTTCCTAGAAAATATCATTATACTTAGAAACAATATAAATTAATTCTTTCTTATGAGGAGAATCACATCCTTGGAAAGCGTCGGATGTTCCGACATCTTTCTCCCTTACGACCATGAGTCTCTTCATTTGTCCTACACTAACAAGTGTTGTGTTTACCCTCATGATGTGGGATCTAACAATATATTCCACTCCCCCCTTAGTAAGATGATATTTTTTCTCATGATGAAAGAAGATTGCTTTTCTATCATAAAGATAAGGACTCCCCAACACTATGTCACATATATCAAGTGATACAACATCCAAATCCACTTCATCAATCAAATTTGAAGCAATAGCAAATATGACCCTACATTGTTTGGTGACATTAAGTTTTTCTTTATCACATACCCAACCAAGAGGATAAGGCTTTGGATGTGGTTTAGTTTCAAGACCCATATTTTTGACAAGTGCTTCAGATATCAAGTTTACTTGGGAACCCAGATCAAACAATGTATCTATCTTAATGTGTTTAGATACAACTCTTATATCAAATAATTCATTCCTCTTTCTTTCATCATCATGAGACTCATTATTGGAATTTGAACTAGCATGAAGGGAATATTTACCTTGTACTCCAACTGCTTTGATCTTTCCTTCGTCTCTTGAATCAGAACCAATATCTTGTTGCAATGTACCAATGGTCTTTGTCTTCCCCTTTCCACCAAACTGCTTCAGTGTCTTCTCTGGATGTAGTTTCCAACAATGTTCATCACCGTGACCACTTTTCTTGCAATGAGTGCAAGATGTTTTTCCTTCCTCTCTCTTTACAATGACAGTCTTCTTTTCCTTCCTCTCTCTTTACAATGACAGTCTTCTTTTCCTTCCTTTTAAACTTCTTAAACTGCTTATGTGGGATATTGGAAGGTTTCTTTGTGTGATCTTCTTGAACATGCTTTCCCCTGTTCTCAAGGTGAGTGACTTGCACACAAGCTTCGTCAAGACTGGTGGGGTTAAATAATAGCAAAGTATGACGAATATAACTGTGAAGTGCGCCAATATACTTCATTAAAGTTTCATAATAATCCAAAGGAGTGTTTAATGCAAGAGCTTTCTTCCTAAATTCTTTTGTGAAACTTTGTACAGTTTGACCTTTACTTTGTCTTAAAGTTTTCCATTCCATCATTGCTTTATGTAAATAACCCAATGGATAAAATTGCTTCCTTATCGCTGATTTAAATTCCGACCATGAGGAAAGAAGATTACCACACTTACTTCTATCCTGAAGGTTGCACTCCCACCATATGAGAGTGGTGCCTTCCAACCGAAGAGAAACAAATTGCACTTTAACTTCCTCTTCATCAATCTGTTGAACACGAAAATATACTTCAACCCGTCAGATCCAATTATCTAGCTTTTAAGGATTAGCATCTCCATTAAACATAGGTAAAGAAAATTTTACATCAAGCTTTAATAATGGTTTCTTAAAAGAAGCTTTATGGCTAGAATGATGAGAATGATGAAGAATGCTCAGAGGAAGAAGAGCTAGAACTTGATGGTGAAGATGGAGGCTCAGGAGGGTCTCCTCCAACCCCTTGATTTACTGAAGCACTATCATAAGCTTGTGCTTCCTTTTTCTTCCCTTTCATCTTCATCCTCTTCTCGTAGTCTCCATACATTCGCTCGACCATTTCTGACATGTGATAAAAGACCATATGGAATTTTTTCTCTTGTTCATCACGTTTGTCCTCTTCTGCCATTTTCTTCCTTAGGGATGCACAACCAACTTTGGGATTGAAAGTCTTAAGAGTTCCTTCACCCTTCTTATGCTTGGCCCTAGTAAGCATTCACACACAAAAATTCAATTCATGACTGCTTTGATACCAATATGATCCAAGATCTTTTCATTGAAGTGACTTATAAAGAATTGTATTAAATGAGCATAAATAAAAGTGCATCATAAAGAAGGAAAATCTCAATAATGAAGAGACATAAGCATCAAATCTGAACCAAAAAAACTTGATAGCGGAGTTCGTCCCTGGTGGACTACGTCTCCGGGTCTCGCTCTCAAATGGGTAGGCCTTCTTATTAACTCAACAAAAGAATTTGGAAAAATACATAGTATACCTCATTATGGAATTAAGCTGCAGAAACTTTGCTCAGATAAGAAAACAAACAACACCATTGAATTCCTGGTGTCTAATTACCCCAAAATGACTATCTCCATGCCTCAATCCGACTCTGGCACTCCCAGGCCCTTGAGAAATCTCGTCTCGGTTTTTGTGCATGCTCCCTGCAATTAATTCTCTGTACCGCGTCTCAAAATCCATGCCCAAACGTACCATCGAACGCCCTCCTCCTCTCCGTGGGAAGACTCAACATTTAAGGAAAAAGTGGGGTAGACTAACCAACAGAGTCCATTGGCCCAACGATGACAGAGGCTATTGTAAGGCGTTGGATAGGGGGAGGTCTCGGGTGTTATAACCCTATATTTCATAGGATCACCTGGTGATTGGAATCTCTTCCTCTAGTTGCATTATATTGTAAATAATATTTTATTTTGCAAATTATTTACAAAAGAAAAAGAAAAAGAAAGAAAAAGAAAAGGAAATAAAGAAAAAAGAAAAGAAAAGAGAAAAAGATAAAACCCCATGAAATAAACTTGGTTTGATTCATACTGTCTAACCATGATCAAACCCTTTAAATTTTTGTTGATAGGATAGTGAATAAATTTGGCCAAACGATCTAACCTTGACCAAATTAGATAGGTTAGTGAATAAGTTTGGCCAAACAATCTAATCTTGGCCAAATATATTAGGTTAGAGTAATTATTGATCCAACAGTTTAAGCTGGGTCAATGTGTTAGGTAATTAGATTAGAATTTAGGTTAGCATGCTTTATTCCAAGAAAGATTTGAAAAAAATTGTTGAAAATATCTTGTATTTTGAGTTATTTTGATAAATTTACATTTGGAAATAACCCCTTGGTGAAAAAAATGAAGAAGGGAGCCTAGCACAACCCACATTTTGATTTTATCCTAAGTTTTGGTCGGATATGACTTTTTGTCGTTATCCGACTAAAAGGAGCACAGATCTCAGTGGTTGATCAAGGCACGCCCGAATCTACGATCGACAGTGAATTCCAGACCCCCCTCGACCTTTCTGCCTTTAACG
>SNQJ01S0000344.1:307357-328522 GCA_010110895.2 Picea sitchensis | reverse complement strand
TTCTATTAGGTCTTCTTACATCCGCCTAATTCTCTTTTATTAAAAGGTCTTATTAATATTGACCTTTATTACATCCGAATACATTAATCTACCCATGTGCGGGTTAGGACCTTAACAAAGGTTGACACGCTACACAAGAAGGGACTCCCATGGCTACTAGTGATTAATGACAAGCTCATCACATTGTCAGACTACAAGCAAAAGATCATCACATTGGAAAAGGATGGTTCTCAATTTGCAGGTATACAAGGAAGCCTTACTAGAAAGGATTTCTTAAAAACATTACAGTTAGACCTGAGAATCCAACATGAGATAAAATATATTTTTGTAACAAAGCCTAGTTTTTCCAAATACACTGAGATGGACGAAGTATACATGAAGTTACTCAAGGTTTCCATCCCTAGTAAAAAGAGATGGGAAGACCTGTGTTCTTTACTTGAGCAAAGGTGATGTGGATTTTTGAGTCAGCATGAAGGAGACCGTCAAGTCAAAGTGATGAATCATCAACTACTTCCCCCAAAATCAACACCAAGGATTCGAATAGATTAACAACATTCCTATTATTTTGTAACTTGTAATATAGTTAGTTAGACTTTTTATCCACAATATCCTAGTCATTAACAACATGATCAGATGTAACTATTGTATAAATACTTCTCACTCCGAAGTATTGAGGGTTGATTTTTGCGCCCAAGGAGCTATTTGTGTAATCTTTTCAAAAGGATTGACCAGTAATAAAAGGGCTATTCACATGATTCTTGCGTTTGAACGTTGGTGATGTTTATCTTTCTTTGTTAATGTTTATATTTCTCTATGATCATTATGTTTTCAGTTTCTAATCATTAAAAGGAAGTTAATGAACAAAATTTGTCTCGTACACTCTGTTTCTGGTCTTTTAGTGATCTATATGTTATTCATCTGATACTAATTAAAGAAATTCTTAACTACTTCTTTGCTTGGTTGATTTTCTCACATGTTTTGTCTTTTTCATCCCACTTAATTCTAATAGATCCAATGGTCCCACTATCTCGCCCTATTAAGGAACGTCATAAAAATTGTATCTGATCCTAAACTTTAATTTAGACCCCATAGCCCAATGAAAGTTTAAAGCACATCTTCAGCCAACTCTTATAAACAAACAAACAAACTCAGATTATTTTAACTAGTCCAACATCCATAACCCAAATAGATCTAAATCATATAGAGAGATCCCTCTCTGAAATTGGCAGGGCTAGATCCCAGTTTCAAAAGTGGTTTTGGTAAGTTACCTCTGTCAATTTCTTCTGCCCTTGACAACCTCTAGGAATTACAGAGTGCTAACATAGTGGTGACCATATTGGGGAACTAAACAAATATTTCAAACCTTATAAATTATCTTCCCTAGATAATAAAACTTTATTTCTGAATAATCAAAGATCTAACTTTCAAGAGACAAATGTTCATAGGTTGTTGAAATCTGTACATATTAAATTAGATTTCTTAAATTTTAAGTTCTGGATCCAAAAAGAATTCACACTAGACCTCACCCTGATCCAGAACCTGTAAAAATAGTAGATAATCACGAAAAATTAATCAGAAAAAGAAACACAACAGAAGGTCAAGGGAGTAACAACCCTCTTCTTAGGGCCACTTCTCTTCCATAGAAGCTTATCACAATCCATGATATCGATTTTGACCTACCTTTTGAGAATAGCCTTTTCAAAACAAAATCCGATAGCTTTGTGGACGAAATAGTACTAGATCAAACCATCCTCCAACCTTAAACCCCTGAAAGACTCTCTCCTAGAACAAATTTTTATCCACGGATCCTTCAAGAGTTTGAGAAACTAGAATATCTAACATCAAATCTTGACCAAGCTTTGTATAAAGCCCATTTTCAACAGTCTGTTGAACTTTCTGCCATTTTTATTGCTGCAGCTTCTATCAATCCTCAAGTAACTCAGTCTATACCTCCCAGCCCTGATTCTTCCACATATTCTGTCACCTCTCCTGCAATTATACAAGTTGTCATCGAGCTTCCTCCACCAATCATGGCAACAAGATATGCTCCCATGCTGTTAGATGCTCCTTTACATAAGATGCCCCAGGACTATCAAACCAAGATTCCTTAGTTTGATGGCACTGGAGTCCTTAATGCCCAACAACACGTAGATACAATGAATGATTTCTTCGATTTACGGGAATTTGATGAGGCAGATGTTCAAATGAGACTTTTTGTACAAAGTTTAACTAGTGATGTTAAGAAGTGGTTTAAAGCATTACCTGCTACTAGCATTGGCAATATTGTTGCTTTTCATCGATCCTTTCTCAATAGATGGGAGGTAAAGAAGAACCCTCTCCAAATTTTGTCCGAATATGAAAATATCAGAAGAAACCAAGGGGGGAACTGTACAGGACTATTGCATATGTTTTAATAATATCTATAATGCAATTCCTGCAGATATTAAACCTCCTCAAGGCCTGGCCTTGATTAAGTTCCCTGATGGCTTTGATCCTGATATGTCCTACCAATTGAGGGAAAGAAACTCTGCTACTCTGGAAGATATGAAAAAAAGTGTTGTGAGTGTTGAAGCAAACCTATTAGCTAGGAGAGCTAGGCAAAGAATAGAAAGGAGAGTCACAATCAAGGAAGAACCTTCCACTTCCACTACAGATGCCAAACTAGATTCTTTGGTTAGAACTATGGAGAGAATGATAGAGAAATTAGAAATCACTGACAGGAACCCTCCTAGAGAGAACCAACTTGCCCCTCATATCCAAAATCCCAACTTCAGGAGAAATCCTCCCTAGATCAGGCGAAGAGAGCTGAGAGAACAACGAGAACAGAGAGACCCTGATCAACAGATCAAGCCACCCTTTCAGAAAAATTATGCTGATGAGGGAGAAGAAACCATAGAGGGACTAGAGGACATCCACATAAATATTATGGGAGTTAATGACAATGATTCCATCTTTCTCACTCAAGAAGAACAAGACCTTTTTCTCCTTTCACAGATCGAAGTAGATGAGGAAGAGTCAGAACAACAAGCCTTCGAAAATGCAATAATGGAAGTCCATAGACAATACAACTTGAGAAGTAAAAAGTCCAATGACAATCAAACTAAGAAAGCTTATGAAACTAAGAAACCCTCAGATAATCTGGCCAAGAAAGTTCCTGAAAAGAAAAACTCAGAGACCCC
The DNA here is from genome assembly GCA_010110895.2 of Picea sitchensis. Lineage (NCBI taxonomy): Eukaryota > Viridiplantae > Streptophyta > Pinopsida > Pinales > Pinaceae > Picea > Picea sitchensis. Next base: position 325,343 of record SNQJ01S0000344.1, on the reverse strand, counting down.
TACAAAAAGAACACCTGATTCTATACCAAGGACAACTCAAACTGAGGTTTCCTCCACTAGTCAGTCCAATCCTACTATACAGAAGAATGTGGTTGAGAGATAAGATCTTCACAATCAAACAAAACTCCTACCACATTCAGTTTGGAAAGTGAGTTGGCCAAACTGAAAATACGTATCCCTCTCTCTGAATTGATGAACAAAAATGCTTACAGATCACAAGTAATCAAAGCCTTGAACATAGAACCAGGAGTAGGCACAAACATTGTTAACATCGTTGATGATCAACCGGGGCTGTTGTTTGGTCCCGAGGTTGAAGGACAAACTGACAGTGGTTTCATTCCTCAGTTTTACATTAGTTTAAATATCCATGATAAGACATTACACAATGCCATGCTGGATTCTGGCGCTTCTCACAATCTAATGCCCAAGGTTGTGATGGAAAAATTAGGTCTTGATATCACCAGGCCTTACAAGGACTTATACTTCTTTGATTCAAGCAAATTTAAATGCATAGGTATGATCAAAGACTTGTGTATTACCTTGGCACAAATTCGAGCCAAAAGCATGGTAATGGATATTGTTGTTGCAGATATTCCTCCAAAATATGGCATGTTATTATCTCGATCATGGGGTGCCAAGTTAAAGGGTACCTTACAACTATACATGTCTTATGCCACCATTCTTGTTTTTGGTCAACATAGAAGATTGTACAAAGAGACTTTGATGAAATACACGGTCAACAGTCAAGGGAAACCACATAACTATCCTTTATACTCTGTTCATTCTGATCTGGACTCCTTCATTTTATACAATGATGGTGACATGGATAGTCAAATTGCACAACTGGAAGATGATGTATGTAACCTGTAGGAAAGTAAAGCAATCTTTGAGGAAAGTAAAACAATGACAATACAAATTGATGAACCAACAGAACCTCTCTGGAGTTTAGATTTCGATTGAGCTGTTAGTAAAGAAGGATTTGGAGCTGGGGTGTGGGTGCATAATCCAAAAGAAAGGTATTCAAAAAGCCATTCTTATAAATTGAATATCCAGTGCACCAATAACATAGCTAAGTATGAAGCATTGATGCTTGGCCTGAAATTGTTGAAAAAGCTTGGTGCCAGAAGAATTTCTGTAAGAGGTGATTCTGAACTTATCATTAAACAAATCAAAGGTGAGTATTCTGCCAAACACCCTAGACTCAGAGCTTATAGAAATGTTGTTTTGGATTTTTTACAATGTTTTACTGAATATGACTTGCAGGTGATTCCCAGAGGCCAAAACATACTTGCAGATGGACTGGCTAATTCGACAGCCACTTGTAAAATACCTTTCCATCCAAATCGCCAATACACAGTAGAGGTGAAATGCAGACCTACTGTCCCAGACAATATGAGGTATTGGCAAGTGTTTGGTAATGATGAACTGATTGATGATTTCTTGCAGTCCGAAAAATCAATTTGAGTGTGCAAACATTAATGTAGATAGTGATAATGATACTGTATCTGATTAATGTAGATACTGATAATGATAATGATAGGATGTTACCTTTCAATTGAAAAAGAAGAAAATTCAGATTTTTTGCAATTGAAAGGTAACATCCTGCCTAGAGGGTTAGTCCCATTCGAAGAACTGTTTGATTTCAATGATGTAGCAAAAAAGCCAAAAATTGAGCCTACTGGGAAAGATGTTGAGGAATGTAACATAGGAACATATGAGGAACCTGAAATGATTAAATTATCCAAATCTTTACCTCCTGAGCAAAAACAAAAATATATTGAACTGTTCAAAGAATTTGTAGATGTTTTTTTCTTGGAGCTATGAAGATTTGAAATCTTATGACACCAGTATCATACAAAACAAAATCCCTATAAAAGAAGATCATAATCCTTTCAAGCAAAAACTTAGGAGAATTAACCCCAAGTTGATGCCCCAAATTGAAAAGGAAATTAAGAAAATGTATGATGCTAAAATCATTGTCCCTCTAAGGTTCTCAAAATGGGTTTCTAATTTAGTTCCTACCAAAAAGAAGAGTGGAGAAATCAAGCTCTAGATTGATTTCAGGAACCTCAACAAAGTCTCACTTAAAGACAACTATCCTCTGCCAAAAATGGATCATATCTTACAAAAGGTAGTTGGATCTAGTAGAATCTCATTATTGGATGGTTTTTCTGGCTCTAACCAGGCCCTTTTCCACCCTGATGACCAAGAGAAAAGAACGTTCACTACACCCTGGGGAACTTTCATGTATGTGAAAATGCCCTTTGGTTTAATGAATGTTGGTGCCACATTCCAGAGAGAAATGGACATTGCTTTTGTGGATGAACTTGGGAGATTTATTTTCATATACTTGGATGATGTAACTATCTATTAAAAAAGTAGATGAAGAACACTTACAACACCTCAGATGAGTTTTTTAAAACTGCAGGAAGTTTGGAATCTCACTCAATCCCAAAAAACCTTGTTTTGTTTAGAGGAGGGTAAACTGTTAGGGCACATAATATCTAAAGAAGGAATCAAGATAGACCCTAGCAGAATTGAAGCCATCCATAAGATAGACCATCCAAGAAACATTAGGGAATTGCAGTCTTTCATAGGAAAAATAAAATTTCTGAGAAGATTTATCCCTAATTTGGCAGAACTCCTCAGAAACATAACAAACATGCTTAAAAAAGATATAAAAATAAAGTGGAACACAGAAGCTAAGCAGTCCTTTGATCAAGTGAAACTGGCATTGACACAAGCTCCTGTACTAATCAGTCCTGATTATACTAAATATTTCTACTTATTCTCTTTTGCTTCCAAGCATACCATTGCAACAATCCTTTTGTAGAAAAACAATGAAGGCCATGAACAACCTATAGCATTTTTCAGCAAATCATTGAGAGATGTTGCATTGAACTACAAAATCATGGAGAAACATAATTTTGACTTGGTAAAAGCAATTAAGGATTTCAGAGTATACATTCTCCACTCACATATCATTGCTTATGTTCCCAATGCGGTGGTGAAAGATATTCTGACTCAAGATAACCTAGATGGCAGAAGAGGTAAATGGATTGTTGTGATCCTTGAGTATGATATGGAAATCAAACCAACCAAGCTGATCAAGGGTTAAGGGTTAGGAAAACTGATGGCTGAATCAAATTTTCATGCTTTAGATATAAAATTTACAGCTGCAGTATATGAACAAGGAGAGCAGGCAACTCCACATGTCAAGGAGGTATTCTCAAATTCTCCATGGTACGCAGACCTTATCTTTGTCTTGCATCATTTACAAGCTCCTCATGGTTTGACAAAAACTAAAGCTAGATTTTTTAAACTTAAAGCTTTGAAATATTGCATTCTAAATGGAAATCTTTACTGGAAAGATGTTGGAGGCATTTTAATGAATTGTTTATTGAAAGATGAAGCTGACAAAGCTTTGTCAGATTCCATGAAGGAGATTGTGGAGGGCATTTAAATTGAAAGGATATTTCTAACAAAATTCTTAGAGATGGTTTTTACTGGCCCACCTTGTTTGCAGATGTCCATAAAAAGGTAACCTCTTGTCACAAATGCCAGATCTTTGAAGGAAAGAGGAAAATTTTGCCTTTACCCTTGAAGCCTATTTCCGTTGAAGCTCCATTTCAACAATGGGGTTTGGATTTTATTGGAGAGATTCACCCACCTTCATTAGGCCAGCACAAGTGGATCCTCAAAGCTACTGACTACTTCACCAAGTGGATTGAATTTGTACCCTCCAGGAAAGCCACTGATGCTGTAAAAAATGATGATAGAGTTTTGCAGCAAGTATCAGATCACTTTGGGACACTCTACAAACTATTACCCTCAGGGCAATGGATTGGCAGAGTCTTCCAATAAGAGTTTGATCAATATTATCAAAAAGATGTTGTAGGAAAATAAGAAGTCATGACACAACAAGTTGGTACATTCACTATGGGCAGACAAGCTTACTACAAAAAGGTCAATTGGTATGTCTCCATATCAGTTGGTTTATGGAATGGATGTTGTTTTTCCCACCTCTTTGGGTGTTCCTGTTATGAAGTTATTACAAGAAGTACAAGTTGAACCAAACGACATACAAAGAAGGATCAATCAAATGATACAGCTGAAACAATCCAGAGAGGAAGTTTATAACCAAATTCAAGCGATTCAAGACAATATTAAGAAAATCTATGACATAAGAACCAAGGATGATGATTTCAAATTGGGTGATCTGGTACTGAAATGGGATTCAAGAAATAAAGACAAGGGCAAGCATGGAAAGTTTGACAATTTATGGAAAGGCCCATTCATAATCCAGGCTTACAGAGGCAACAATGCATTTTTAATCGAGGACATGGATGGGGCAAATCTGTCAAGAGGACCTATCAATGGCAGAATGCTCAAACATTATGTTCCACTAGAATGAATATATTTTTTCACTCATCTCATTGTACAAACCATTTTTACTTTTATGTCATGTGTGGGTGATTTTTATCAGACGGTTGAAGCCCGAAGAGAAGGCCTTAAGCCACTTATCCGGACCGCCAGATTTACAGTTAGAATAAAGCAAATCAGGATGAAGAAAAACACTGGAGAAGAATATTCAAGGCAACAGGTAGCAGGTTCTTGGCACCTCACAAGGAGAGCACCATCCCGAAGTGGAGCCATTGTTATAACCCTATATTTCATAGGATCACCCGGTGATTGGAATGTCTTCCTCTAGTTGTATTATATTGTAAATAATATTTTATTCTGCAAATGATTTAAAAAATAAAAATAAAGAAAAGGAAAAGAAAAGAAAGAATAAAAATCAAAAGAGGGTATAAAAATAAAAAAGAGAAAAAGATAAAACCCCATGAAATAAACTTGGTTTGATTCACACTGTCTAACCATGATCAAACCCTTTAAATTTATGTTGATAGGATAGTGAATAAATTTGGCCAAACAATCTGACCTTGGCCAAATTAGATAGGTTAGTGAATAAGTTTGGCCAAACAGTCTAATATTGGCCAAATATATTAGGTTAGAGTAATTATTGATCCAACAGTTTAAGCTGGGTCAATGTGTTAGGTAATTAGATTAGGAGCTAGGTTAGCATGCTTTATTCCAAGAAAGATTTGCAAAAAATTGTTGAAAATATCTTGTATTTTGAGTTATTTTGATATATTTACATTTGGAAATAACCCCTTGGTGAAAAAAATGAAGAAGGGAGCCTAGCGCAACCCACATATGACTTTTTGTCGTTATTCGACTAAAAGGAGCACATATCTCAGCGGTTGATCAACACACGCCCGAATCTATGGTTGACAGTGAATTCCGGACCCCCCCGACCTCTCTGCCTTTAACGATGTGGGGGAGGTACGTGAGAGTAGTTTTCCCAACGCGCCCCCCCGCAACGTGTCAGCTCCATATCTTACTAGACCCCCCCCCACTCATTTTTGCTTACCACCTACCCCCCCTATGGGGAAACCGCCTAACTTCTCGTCCAATACCTCCCACCTCACTCCACCACCGTACCCCACTACCCTGTCACACGTCACACTCACATCTATCCATTGGCCAATTAATGCCATCCACGTCACACTCATCTACCCGTTGTCCAATCAATGCCGCCCCCTATGACTGTTACTCGTCCAATCACCACCCGCGCCATAACTGATGCAGGAGCATCGCCTTCAAAGTCAAAATGAAAGCGTGGAGGCAAAGGAACGACATCTTAGCATGATAGATTTCACATCAGAAATTAACTCAGAATTAAATCGAGTTGTTGAGATATTTTTGAAAGCAACATTTTTAAATATGCCGTGTTTGTAAAGTCGTGAAGGACTGTAAGGGGTTGCAGATATGGAGTGTTGATTCTTATCTGGCAAAAACTGTTAGTTATTGTAATAGGACAAAGTAGGTAACCACTAAGAGTTTGATAAGATAGGTTACAGACAGGACGACGAGAGCTCATGGATCTGGTCCTTAGATAGTTTATTGTTGCATTGTAATAGGGGAGAATGTATGACTAATTATAAGAGATAGAGATAAGAGAGATCAATCGAACATAGTAGAGTAGAAGAAACACTATGTAATTTGTTTTTCATGAATGAATAGAACAAACAAAATTGTCCCAAATCCTTGGATTGTGTTCATTTGATGTATGAATGAATGAATGTTATATTCTGTGTATGTGATTTATTTCAGTTCGTTCATGTATGATTGTATGAGTTCGTGATGAAACTAGATGAGTTTCAATTGTTTCTCTTCTGACACTCGTATGCAAGGTGTGCATCTCGAACACAAGGAGTGCGTCAACTGAGTCTCAGATTGACTCAGAAGAGTTCAAGGAGAGAACAAGGGAAAATCAGACCAGGTGCAAGGTGTGCATAGCGTCAAGGAGCGACCAAGCATTGAAGAACCAGAACAGGAGAACGCCAGGTGGGTGAGAATAATTTATTTTCAAGAAATCCTTCGATCTGAGTTATCGAAATCCCGAGAACGCAAAGTGTGCGTGGGAAAGTCGAAAATCCTTTAAGGATCAAGCTCGAGAGAGATAGCACTTTCACAAGTGTTAACGAGATCCAAGAGTCAGACTCATAGGAGGAACAAAGGTTCAAGACCTTTGAACACTTAGAAAATATTCTAAGTCACGGAGAGATCAAAAGCTCAAGAGAGAGGAGCAAAAATAGCCGTTGGATCATGCAAAAAAGGATCAACAACCATCTGATTTGAGTGTGGTGCAAGAGCCTTGGCGCTTCGCACACTCAGGAGAGAGAACTCACCAAGGTTTTGAGAACCGAGGTTTCCGAAGCCTGAAGAGCCAGAAACCCGAAGTAGAACCTCATTCGTCCGATCACGGGAACAGATCTGAGCCGTCAGATACCGTGAGTCTAGGGGGGGAAGGTGGAGGTTGAAGAGTCAAAACATCTGAAGCCCGAAGAGCCGAAGAGTCGAGATCCGTCGATCTATAAGTGGACACTTGTCAATAGATCATGAGCTCTAGGTAACTTGTTGTGGAGTTTCGATTGAGAACTGAGACTGCCGAACCCCAAAGACCCGAAGTGATTCAGAGCTATCGGATCTAGGAGAGACGTGGCATAGATCCATGCACTCAGGGTAAAGTCCCAAAGTAATCCTCGATCATTAGATAAAGAGGACACGTGGAAGAAATCTGCATACTTCGCGGGGAGAGAAAAGTTGAGAGTTGAAAAGTCTGAAGTCCAAAGATGCGAAGGGTTCGCAATCATTGATCCAACGAGGACACACATCGGTGGATTAGAGTCTTCAGATAAAATCCAAACAAGGGAAAGGTTGAAGTTTGAGAACTTCGAAGTCCGGAGTTCCGAAGTGATCAACACTGTTGATTGAGCGAGACAGGTGTCCGTAGATTGTCAGCTATGGGGGATAAAAGTACGGAAGGAGATGGGCTTGAGATTTCAAAATCCTGAAGTCCGGAATTGCGAAGAAATCACATCCGTTTATCTCAGAGAGATAGATCTGGTCCGTCAATTGGGAAAGAGTAGATCTGAACCGCCAGTTTGGAAGTATCATCAAGATCGCGAGATCAACGATCCCGTAGCATTGCGGGGACAAGAGTTGCGCGGAGGTTAAAATATCAAGGACGAGCCGCAATTCAAACCGTGGTTTCATCCGAAGGACACGTGGAAGCTTGAAGAGGATTGCGGGACCAAAAGTAGTTTGATTTCAAACCACTTGTGACCACTCCCGCAATCGCGTGGTCATCGTCTGAGGTCACATTCAAGAGAGGGCTTATCTAAAAAGGAGCTATCGCTCAACACTATGATATTTCACAGTAGAGTGAAAGGGAAGGTCGCGGGTTCTATTAGACCTACACCAAGAAGTTGAAAGGGCCTGTGTCTTGATACAGAAGGAAACCATTAAGGTTTCAGAGAGTCATCAGACTCAAGAATTGGAGATCCTTTGACCGGGAGGTCGTGCAGCCCTACGAGGGAGTAGGGGGGCTGCATCAGGTGGTATCAGAGCTGATATTAAGTTTGTTTGCAGACAACAAGCAAAAGAGAAAGGAGGTAAGTTGGTATCAATTGTGGTATCAAGAAATTTGATTTTTGTTTGTAGGTGATGCAATGAATCATGCCACCCAGGAGGCGTAGAGCGAATCTAGAAATGGAAGATGAAATGAGGCAAATCTGAATGAGACCGGATGCCATGGAAAAAACACAGAGGAGAGCACCAAACGCTGGAGATATTAGTGAAGTTGAGACAGAAGAAGTAGAGGCCGAAGAAAATGTAGCAAAGGATGTTGCACAAGATCGCTTAATAAAAGTTGTTTCAAAGATAGGAGCCAGAGCAAGAATAGAGGTGCCAATGTATGAAGGCAATTTAGAAGTTGAAGAATTGTTAGATTGGGTATGTGCTATGGACAAATACTTCGATTATGAAGATATCGAATAAGACAAGCTGGTGAAACATGCAGTGACAAGACTCAAAGGTCATGCAACACTATGGTGGGATGAACTGAAAGCCGAACGCAGGAGCAATGGTAAGAAGAAAATTAAGAACTGGGATAGGATGGTAGCCAAGCTGAAGGCCAAATTTATCCTTAAGGATTACCAAATCAATCTGTTCAGGAGATTATAGAACCTGAAGCAGAGGAGATTATTAGTGAAGGAGTACACTGAGGAATTTTACAGACTAAACATTAGGGCTGGATAGAAAGAGAACGAAGATGAGAAAACAACCAGATATATCAATGGGCTGAGATATGAAATCAAAGAGGAGATCAACATGATGTATGTTAGTACAATCGAGGATGATGATCAAGCAACCTTGAAAGCTGAAGAGAAATTGGCCAGGAAACAAAGCCAATGAAGCAGAGGAGGAAATTCAAGCAGAGGTAAGGGAACCACTAGAGAGAATTTCCAGAAGCTGAAGCCTGAAGCTGACAAAAAACATAGTCACCATGAGAAGGGTGGAAGTTCTAAAGAAGGACAACATGGAGGAAGAAGCTCTTTTTCCAGAGGAAGAGGAAGAGGAAGAGCCAGGGGAGGCGTAGTTAAATGCTATACCTATGGAAAACCAGGGCACAAGTCTTGGGAATGCCCCGAGATAAATAATGAAGGAGAAGGTGAAGCACACGTTGCTGAAGCACAGAAGCATGTGGAAGAAAAAGCAACAGAAGGAGGAAAGAACCTCACGATGAGGAAAATTCTTCTTAAACCAGAGAAGGATGTAGAGGAACCAGTTCAGCGAACAAGTCTATTCAGAACTGTTTGCAAAGAGAAAGACAGAGTTTGCAAGGTGATCATAGACAGTGGGAGCACTAACAATCTAGTATCCACAAAGATGGTGGAGAAGCTGGAGTTGAAGACAACTGCACATCCAAACCCGTACAAGGTATCATGGTTGCAGAAAGGACATCAAGTAATGGTAAGTCAACAATGGCAAGTAGAATTTAAAATAGGAGGTTATAGGGATGAAATATTATGTGATGTAATTCCTATGGATGTCTGTCATATTTTATTGGGGAGACCATGGCAGTTTGACCGAAAAGTTATTCATGATGGAAGAAAGAATACTTATACCCTAGAAAAGAATGGAAGGACACATATGTTGTTACCCATAGAAGATAAAGAGGAAAAGAGAGAGGTTAGTTCAAGTATACTTCTCATGAGTGGAAAGGAACTCTTGAATGAAGTAAATAAGGAAAAAGAAATGCAGTTTGATGTAGTGAGGAAGCCTAGAGTTATCCTTACAAATAGTTCTGTAGAAGATTTGCCTGAAGAAATCCAAGAATTGTTAGAAAACTTTGCTGACATAGTAGTGGATGAGTTACCTCACTCATTGCCACCCATTAGGAGTATAAGCCATCATATTGACCTTATTCCAGGATCTAGTTTACCAAACAAAGAAACTTATAGATTGACACCTAGAGAGAATGAGGAAGTCAAAGATCAAGTCCAAGAGTTGTTGGATAAAGGTTTAGTCAGGGAAAGCCTAAGCCCATGCGCAGTACCGACTGTGTTAAGTCCAAAGAAGGATGGAGGATGGAGAATGTGTATAGATTCCAGAGCCATCAACAAGATAACCATTAGGTATAGATTCCTTTTACCGAGGATGGATGATTTGATGGATTTCTTGAGTGAAGAAAGCTAATTTTACAAGATAGACTTGAAGAGTGGATATCATCAAATAAGAATGAGAGAGGGAGATGAATGGAAAAAAACATTCAAGACAAATGAAGGATTGTTTGAATCGATGGTCATGCCATTTGGGTTGACAAATGCACCAATCACATTTATGAGATTGATGAATGAAGTATTGAAAGACTTCATAGGCAAATTTGTCATAGTATATCTGGATGACATACTAATCTTCAGTAAGACAAAGAGAGAACACTTAAAACATCTGACATTAGTGACAGAAAAGTTGCAGCAAGAGAAGTTGCTGATAAATATGAAGAAATGTTCTTTTATGAAGACATAACTCATATACTTGGGTTTTGTGATCTCTTCAAATGAATTGAAGATGGATCCAGAAAAGGTAAGATCAATCAGAGAATGGCCATCACCAAGCAACATATTTGAGGTAGTAAGTTTTCATGGGTTAGCAATATTTTATAAAAAAATTATCAGAAATTTCAGTGGTATATGTGCACCCATGATGGACACTGTGAAGAAGAAACACAAGTCCTTCAGTTGGATAGAGGAAGATGAAAAAAGTTTCAAAGTGTTGAAGGAGAAAATCACAGAACAACCAATTCTGGTCTTACCAGATTTTGGAAAAAAGTTTCAGGTGAGATGTGATGCAAGTGGATTAGCTATTAGAGCAATCTTGAGTCAGGATAATAGGCCAATTCCTTATTTTAGTGAGAAGTTGAATGACACCAAGCATAAATATTCCACGTATGACAAAGAATTTTATGCAGTGATTCAAGTTTTGAAGAAGTGGAGGCACTATCTAATTCCTAAATAATTTGTCTTGTATAGTGATAACCAAGCTTTGCAATTTATTACTAGGCAAGAAAAGTTGAATCAGAGACATGCAAAATGGGTAAAATTTATGCAGAATTTTACTTTTATTATTAAACATATTGTTGGAACTGCTAACAAAGTTGCAGATGCTTTGAGCAGGAGGAGATTGATTGTACATGAATTCCAAGTGGAGACCTTAGGGTTTGAACACCTCAAGGAGATGTATAAAGAAGATGCAGATTTCAAGGAAGCTTATGAGGCATGCAAGAATCCTTTATTGGGAGATAGAAGCCCATGGACTGAATATTTGATCCAGGATGGATTATTGTTCAAGGGAAGCCAATTGTGCATACCGAAATGCTCAATGAGAGATAACTTGCTAAAAGAGAAACACAATGGAGGTTTAGCTGGACATTTTGGTCATGATAAGACATTTGCACAGCTGAGTAATTCGTATTATTGGCCGAGCATGAGGGCAGGAGTGGAAAATTTTGTGAACAAATGCATAATTTGTCAATATGCAAAAGGAATACAAAAAAACACTGGTTTGTATCAACCATTACCAGTTCTAGAAAGGCCGTGGGATGCAATCAATATGGATTTTGTTTTGGGATTGCCTAGAACTAAAAAAGGAAGTGATTCCATATTTGTTGTGGTGGACAGATTTTAAAAAATGGCACATTTCATACCATGCCAGAAGACAAACGATGCTACACACATAGCCAATTTGTTTTTCAGAGAAGTAGTGAGACTACATGGATTACCGAGGAGCATAGTCTCAGACAGGGACACCAAATTTGTAGGACACTTTTAGAGGAATCTATGGAAGAGGTTGGGGACAAACTTGTCCTTTAGTTTAGCATATCACCCTCAGACAGATGGACAGACTGAAGTAGTAAACAAGAGTTTGGGAGACTTGTTGAGAAGTTTAGTCACTAAGCAAGGTCGTCAATGGGATCAGATTATGGCACAAGTAGAATTTGCATTCAACAATTCAATGAACAGGAGCACGGGAAAAAGCCCATTTGAAATTGTGTATGGTATACATCCAAGAGGGATTTTAGAGTTGAGAGATCTGAATCAAGATGAGTTCAGAAGTGCTGGAGTAGAGGATTTTGTAACAAAAATGCAGAAACTCCATGATAGAGTCAGAGAACAACTACAGAACAACAGCCAGAAATATAAGGACAAAGTTGATCAAAAGAGGAGAGAAGTTCAATTCGAAGTTGGAGATGAAGTTTTAGCTCATTTGAGAAAAGAAAGGTTTCCAAGGGGAACGCATAACAAGTTGAAGATGAAAAAGATAGGACCATGCAGGATTCTCAGAAAATTCGCAGCCAATGCTTATGAAATTGAGTTTCCAGATAATGTTGGGATATCGCCGATATTCAATGTTGCAAACCTATATCCTTACAAGAGAGATGAGGCAGGGGAATCAGATGATCAAAAAGAAGTTCAATGGGAAGAACAATTGCCCACGACAGAAAAATCTCAAATGGAGAAAATCATTGAACAAAGAGATGGAAAGAAGACCAAGAGGAAGACATCTCCCGAGTATTTAGTGAAGTGGAAAGATCATCCAATGGAAGATGCAAGTTGGGTCACAGAACCTGATATTTCTAAGCATGGAAAAACAGTACATGAGCTCATGGACATGATTCCATGAAAATTTTAACCAGAGGAGTATGATGCAGGAGCATCACCTTCAAAGTAAAAATGCAAGTGTGGAGGCAAAGGAATGACATCTCAACATGACAGAGTTCACATCAGAAATTAACTCAAAATTAAATCGAGTTTTTGAGATATTTTTGAAAGCAACATTTTTAAATATGCCATGTTTGTAAAGTCGTGAAGGACTGTAAGGGGTTGCAGATATGGAGTGTTGACTCTTATCTGGCAATAACTGTTAGTTATTGTAATAGAACAAAGTAGGTAACCACTAAGAGTTTGATAGGATAGGTTACAGACAGGACGATGAGAGCTCGTGGAGCCGGTCCTTAGATAGTTTATTGTTGCATTGCAATAGGGGAGAATGTATGAGTAATTATAAGAGATAAAGGTCAGAGAGATCAATGGAACAGAGTAGAGTAGAAGAAACACTATGTAATTTTTTTTTCATGAATGAACAGAACAGACAAAATTGTCCCAAATCCTTGGAATGTGTTCATTTGATGTATGAATGAATGAATGTTATATTTTGTGTATGCAATTTATTTTACTTCGTTCATGTATGATTGTTCAAGAGATTGTCTGTATGAGTTCGTGATGAAACTGGATGAGTTTCAATTGTTTCTCTTTTGACACTCTTATGTAAGGTGTGCATCTCGAACGCAAGGAGTGCGTCGACTGAGTCTCTGATTGACTCAAAAGAGTTCAGGGAGAGAACAAGGGAAACTCATACCAGGTTCAAGTTGTGCACAACGTCAAGGAGAAACCAAGCATCGAAGAACCAGAACAGGAGAACGCCAGGTGGGTGAGAAGAATTTCTATCCGAGAAATCCTTCGATTTGAGTAATTGAAATCCCGAGAACGCAAGGTGTGCGTGGGAAAGTAAAAAATCCTTTAAGGATCAAGCTCGAGAGATATATCACTTTCACAAGTGTTAACGAGATCCAAGAGTCAGACTCGTAGGAGGAACAACGGTTCGAGACCTTTGAACACTTAGAAAATATTCTAAGTCATGGAGAGATCATAAGCTCAGGAGAAAGGAGCGACAATAGCCATTGGATTGCACAACAAAGGATCAATAACCGTCTGATTTGAGTGAGGTGCACGAGCCTTAGCACTTCGCACACTCAGGAGAGATAACTCGTCAAGGTTTTGAGAACTGAGGTTTTCGAAGCCCGAAGAGATGGAAACCCGAAGAAGAATCTCAATCGTCCGATCACAGGAACATATCTGAGCCATTAGATACCGTGAGTCCGGGGGGGAAGGCGGAGGTTGAAGCATTGAAACATCCGATGCCTGAAGAGTCGAAGAGCCAAGAACCGTTGATCTATAAGTGGACACTTGTCAATAGATCATGAGCTCCGGGTAAGTTGTTGTTGAGTTTTAGTTGAGAACTAAGATTGTCGAACCTCGAAGACCCGAAGTGATTCAAAGTTGTCGGATCTAGGAGAGACGTGGCATAGATCCATGCACTCCGGGTAAAGTCCCGAAGTAATCCTCGATCATTAGATCAAGAGGACACATGGCAGAAATCCTCATACTTCGCGGGGAGAGAAAAGTTGAGAGTTGAAAAGTCCGAAGATGTGAAGGGTTTGCAACCGTTGATCCAACGAGGACACACGTCGATGGATTAAAGTCTTCGGATAAAATCCAAACAAGGGAAGTGTTGAAGTTTGAGAACTCCGGAGTCTGGAGTTCCGAAGTGATCAACATCGTTTATTGAGAAGGACAGGTGTCCATAGATCGTCAGCTCTGGGGGATTGGAGTACGGAAGGAGTTGGGCTTGAGATTTCAAAATCCCAAAGTCCGGAATTGTGAAGAAATCACATTCGTTGATCTCGGAGAGATAGATCTAGTCCGTCGATCGAGAAAGAGCAGATCTAAACTGCCAGTTTGGAAGTATCGTCAAGATCGTGAGATCGACGATCCCGTAGCATTGCAGGGACAAGAGTTGCGCGGAGGTTAAAATATCGAGGATGGGCCACAATTCAAACCGTGGTTTCATCAGAAGGACACTTGGAAGCTTGAAGAGGATTGTGGGCCCAAAAGTAGTTTGATTTCAAACCACTTGAGACCGCGCTTGCAATCCCGTGGTCATCGCCCGAGGTCACATTCAAGAGAGGGCTTATCTAAAAAGGAGCTATCACTCAACACTCTGAGACTTCACAGCAGAGCGAAAGGGAAGATCGCGGGTTCTATCGGACCTGCACCAAGAAGCCAAAAGGGCCTGTGTATTGATACAGAAGGAAACCATTAAGGTTTCAGACTCAAGAATCGAAGATCCTTTGACCGAGAGGTCGCGCAGCCCTACGGGGGAGTAGGGGGGCTTCATCAATAACGGGCACCCCCCCTACACCGATTAAATCCGTTTCTTCAGTCGACATAGCTTTGTTTCCTATTTTCAAGCTAACCACCACCAGACACACCGTCGACAGGCGCCACTTAACCGGGTAATTACAGTCAATACCTTTTTTCCGTCTTCAGATCTCTGATTAATTGATATCTTACAAATATTTATATTGCTTTCCATGGGTGTATTTGTTATGTATGTTAATGGATTATGATGATTTATATGCTAACATTATATATAAATACCACATGCTTGCATATATTGGTTGTTGAAGACAAGTTGTAGGTATAAATCTTTGGGTCGCATGCTCAACAATATTCTTCTTTGGACATCGAGACAAGGTTGGATTCTAGCCTTCTCTTGTTGTCATTTCATTTTTACAACATACTTGAGATTAGATGTTAAGCCCTAAATTGTGGCACATTACCCCTTAATTGGAGAATATTACATTAGTATTGTTATTTTATTTATGTCGGCTTGGGTTCATTAGTTGTAATTGTACCTCCTAGTCTCCTATATATACCAAGGAGACCTTTTCATTTGGAATCATCTTGTATTTTTGAATTCATGTAATGTATAAGGATGTTTCCCCCTCGAAGAGGCTTATTATCTGAATTTCTCTCTTTTTCAAGGAATTAAGTACTTATTCTGAGGTTTTTTTATGCTATTTTGATATTTGGTTCTTAACATTTGGTATCAGAGCTAGACAATCCTAAGGACTAGCTTCTTCAAAACAAGTCTTCTTGTAATTTTTGCTACAATTTTTTCTCTGGAAGATTTTGGGATACATAATTTATATGGTGTAGAGGAGACATATAGAGCCAACTTGAGTTCAAATTTCGTATTTTGGTTCGTTATATCTTTGGAGATACATTCTGTTCAAGTTAGGGTTTTTGACTAGTCCTAAAACTAGTCTGAAACATGTCTTCTTGGCATTTTCGCTCCAAATTTTTTCATCTTGGTTTTAGTTTCTGAAATTTTTACAGTAAGAATACAACATAGTGAAGTATCGTATGTACAAATTTAAGCCCTTGATTTGTTGTACTATGAAAGGTATTCTCTTAGGAAACTAGGGTTTTTGGGTTGTCCATATTTTAGTCTAAAACAAGTGTTCTTGGGAAAACTATTATATCTGAAGCTACATACCTCCAAATTGAGTGAGACATGTTCCATTGGTTAGGGTATGGACCAAATTTTTACTGGTGCAAATTTCAATTTTTTTGTGAAGATAGTGACATGCGGTAGGCCGTACAAGTTTTCTCTCCTGAAAGGGAAAAAATCAGCACATCTTGGGAAAGTTATCATAAAATTCTCTTGGAGAATCCAATCTTGGTCTAAGATGTGGGGTTGGAAAGAAGACACGTCATGCTACCTCGGGCCAAAATTTTAGACTCAGAAGGGCCAAAATTGTAGGGCTACAACAGAATAAAGGTTGGCTAGCAGAACAATCTCCAAATCAGGGTTTTAAAAGGTGTGTTTTTGTTTTTGGAAATTTGCATATCTTTTGACTAGAAGATCCAATTGGGGTGATTCAAAAAGTGGAATAAAGTGGGATAAAAGGAGTATCACATAAATTTGGGAGAATATTAGAGATTTTTAGGTATAGACATATTATGGCGTCTCTTAACATAGGATCTTTCGTTACTTGTCAATGCTACAACCCAGGGACAATGTGGTTGTTCCACGTACCTAGAGTATATCGAAAGGCCCTTTTGAATGGTTGCGCATTAGAAAACACTAATACAGATTTGAGCTCCCACGTACCTGGTGTATATCGGGAGACTCCCTAGAATCCTTAGACGAATCGAGTAAACCATTTATCTGTCTTGTTGCTATAGTACACCGAGAACAACACTCAGGGAGATCAATCTCTAGTACCTGGGTAGTCGGATAGTATGACTAAGGGCATGGTCAAGCCTCCTAAGTTAGTTCCTTGAGATTTATGGTCGAGTACTATTGTTGGACCCTGCATGTATATCAAATAGATATAACACCTGACACTCCCTTGTCTGTGAGGACCTCTGCCTAAGCCAATTAGGAATTCCTACCTTGCAATGATACTAGACCAACATGCCACCAAAAAAGGGAACTTCGACACCAAATAATCCATCAGATATTCCTGCTTGGACTCTTGATGAAGGTGCAAAAATGTGCAGGGACATATATGATTTACAAAATAAGGTAGTAGAAAAATCTGAACTACAAAAGATGATGGATTCAACTGAAGCTAAGCAGGAAGCGATGATGTATACTAAGATGGATGGTATAAAAGAGAAGATCATGAAAGGGTTGAAAACTTTTCCAATAGAGAGGCCACCTGAAAGTGACAATGTATCCCATGAAATTCATGCTGAGGACAAAAGGAAGATGAATCAAGACTGGAGAAACTCCAGCTTTGGGTTGAAGACCAACCACTTCCCTAAGATCGATATGAGGAAGTTTGATGGGAAGGATCCAATCACATGGATACTCGAGATGGAGCACTTCTTTGATCTACATGATGTGCCACACACACAAAAGGTATGAATTGCGTCCTTATATTTATAACCTAATCAGTTTGTGTGGTATCGATGGCTTTGTTCTCGCAAATCACTTGTCACTTGGACAATTTCCATGGAAGAAATGATAAAACACTATGAGGATACAAGGAGAAATACCTTATTCAACCAATTGATAAATCTCAAGAAAAAGGGTTCAGTTGCGAAGCACATTGAGAACTTCCAAAGATTGAATACAAAGGTAACAAATATTCCAGATGCGCACTTGATTGATGTCTTCATAGGAATTTTAAAGGATGACATTCAACATGAGGTTTGCCTTTGGGAACCCAAATCATTATAGAATGTGTTCAGGGTGCCGAGAAATGTTGAAAGTAAAAATCCGACTATGGATACTAGAAGGACCACCCCTAACACCTATCGAGAGAATAATGTTCCTTCTTATAAACCACCTCAACCTACAAGGTTGACACCTCAACAATTGGAGGAAAGAAAAGAAAAAGGTTTATGCTTTAATTGTGACAACAAGTACAGTAAGGGACATA
>SNQJ01S0000344.1:288493-307307 GCA_010110895.2 Picea sitchensis | reverse complement strand
GACACCTCAACAATTGGAGGAAAGAAAAGAAAAAGGTTTATGCTTTAATTGTGACAACAAGTACAGTAAGGGACATAAGTGTGGTGAGAAGAAATTATTCTACATAGATTGTGAAGAGGAACAAGAACAAGAACAAGAACAAGAATCATCTAAAAATGAAGATGTAGAAGAGATTTATTCTAAAGAGATGACTCTCGCCATATCATGTCATGCATTTACTGGAATTAACACTCCTCAAACCCTCAAGATCGAAGGATATATAAAAAATAAAAAGGTAATAGTTCCAATTGATTCTGGTAGTACTCATAATTTCATTCACTATAAATTATCCAAAGCTCTCAATTGCTTTATATATCCAGTGCCAGAGTTTCAACTAATGATTGCAAATGGAGGAACTATTAATTGCTCAAGAAACTTCCATAAGATCAATCTTACTATGGGGAATATGTAATGAATAGTACAATGATTTCTATACCCATGGGTGGTGTTGATGTTGTACTAGGGGTCGAATGGTTACAATCATTGGGAACAATGGATTTTAATTTTCAAGAACTTTTCATGAAATTTTCATTGGAAGGAAAGGAATGTGAGTTAAGAGGTATCATAGGGAAACCCAATAAGGTGTTAAGCTCTAATGGCATGACAAAATTATTGAAAAAGAGGCATCATGGTGTAATTGTAAAACTATGCTCACTAGATGTTCAAACATCTAAGACATCTATTCCCCTATATCTCCAAGGGATCATTGATAAGCATTCCAAAGTATTTGAAGATATTCCGAGAGTTCTTCCACCCACTCACGATCATGATCATGCTATTCACTTAATTCCTGGGAGTGTTCCTCCTAACATCGTGCCTTACAGATACCCTTATGTCCAGAAGAGTGAAATTTAGTGTATGGTTGAAGAAATGTTAGAGGATGGCATTATTAGACCTAACCAAAGTTCTTACTCTGCACCGATGGTAATGGTACTAAAGAAAGAGGGATCATGGCGTATGTGTCCAGATTATAGAGAGCTCAACAAGATCACCATTAAAGACACGTTTTCCATTCCTGTCATTGATGAATTGTTAGATGAACTACATGGGGAAATCTACTTTAGAAAGTTGGATCTTCGTTCAGGGTATCATCGAATTAGAATGAAGGAAGAAGATATCCCAAAAACAACATTCAGAACTCATGAAGGCCATTATGAATTTTTGTTCATGCCTTTTGGCCTCATGAATGCACCTTCCACATTCCAAGGGTTAATGAATTATATTTTCAATCCCTTCCTTCGAAAATTTGTGTTTGTATTTTTTGATGATATACTAATCTATAGCAAGTCTTGGGAAGATCATGTTCCACATGTTGATAGGGTGCTACAACTACTAAAGGAGTAACATCTATATGCAAAACCGTCCAAATGTTTCTTTGGGATGAAGGAGGTAGAGTATTTGGGCCATATTGTATCTCATGAAGGTGTCAAGGTAGACCCTAACAATATTAAATCCATGATGTACTGGCCAATTCCCAAAACATTGAAGAATCTTAGAGGATTTTTGGGTTTGACAGGTTACTACTGCAAGTTTGTTCAGAACTATTGAAGAATAACAACACCTTTAACTGCATTAACTAAGAAGGATACATTTTCATGGACTCCAGAGGCAACTCAAGCTTTTGAACAACTTAAAGAGGCAATATGCAAAGCTCTTGTCTTGACCACACCAGACTTCACAAAAATCTGTATTGTGGAATGTGATGCCTCGAAAAATGGCATTGGTGTTGTTCTAATGCAAGAAGGAAGGCACCTTGCTTTTGAAAGTCGGACACTCAAGGGAAAGGACTTACACAAACCCATTTATGAGAAGGAAATTATGGAAATACTACACGCATTGAAGCAATGGCGCCCTTACCTAATAGGTAGGCACTTCAAGGTCAAAACATATCATGAAAGTATTAAATACTTCTTGGAGAAAATACCACCTTTAGAAGAGAAACACAAATGGGTGACCAAGATGTTGGGTTATGACTTTGAAATCATCTACAAAAAAGGGAAGCAAAATGTTGTGGCAGATGCACTATCAAGAAAGGATGAATATATTGAGGCATTTCTCTGTGTTATCTCTATCATCCAATCTGATTGGATAACAAAATCAAGGGATGAATGGAAGAATGACGAAGAAGTGTGGAATATCATTCAAGGGTTGCAACAGGATTCCCATGCATCAGATACATTTACATGGAAAAATTATTCACTATGGTAGAAATATTGCTTATATTTATGTAAGAACTCCCAACTCAAACAAAAGGTACTTTTGAAATTGCACACCTGTCCGGTAGGAGGTCACTCAAGATTTTTGAAAACCTATCACAAGATCAAGAGGGAATTGTTTTGGGATGGCCTTAAAACTGATGTTCAAAGGTTTGTGGCAGAATGCTTGGTTTGCCAACAAAATAAGGTGGAAACAATTAAGACCCCGGGTCTTTTATAACCATTAGCCATTCCAAGTCAGCGCTAGGAGGAGGTTTACATGGATTTCATCACAGGGTTACCAAAGTCTGAAGGAAAGAGTGTCATCACGGTGATTGTTGATAGACTTACCAAGTATGCACACTTTTGTGCACTCTCTTATTCTTTCAAAGCCAGTAGAGTTGCTACTACATTCACGGAGACAATTCAAAAGCTACATGGAAGTCCAAATATTATTGTAAGTGACAGAGATCCCATTTTCATTGGACATTTTTGGACATAATTATTTTCTTGTTTGGGTACTCAATTGGCTCATAGCTCATCTTATCATCCTCAATCTGATGGACAAACTGAGATACTGAAAAAATGTCTAGAAGGCTACCTTTGTTTCTTTGTCTTTGATAAACAAACACAATGGTTCAAGTGGTTACCCTTGGTAGAATGGTGGTACAACACTTCCTTTGACACTGCAACAAAAATGACACCATTTACAGTGCTTTATGGATATCACCCACCATCCATCACTTCTTCTCTAAGAGAAAAATATAAGGCTCAAGTAGTGGAAGATCACATCAATCATCATCAACAAGTTCTCCAACTCTTAAAGGACAACCCGACCAACACAAAATCACATGAAACAACAAGCAGATCAACATCGTAGTGAAAGAAGTTTTGAAGTAGGGGATTGGGTATTTTTAATACTACAACCATACAAACATATGTCCCTCAAGCAAGCTAAGAAGGATAATAAATTATCACTGAAGTACTATGGCCCTTATAAGGTGTTCCAAAATATTGGTACTATGGCATACAAATTGGAGCTCCCTGCATCTTCACGAGTACACCCAATTTTCCATGTTTCATTCTTAAAGAAGGTTATATGTGACAATATCCCAGTTCAAACTATATTTCCAGAACTTGAAGAGGAAGGAAAAATCATATTGGAGTTTGAAGCTATCATTGACACAAGAATTCAACAGTATAAGAATAGATCAATTTCGAAGCATCTCATTAAGTGGAAGAAACTACCTGCTGAAGATTCCACGTGGGAAGATGAGTCTTTTATACATAAGCATTTAGAACTACTCAGGCGTTGAGGACAACACTTGTCTAAAGGGGAGGGGCATGTTAAGCACTAAATTGTGGCACATTACCCCTTAGTTGGGGCACATTACATTAGCATTATTATTTTATTTATGTCGGCTTGGGTCCATTAGTTGTAATTGTATCTCCTAGTCTCCTATATATACCAAGGAGACCTTTTCATTTGGAATCATCTTGCATTTGTGAATCGATGTAATGTATACGGAGGTTTCCCCCTCGAAGAGGCTTATTATCTGAATTTTTGTCTTTGTCAAGGTGTGGAGTACTTATTCTAAGGTTTTTTATGCTATTTTGATATTTGGTTCTTAACATTAGAGTTGATTTCTGGGTGTCATTCCGTCTGTTCTGGTTTTCCCCTAGCCATAGAGAAATTTTCCTTGTAACAATTGGATATCCAAAAAATTAGACGAGACAACATGCAGGCCCGACCTAAAAATTGGCTAACTTGGTCGCCATAAAAATGAGATAATGTGAGATAAGTAGTAGCACAACCATACCAGTTTGGGGAACTTCTATGGGCATTCGACATTAATGAAATATCTAATTTTTATTGAAAAATACTGTGAATAAATATGTAATTCACACAGTGTTGCATTGAATCGAAAATTTGATATTGTTGGGCAAGTGTTGGTGCTTTGGATCCATTAATGGAGTTTTCTTCAACATAACAAGGTAGTTGAAAATATCTGACAAGGACCTCACCCGAGCATGCCCCGAGAATCTTTCCAAACCTAATTCTAAAGCCATATTTGTAATTATTTTGCTACTTTGTCATGGCCAATGAGCGATATATCGCGCAATCAAATTTTCATAATTTTCATGAGCTCGGGTGAAGTCTTGATAATGCACTGCTATTTCAATAGAATTAATGGATCATGCACGACACAAACTGCAAAATATATGCATATAAAGAGTTTAAATGATCATTAAATTATGGCATACTTTGGACATATGCTCGAGAATCGAAGATGAGCATTATTTATCTGATTCCCTCAATGTATGATTAAATTTCCATACACAAATTTGTTGCATCTTCCTCTACTCGTTATGGTCATTAGGAATTCTATTCTTATTAAAGGCTGAACAACACCTATTATCTCATGGATATTATTATTTCTCAATGTCATCATCAACTAATCCAAATATTGTATCTAAGTTGTAGAAAACCCTTTGTTTACAATAATTGAAGATGCAAATGGAAGAAGAACAAGTCAAATTCTCAAAGAAAATTATTGAAAGCAAAATTGAGGTTGATTTCGATATAGTATGTTCAACTAAAGAAAATTGTTCAATGGCACATCGATGTTTAAAAGTTGCATAAATTTTAAGTACAAGATTAATTTGCATCTTAAATATGTTCAATATGAATAACTCTAATATGTTGTCAATTTTGATGACATTGGTTCTCCTCGTTAAAGTAAATGTTCTTTCAAATAAGAAAAAAAGATTAGAAACAATCTAAAATACCACTTTTTTCAAATTCTTATATGAACTGATGATTTTCGGTTTTGATCGGAAAAGCCACAACTATTTCACTCATCAGAACTGATGATTCTTTGAAAGGAAATCCGATTTATTTTATCTGAAGTAAACCATCTATCTTTCTGGCTTTAAAACTCATACTCTTTACTATTAATATGACTCTGACAAGTCCCCTAGGAGGCCTCAAGCATTAGGCTTTGAAACAATGTCTTTATCTTTCAGTTAACGAGTGAGCAAAATATTAAAAATGTCATTTGGAGTATAAAACATGGAACACTCGTTCAAGTTTCGTGAGATATCAACATATGAAGGTAGGTGATAATCTTGGCCTAGATATGGTATGTTTTTGCCAAAAACGATTTAAGGAAACATTTTCATGAGGATTTTCCCAAACATGAATGTTATTTAAATCATGACACACCATATCGGTCCTATAATAATGACCTAAAATTAACTATGTGAGCGTGGGTTGTGTGGGCACGCATGCTGAGGAGGGGTGATGCCAGGCATTTCCCCCCACCCCCATTACATTGAAATTGCAGAGATGACTCCCATGTCTCATAACACTGAACATTGAACTCTTCAAAGAATATGTGAAGAAGGGTGGCAATCAATACTATCAAGATGAGTCCTGAAAGCATAAATGTACTCCACAAAATCTCATGGCATGTGCACCTCTCCATAGAAAAGACGACAGTGAGAATCGTTGTTTGACTCAAGGCATAAAGATTGAATAAGTTGTATATACCACTTGACATATGGTTAGCATATAAGTAGGGAATTTGTATGTTCACTCCAGGTACAACGTTCTCCAACACCAACTGATTATTATTATCATTAGCATTTCCAATAACAACATGATTAACAATGGTCAAGTAAACAACCCCGTTGTTATTGAGTTGATATGCCATGACCAACTTGATTGGCCAAATGAAAGAAAGCATATGATCGGTAACTCTGTTTTGCAGGTAGGGAAGCCATGTCATTTAATTTAATTTAATTTCTATATTTTAATCCATTGGTGGCCAAAAAACGACAAAGGAAAATATACTATAAAACCATAAAATATTAAATTGGAGAGACTGTAGAAAATATATGAAGAGCTTGAGATATGAACAAGCTTCAATGTTGATAAGAAATTGATATTGTTTGATCCTTCACATATTTTAGGCCTATCAAAAAAATTGGTGACAAAGAAAAATATTGCAATGGTTGATGGGTGTTCTAAATGTGTCAAGAGACAAAATGTCAAGAAAATAGTTTTGGAAGAAAAAATATCTAAAACAATCTTGTCAGCCTGACTCTAATCGGTGATACCAGCTGAGCCTTATTCTAATCAGTTATATCACTGGACATATGCCCATAATATCCAAGATTTGTTGAACCCAAGGGTGCAGGTGGTGGGGAGGGGCGATGCCTACGGTGGGGGGCCATGCCTGGCATCGCCCCTCCCCACCACGCATGCCCACACACCATGTTGGTAATTATTAACATGCACCTATATTAATTGATAATATATTTTTAATCACTCAATGTGTCTTGAAATTATTCACTAATAATATATAATCATTATATATGTCCCAAAAAACCTACCAATCATTAGAGATAAAGGTTTAAATCCGTACATATGCAATATTCCCCTTTTCCATGGTTATTGAATGGTTAATGTTCTATTAATTTAGAGAACCATTCAACAACCCGCTAATTATTTTAACAATGGTTGGGTACAAAATTTTACTCATCTAGTTGAGTAGCGAAATTTGTAAATGTGTTGAACCTGCACATAATGGATCTGTTAGTCACGACTAATTTTTTTATGTGAAATCAAGATTTCAGGATCTAGCAAGACGCTAAATCAGTTTGGAAGCCTAATAAACCAGGGAAGGGTCTAAATATGACAGGAAATAGCTAAATCTGGTAGGAGCACTAAGCTGATGGGGCCCGACGCGTCGCAGATCGTGAACTCTCAAGATGGACGGTTGAGGATGATTTGAGGGGGAAAAGTTACACGAAGGTTAATTTTGGAGATCGGGCCCAAAATTTAAACCATGGTTTTCGTTCGGGGTTACGTGGCGCCACCAGGTGCATTTTGGAGTGAAAAGTGGGTTGCCCCAAACCACTTTCTCACGCCCCCGAAATTCGGAAAAGTATAAAAGGGCATTTTGTTATTTATTTTCTTATTATTTTGAACATTGGACCGTTTGAAACTTGGCGCGACCAACCTCTTTCAATTGCGGCTCAACAATACACCAACTGCACACCATTTTCGCTCGTTTCCAGGTATTTTTCATCACAACCATGGATCCTATCATAACCTCAGTAACAAAACAAGATCCCGTGGCGAATGAAGAAGCCCTAATTGACCGAGATTCATATGTTTTTGATACTGAAATCACCATTTCGCCCATGTCTATGTCCAAAAGCAACATGCCCGTTAAAGTAGGAAGGTGTATACCGTTCCTTGAAGCAGTCTAGGCCACCATAGTCCCTTATGCTGTCGAAATCGCTTTCACTTTTCCAGAATTTATAGGTTGGTGCGCTGAACAGTATTCCCATGAAGAAAGAGTCGTTGTGAATAAACACAGATCCAAGGTCTGTTAGTGTTTCATGGAAACTTGCACAAGAAATCTAGCTAAAGCAAGTACAAACAAAGCTTATCAAGAAAGGAAGAGAGATTCAATATGAAAGAATGAGAAAATACATTCACACTACTCCAATGAGATGATGATTGATACATAGATCATGATCAATATGATACAATGAATGAGTGGAACACACTCATATATAGGGCAAAGTATTCCATAATTAAGAAAAGAAATCAAGCAATTAGCTTTCCTTAGGAATGCATGCATGCATAATAGTGATGGTAAAAATATAAAGTCTAAAATAGAACTAGTCAGTTAACTCCCACTAAACTAGTGTGTCAAAAATATAAATTTCTCAAACACCCCCCCTGAACATCACTATGGAGTAAAAAATGAGTCTCGACTACTAGGACATTTTAGGTACTCATGTACAATGCAACTAATGAACATTGAATAAAAGTGAGAAAAGAGGGAAAACCACGTGGGAACAAAACCCCCCCTCAAAAGATAATGTATCAAAAGAATAAAATGACAGCTGCTACGCAATTGTGTTCTTCATTGCAAGACGATCCCGCAAAGTCTGAAACTTCTGCTCACTGAAAGTCTTCGTGAAGATGTATAAATCTTTATGGATCTGATGAAGTCCTTTGGCAACCCGTCGGGCCTTGTACCTCTTGATCCTGTAGACCCATCTACACTTGGAAATATTCCTTTCTGGTGGACATGGAACCAGATTCCAAGTCTGGTTCTATAGGAGTGAGTCATACTCCTTCTGCATGGCTGCTTGCCATAATGGATTTCCCACAGCCTTATTGTAGTTCTGTGGATCAGTAGATTGAACCATATAGCAATGCATGGGCATCGCAGGTTCTGAAGATGGAAGTACATGAGAAGGCTCCTCATGCTGAGGTCGAGTCATCCTTGAATCCAATGGATTCCCTACAAGGTTACATGTTGCCTAAAGTGTGGTTTGTGCCCTCTTGGGCATCTGCTAAAGCTTCGGCGCTGGCTTCTTATCTGGTTGTACTACTTGCTTATTTCCATGTACAAAATCCGAGTGTATGGAATCATCTCTAATGTCTGAAACTGATGGAAGAACAAGAGTATATGCATGTTGCACTGGAGGTGCATGCAAAGTACTCTCCTTATGTGTAAGTAGAATAGGGGAGTCATCGTAAAAAAACTATGTGAATTTATACAACCTTGACTTGTGATCCACCTCACCAATTGCAATGATGGAATTGTCATGCATGTCGATTACTGAAACTGAATCTGATGTAAATTCAACCTTTTTACCTTTCTGAGCCATCTCATAAACTGAGAGCAGATTCATAGAAAGCTTTGGAACATGTAAAACATTCTCAAAACTGCCATTGTGGAGTTCCACTCTCCCTGCTCCTGCTACTGCTACTGGAGTATCATCTCCCATGAGAATATGGGGTCTTGACATTGGACTCAAAGAAGATAAAATTTCCTCTTTCACTGGCATATGATGGGATGCACCATAATCTATAATCCATGAATCAGATGAGGAATTAATTGCAACCAGAGCATGATGATTACCTTTCTTAGGAGCAGGATCTTCTTTCTTTTGTTTCTTGACTCCCTTTGGAATGAAGTTTCCAAGGTTGTTCTGCTGAAGTGCCTATGCCATAAGATCGTTTTGTTTCTTCATGCATGTGGATTCTTCATGATTTGGTTTATTGTAGTAAGTACACTGATTTCCTTTCTTCTTCTTCTTGGACTCTGAAGAGTCTTTGGAACCTGAAGAATCATTAAAGGGTTTGGAATATCCCTCCTTCCCGTTATGTTTAGATGACAATTTTCCATCATGCATGGTGAGTGCATGTGCTTTGGGATCTTTCATGAGGCCCATCTGTATGAGTTTTGTCTTTTCTTGTATAAGAGACTCAATGAAATAAGCTAACGTAGGCATTTTCCAATTTGTTCCAAAAAGACATCTGCCAGAATGGAAATTGGAGACATATACAGTGTATTCTGGTCCTAGCTTGGCCAAGATTGTTAGAATAAGTTGTTTCTCTTGTGTAGACTTATCAATACCACATTCACCCAAGCTCAAAATCAAATATTTAAATTTAGTAAAGAAATCATGTATATTATCAAAACTTTTAGGGTCTAAGGTATTCAACTCTACCTCAAGCATATGACCTCGCATCTCATCCTGCTTTCCAAATAGTCCTTCCAAGGTGCTCCAGATCTCGTTTAGAGTCTTGCATGCAACAACATGAAACCATAAATCAATGGAGATTAATTCAAGAAGTAGTCATGTTGCCTCATCCTTACGGTTCGCCCATCTCATCTTCTCAATCGCTGATGTAGGTTCTGTTTTTGTCGCCATCGTCAAATTATACAGTCCTATCCTTCTGAGTTGGAATACTGCCATGGGATTCCAATCAAAATAATTGTATGGTGTGAGGATTACCACCAAGTTTGACTGTATAATAGTTGTCATATCCATCTCTTCCACTGTTTCTAAGAACCCCTAAAAATTTACTCTCAATATGCAAATGAAAAATTAAGAAATTAAGAATTCGTATCAGTTTCAAGAGATGATCTTGCAGCTTACTTTCTGAGCAAACGATGAGGAATCTCGCCAAATGGTTGAAAACCCACTTCCAAAATCGATCGATTTACTTTTCTAGTGGGTCGTTTCCTCAAAAACTTTATATGTTGGGAGCAATCATTGCTGAAAGGTACGACTACATATTCGTATCAGTTTCAGGAGGCTATCTTGCGACTTACTTTCTGAGCGAACGGTGAAGAATCTCGCCAAACGATTGAAAACCCACTTCCAAAATGGGTCGATTTACATTCCCATGGAGCCGTTTCCTCAAAAACGTAATATTTTGGGAGGAATAACTGCTGAAAGGTACGACCACGGATTTAGCTCATTAAAACCCTGATTTTCCTTATTCTTTGGCTTGTCTGGATTGCTCCAAGAAACATAGCTCTGATACCATGTCATTGTTTCATGGAAACTTGCACAAAATATCTAGCTAAAGCAAGTACAAACAAATCTTATTAAGAAAGGAAGAGAGATTCAATATGAAAGAATGAGAAAATATATTCACACTACTCCAATGAGCTGATGATTGATACATAGATCATAATCAATATGATAGAATGAATGAGTGGAACACACTCATATATAGGGAAAATCATTCCATAATTAAGAAAAACAATCAAGCAGTTAGCTTTCCTTAGGAATTAATGCATGCATAATAGTGATGGTAAAAATAAAAAGTCTAAAATAGAACTAGTCAGTTAACTCCCACTGAACTAGTGTGTCGAAAATAGAATTTTCTCCAACAATGTGTAGGGTAGAGAGTCTCTCAATTCGAGACTCCCTCGGCATACCATAGTCTTTTTTTGTAATTTCCAAACCTTTCAATGAAGAGAAGCTAATTAGGGTATATAGAGAATGTCCATCAGAGGTCCGAGATTTGTTTTTGCAGACAATTGTCAAACCAAAACATTTTTCAGAGAGTCTACCTTTGCCAATGAATGTGAATATGATGGTTATTGAAGTCCAATGGGTCTGTTCCCTTTTGAGTAAAGTTTTAGGTCTAGACAATGACAAACATGTAGTAGAAGTCATGCTCGGTTTTCTTTTGACTTTTTTTTAAGTCAGAGTCTGGTCTGTCAGTCTGCATCAGTTTTGATCAATTCATAGCTGATAATATCCATAAATAGCTAGTAAATTTTCTCTCTCTAAGGAATTTCAGATACTACACCTATCTGTTGAATATTTTCCTGGAAACCAATAAGAGAGAATTTCCCGAAGCAACATTTGTATCAACTGAATGTAAAAGGATTACATTGCTTATCTTCATAAACAAAGTCATGTCTAGAGTGTACAATTTGATTTTCAATAACAATCTACCTAGATTTTTGGATGACATGAAGAGCTATCTACAGCCAAATCCGGAGAACAGATTGGGGGATTGGGTATTATTCATGCACTCAACAATAATCTGGGTTTATGGTTATCATGAATCCCCCTATCTATTGCCTATTTTTCTGACCCCTAGAATATTTTACCTTGAATTCATCGGGCAAAGAATTATATCTGAGACAAAGCATTTCCTAAAGTTGCATAAAGCCTCCAACCTCAAGTTCCCTTTTATCATTGGCCTTTTCATTGTCAAATCCAGATCATGTTTATCTCAAATTCAAGCAAAGTTCAAAGAGTTCGGTTTTGCACAACTACAGGGAAGTAGGTATGATCCACATCAAATCATATCCAAGAGAATATTGATGAACAAACAAGCCCCTTATGAGCATGAACGGGTTGAGGGTTTCTATAAGTTGACAAATCTAGAAGTCTGTGTTGATACGGAAGCAATCTTGCAAACAACTCAAACACAAGTGGAGGCAACTCTGCAACAAAGTCAAATACAACAATCTTCTCAGAAACTGATAGTCAAAGTTCCTAAGATGAGTGTTTACAACAAGAGAACCCGTTTAGAGGCCATGGGCACCAATGATCAACAAACTGCTCCTAAGAAGATGAAGATTACACAGTCTACACAGATAGTGGATTTAGAAGAAGAAGAGCCTAGAGAACAAGTAAATCTGGATATGGTGGAAAGTGGTACTAGAATTGTAGAGGTTGAAAAGGAAAGCAAACTCCAAAGTGAAGGTGGCTCAAGAACCTTTAGCAACAAGAAATACATCTTTGATAAAACATCTGAGGTAGTTTATCAATCTAAAGAAGATTTGGAAAAACAATATGCTGAGAAGGGAAACATAGCTCTAGGTGAGATGAGGGATTTAGTCCCTGAGGTGGAAAATATTTCTCAGCATAAATCTTTTATGTTCATAGTAAGGGATGTTGAAAAGAGAACCTTTAACATTGCAGTTGTAGATGAAGACAAAGTCTCTGAGATAAAGATAAGGTATGACAACATCGGTGCTCTAGACAATGTCAAATTCCATAAGAATACCAATGATATATTGTATTATGATTTAAGATTGAAGAATTCAAAGTTGTCATCTTATGCAATGAAATTGGAAGGGTAGTTGAGTCAAGAAAAATAATCTAGGAGATCTTGGCAGACTCATGTCAAGAGCCTAGAATCTGAAGGCCCCCAAGGGGTGAAATCCTCGTTGGATGAGAAAGATAAATTAATTCAAAGTTTGAAGAAGAAATTGAAAATGTCTGCTACAGAGCATCCACAAACAACAAAATTGGTTGCTCTAAAACAGGAAAAGGAAACACTTCGTTAAGAGGTATTGGACTACAAGGCTAGGGCATTGCAGCTAGAACGAGAAAAGGTGAAGTGGTCACAAGAGAAAACATAATTGCTAAACAAGGTTGTAGTTGTACCTCGTGCTGCAGAAGCTGGGCCAAACACTGAAGGACTTGTCTAGGCTATGTCACAAGTTAGCCTGAAAGAAGAAGAAATCAAAGGGCTAAAAGGAAGCATAGAGAAATTGAAGCAGGAGATGCAGACAAAGGATGAAATAATGGCTCAATTTCAAAAGGAGAATGAAGTCTTGCAGGAAAGGATAGATAAATGGAAAATGAGATTAAGAGGCAAAGGCCTGTTGCAGGGGGCCAAGCATATATATTTGACTCTATAGTTGTTGAAGCTACCAAGTTCAGAATATATTTGAATTTCATTAATGATAAAGACAACATAGCCATCACAGCCAGAAGCAGGTGCACTGTTGTGAATGAAACGTTAGAAAAGAAACCATCAGAATGGGCCCAAAATGCCATAAATCTACTCAACTCCATTCATACTGCATACCTTAAGACTATTGGAGTTAAATATAGAACTACATTGATTATCTGGGCCAGAAGGGTTATTGCTAAACGTAACCTGTTGAAATCAATCCAAACTAAGGCAACACAGATGGAACAAAGTGTGCAAGAGTTCAAGGGTTTGTTTGAAGAATTGTTTATCAAAGGCCTTCCACCATTTGGGGATGGCAAAGGAAGATTGTATGATCAGTAAGAATACAATGCTCGTTTGACTCAGTGCAGAATGGATCATTCCAAATTCGAAACCCTAAAAGAAAATATGAAAGGAGTTACACTAGTTGAACAGACTTTTAAATTCTGAATCAGTTCAAAGCAGTCAAGCTTGGATTGTCTGAAAAAAGGAGAAATCAAAGGGCTAAAAGGAAGCATAGAGAAATTGAAGCACGAGATGTAGGCAAAGGATGAAAGAATGACTCAATTATAAAAGGAGAATAAAGTCTTGTAGGAAAGGATCGATAAATTGAAGATGAGATTAAGAGGCAAAGGCTTGTTGCAGGGGGCCAAACATGTCATCTGGGACTCTATAGTTGCTGAAGCAGCCAAGTTCAGAGTATATTTGAATTTCATTAATGATAAAGAAAACATATCCATCACAGCCAGAAGCAGGTGCACTATTGTGAATGGAACTTTAGCAAAGAAACCATCAGAATGGGCCCAAAGCGCCATAAATCTACTCAACTCCATTCCTACTGCAGAACTTCAGACTATTGGAGTAAAAGACATAACTGCATTGATTATTTGGGCCAGGAGGGTTATTGCTAAACATAACCTGTTGAAATCAGTCCAAACCAAGGCAACATAGATGGAGCAAAGTGTGCAAGAGTTCAAGGATTTGTTTGAATAATTGTTTATCAAAGTCATTCCACCATTTTGGGATGGAAAAGGAAAATTGTATGACAAGGAAGAATACAATGCTCATTTGACTCAGTGTAGAATGGATCATTCCAAATTAGAAACCCTGGAGGAAAATCTGAAAGGACCTACACTAGTTGAGCATATGATTACAGACTTTGAAATTCTGAATCAGTTCAAAGCAGTCAAGCTTGGATTGCAAGTCATGTCATATGCTTCCTGCATTGACCTGGAAATTTTGATAAACGAAATGACAGATTATTATATCCCTTCTGACTTGCAATGGAAGGAGATAGTGCGGCTGGGTAGGACAAAATGTAGTTTTCCAGGGTCCAATAGATGATGTCCAAATGTCACTGACGATGGCAGATCACCTGGAGTACCATAGCAGAACAAGTGGCGAAGAAAGAAACTGAAACACTAGAAGAGCCAAAATTCGGATCATGAAACATTTTCTTGCTAATTATTGTAATCGGTTTCAAACTGAAACTGTCCCTTGTAATTATTGTAATCAGTTTCCAAACCAAAACGGTTCATTTTAATCATTGTAATCGGTTTCAAACTGAAGGAGCTCAACTTGTATAAACATTAAGAGTTCCAAATGTATCAGGGGTTGGCAGAAGTGCAAGGGCACGATTTTAGCTATTCGTAACTTGAATGTAATTTTCTAAAGCTGAATAAAATACACATACAAAAGTCTTGAAGTTTCCATGAAAAGATTCTAATGGTGGTGATCTGAGCTTTGTCTACTCTCTTTGTATGTATTTCTTGTATTTATGATTTCATTTACACTGTCTTTTGTTTAAATTGGATAGTTAAAGGCCCATAATTCGTCTTATGATGCTCTTGGATTAAGCAATTTAAACTGTGTTAAGTTCTTCCTAACTAATGTGAAAATTCATTTATTTAATGCTCTGATACAATTATATGTTTTTCCCTTCTTCTTACAATATGCAAATTTACAATTTATAACTGAGATTTATCGCCTCATTTAGCGTTTGTCCTCTGGAGAGTTCTACCAACCAGTCAATGCTTCCATTCATTTTAGAAGTTTGACTCCATAGCCCTAAGTGTCCCTCCCCTTCCTTGCCATCAAAATTATAAAAAACTCTTTCAAAGCAACAAAACCTAGCCATTGATTTGTTAAAGAAAACTCATATGTTGAATACCAAGTGACAGGAGAGAGCCCTCTCTGAGCTGAGCAGGCAAGTACCCAGCTCTAAAGTTGGTTTGTAGATTACCTCCGTTGTTTGTTTTATCAACCAAACATATTTATAGAGTGCTAACATTCTGGCGCCGCTGCTAGGGACCGAAAGGGAAATCTTCCCTGGGAAAGAACGACTTAAAGCTTCATATTTGATTCCTGAGGGTGACAATGAATCAAACACCTTATTGGTTGAGACTAAATCTACCCTGGCGACTCCATTATAGGGAGACTGGTAGCGCAAAGTAGTTTGAGTGAGAAATCCTGGCTCCCAAGAGAATTCATACCAGAAGAAATGCAGACCCAAAAGCAATAATTCCTGTGTCTGATCCTGAGAAAATTATACACAAAAGAAAAGAACGACCAATAAGCCCAGTTTTTTTTTTGTACATAAATCTATCCTTGCCCAAAGATAGAGTAAAAATCATTGAAGACCTTGATTTTGATTTGAAATTTGAGCAAACTTTGTTTAGAACTAAATCTGAGTCCAGTTTGAACAAAATCATCTTTGATGAGAAGAGGTTCCAAGATTTAATTTTAGCTGCCTCTATTAAACCTCCTGTGGTTCCTACTCAGAACCATCATCCACTTCAACTTCTTACTGTAGCCATGGTAGCTATGTTTTCCCCTCTTGTCCTACCTGCTCAGTTACTTGATTTGCTCCGGGAATATAATCAGAGGATTAAGTTGTATGATGCTAAAGGGAATGTGTCAGCCCAAAAACACTTAGACCGGTTCAACGATTTTGTGGACCTAGAAGAAGTAGATTATGAAGATGCAAAAATGAGGCTGTTTGCACAAAGTCTTGCAGCAGAAGTTAGAAAATGGTTCAACGCTCTCCCAACAACAAGTATCCTAGATTTTGAGGCCTTTGAAACAAGTTTTCTTGCAAAGTGGGGTGACAAGAAGAACCCCCTCCAGTTGTTAACCGAGTATAACAACATGAGAAGGTCACATGATGAAACAATACAAGAATTTTCAACTAGATTTATGAAAGTTTACAACTCAATTCCTACTGAAGTAAAACCTCCTCCTAAGGATGCTCAACTTAGATATGTTGATTCCTTTGAAAGCGATTTTTCTTTGTTGTTAAGGGAGAGAATATCCACTTCACTAGATGATATGATGAGTGATGCAATAGAAGTTGAAGTAAATCTAATGGCTTCGGGAAAGATCAAATATAATTATGACAGAGACATGAACAAGGTTCAAGATAAGGCACAACCTTCAACCTCACAGTCATCAGAAGAGAGGTTTGAGTTGATGATGAGGACCATGAAGAAACTCATGGAAATGATGTCTTTAGAAAATAATCCTAACACCAGAGAACAAGCTGATGTTTCTCCCATGAATCAAAGGAGACCAACAGTTCCACAAATCAGACAAAGAGATTAGAGGAACCAGGGTGATCAACAAATAAGACCTCATGTTCAAAATAATTATGTAAATGAAAATTTTGATGAAACTTTTGAAGACAACATGCATTCTTGTGATGGTGATGAAAAAAAGGTATTTTTAACTAAAGAAGAACATGATCAGTTCATGGATGCAAATGAAATATTCATGCAGGAGAATGATGAAAGGATGTCAGTAGAAAAGGAAGATTACCAGACAGAGCTGCAGAATGCGATCATGCAATTCCAGAAACAATATAATCTTCGAAACAAAAAGGTTCTTGCAAATTCTCCAAAGGGAAATCCAACCAAAGAATCTCAAAATAATACACCTTCTTCAAGTCATCCTAAAAATGACTCTGTTGCAAAGGATGTTGTGGAGAAAGGAAAACAGAGGGAAGAACCTCCAAAGAAAGTGCTTGAACCAAGAAAGGAGATAGTCATTGATCTAAAAATGAAGAAGACTTGAAAAACTTGAATAATTATTGCAAGTGAAATGTTATGTGTTTAAAGCAACGGGATCAATTTGCAACACATAAATTTAGGATTACTTATGCAAAATACACATAGACAATAGCATAAACATTGAACATAAACACATGTGCACAACAATTGATAAAGGAGTTCACCCCTCTTATGGGCTACATCTCCTGGTCCAGCTTCCAATGGATCATTATTATTAATTGCTTAAAAAGTGCTAAAAAACATGTCTTACAATGCTCAAACTGACAAACCAACTGCTCCAATGGTTTCCCAGCGTCCCAAAACCCCTCTCTGGGCTCTTTCGGCACCTCAATCGGTCGAAAAATGAAGAAGTTAAGCCTCCTGGAAGTCTCTCTCTTCAAGCTTGTTGTCTCTGGTTCTACAATTCGCACCCCCCTTGAGTGAACCTGGCTCACACGCTCTTTAAAGCGTAAAAACCCAGCACCGGGTGCAACCGTGCCAATGGTGCAAACCGTAGGACGGTTAAGGCGCCTCCAGCCCCTAACCGCCTCGGCACCTGGGCATATGGCCACGTGACCTCGCGCGTTTGGCAAATGGGGGTTAAACCCTTCATAACCGTGCAACTACCGGTTTGGGGTCCCACGCTAATATTTAACACATGGGTCTTGGTTTCAAACCCCACGACAATCATTTAACACACGGTTTATACAATATATATAATGCAATGTATTGCAATACATTGCAATACAATGCAATGCAAATGCGCACGCCAAACGGTCGGGCCAATACATATATGTTTGGTTCATATGTTATGCAATGCGTCCACGGGTCGGGGCTAAGCCCCGGCCCGACCCCCCTTTCCTTTCAAACATAAATCAATCTTAAATAAATGTTTTATGGCATAGCTAACAAGGAACAAATGGCGGTACTTTGGCTAGCGAAGAGTTATGAAGTCGTTAGAGTTGGGGGAGGTCCGGGGGTCGAACCCCACGGACTCCCAATACAATTTTATATAACCAAATGAACAAAAATGAAGGGGACATGTGGCGCCCATGGATTGGGCCACGTGTCCTCATATTACTCGCCATCAACCGGACATGTGTCACCATCCAATACGCCAGCAACCAACCAATAAATAACTGCCACGTCATCATCGTACGACCTGTACGGTCCTGCCACGTCACCGTATAGACTGTACGGACTGTACAGACAGGTACAGTCAGCATCCAAAAAATTTGCCTGTTTGGCTTGGCGGATAGATCGCGATATCTCCTTCATACGGACTCCATTTGAGAAAGTAAATATATCGCCAGAATCAGGAAGACGAGACGAACGCAATGGAACTGTTTTCGTCGCATTCCAAGCACTTTGAAAATTGAGCAAAATTTGATCCCCTGATCACACCTCCCCATTGGGAAGCTTTTGGACCTCCAAAAGACTATCTCATTCTATGTGAAGATGAGGGTATAGTTCCCTCACCCTTCCAACCTCAATCCACTTGGCCT
>SNQJ01S0000344.1:210598-274971 GCA_010110895.2 Picea sitchensis | reverse complement strand
CCTCAAGGTACAATGTATGTAAAAAGAAGAATTACAGTTCCTAGGCAATTGTGTCCTTCACTCCAAGACGACTTCAGAGAGAGTGGAACTTCTGCTCAGTGAAGGTCTTGGTGAAGATGTCTGCCTTCTGTTCTATTGAAGGACAGGATTGTAGGTCGATGATCCCCTTGTGTACTAAGTCCTGGATGTAGTGCATGTTGATCTCGATGAGCTTCATCCACTGCCTCTGAACTGGATCTCTGTAGAACTTCAGAGTGCTCTAGTTGTCACACCAGATGACAATTGGTCGATGAAATTGAATGCCCAACTCAGTGAGAAAATGTTGTAGCCACATAGACTGAATGGTTATGTTAACTACCCCTCTGTACTCTTCCTCGGATGAAGAAAGACAAATAACAACCTGCTTCTTGCTCGACCAACAGATAGGCCCAGAACCAATATCGAGTGAGTAACCAGATGTGGACTTGGGATCAGTGCTATCGCCAGCCAAGTCAGAATCAGTAAACGCGATGAGATCTAATGTAGAGTCTGTTGCATAATGAATCCAAAAGGTGATGGTGCTCTATATGTATCGAAGGATACACTTTGTAGCCTTTCAATGTAGCTCATGCAGCTTCTGCATGAACTTGGAAACTGCACCAACTGCATAGAAGAGGTCTGGTCTGGAGTGTGTGAGATACAACAAGCTCCCCACTAGTTGTCTGTATAGTGTGTTGTCAACCAGTGGAGTGTTCACACCATCCTTAAGTTTGACTCCTAATAGGAAAGGAGTCGGAGAAGACTTGCAGTCTGCCATGTGAAATCTCTCAAGGAGATCTCGTGCATACTTGGCATAAGACAGTTTGATGCCTGATGCATCCTGACTGATCTCGAGTCCAAGGAAGAAGTGTAGCAGACCCATGTCCGTCATCAAAAACCTGTCATGTAGAATCCTCTTGACTGCAAAAATCATTGAAGTTGAGCAATCAGTGATTAACAAATCATCAACATACAAAACTAAGAGTAGAAGTGAATTAGCCATCCTGATCATGTAGACATTCGGGTCTGATTTACAACGTACAAAGTTATGTGACAGCAGGTAGGAGTCCATATTGGCATACCATGCCCTCGGAGCCTGTTTGAGGCCATAAATAGATTTCTTCAGTCGATAAGCCAAAGATGAATCATGCATAAATCCCTAGGGCTGCTCCATATATATCTTCTCAAAGAGATCACCGTGAAGAAATGCATTCTTCACATCCATCTGATGGACTTCCCATCCCTTGGTCGCCACAATGGAAAGTGCTAAACGTATGGAATCCATCTTCGCTATTGGAGCGAAGGTCTCATCATAGTCAATGCCATGTACACGATGAAAGCATTTAGAAACAAGCCTGGCTTTGTATATGCTAATGTGTCCATCCGCTGCGCTCTTGGTCCTGTAGACCCATCTCCATCTGACAAGTTTCCTTCTAGAAGGAAGGGGAACCAGATCCCAAGTTTGGTTCTTAAGGAGGGAGTTGTACTCCTCTTGCATGGAGGATTCCCAAAGGGATTTCCAACAGCCTCGCCATAAGACTATGGATATGAAGACTGAACCAAGAAAAGATTCCTAGAGGGAAATGGTTCAGTGGCAATGAGTGCAATAGGAGGATCCTCGAAATCAGATCGAGTCCTCCTAGTATCGACTGGATCACCAACAAGATCCCCTGCATCCTGAAGAGTAGTATGTGCCCACTTGGGCCTCTGCTCTGGCTCTGCATCTGCATCTTGATGTTATGAATCTGCATCTAATTGTACTGACTCTGTATCTGGATCATCTGAGTCCTCTAAATCAGAACTCTCATCTGAAGAAGAGTCGGCATGTGCATGCTCATCGTCTCAGACAGGTGGAAGAATGAAGGTGTCTGCATGCGGCTACTGAGGTACATGCAAAACACTTTCCTCGAATTGGACACTTCGCCCAATGATGAGTCGGTCTAAGGAAATATCAATAAGTCTATATCTTTTCACACCGTCGGGGTATCCAACAAAAATACACTTAATGCTCTGTGGATCAAATGCCTTCCTCTTTTCAGAGGGAATTCGAGCCCATGCACGTGAACCGAAAATATGAAAGTGGGTCACTTCCAGTTTGAGGCCGCTCCAAGCCTCATAGGGGGTCTTATCCTTGAAAAATCTATAGGGAGATCTATTTTATATGTAGGTTGCACAATTAAGTGCTTAGGCCCATAGTCTTTGTGGTAGTGACTTTGCATGCAACATGCAAAATGTCATCTCTTTTAGAGATCTGTTTTTTCGCTCAGCAACTCCGTTTTGCTGCAAAGTATAGGGAACTGTGTGCTACAACTGAATCCCTGCCTCATGAAAAAGATTTTGGATCTCATGATTGACATACTCTCCCCTATTATCGGTTCAGAGGACTTTGATTTCTTTCCTGACTGTGTCTCAACCAGAGCTTTGAAATCTTTGAGGTGTTGAAAGACCTCAAATTTTTGCATGAGAAAGTAAATCCATGTGAAACGTGAGAAATCATCAACAAAAATGAGAACAAACCTCGCTTTGCTAACTGATGGATGCAGAAAAGGACCCATGAGGTCACTATGGATCAGATCTAAAGGAGCAGAAGCTCTGTGAGTCTTTCCTTTGTCAAATTTCTCTTGAGGGTGTTTTCCAAGAACACAAACCTCACAAAATCCTTTGGAGAAATGGATGTCTGGTAGACCATCAACCAATATTTGCTTGCTAAGCTGTTTCATATATCTGAAATTCAAATGTTCGAACCTTTCATGCCATATCCTACTACTTTCATCAACATGGGTAAGCAGTAAAGCAAAACGTGGTTCACTAAATTCAGAAAATGTATACAATCTAGATTGATGATTTACCTCACCGGTAGCAACCCTGGAATTAGTTTGCATGTCATATATGTCCACTGCATTTGATGTGAATATGACTTTCTTTTCAGTGTCGAAATTCATCATCTGATACACAGGGAGAAGATTGACAAAAAGTTTGGGAATGTGTAGCACATTCTCGAAGCTTTCATTGGTGAGTTAAATCCTTCCTTTGTCGGTGACCTTGATTGGAGAGTTGTCCCCCATCAGAATAGGAGGACCTTTGCATGCATCCAATGAAGAATATACTACTTTTTTGGTAGCCATGTGATGCGATTCTCCTGAATGTACGATCCAAGCATCAGGAGAGGAGTTGATGGCAATCAAGGCATGGCTAGAATTGCCTTTCTTGGGATTATGATCTTCTGGCTTCTTCTTCTTGGCACCCTTGGGGATCCGATCTCCAAGGTTGTTTTGCTAAAGTATTTGAGTCATTAGATCTATTTTTTTCTACATGCATGCGGATTCTGGATTGAATCCTGTATGGCAGTACATGCATTTCTCCCCTTTTCTTCCCTTTCCACCTTTGGACCTGGAGGCATCAGTGAAGGGTTTTGAGTACCCTTCATTCTTCAGATGTGCATGAGCTTTCCTTTTGTCTTTATATTTATATTTCTGATACTGATGGTTGCCATCTTGCACAGTAAGTGCATGCACCTTTGGGCCTTTGATTTTGCCCATGTTGATGAGCTTGGTTTGCTCTTGTGTCAGGGATTCGATAAAGTCCTCAAGAGAAGGCATATTCCAGGTGGCTCCAGAGGCGAATTTGACTGAATGTGGATACGAACACAGAGAATTCAGAACCAAGTTTGGAGAGAATGGTGAGAATGGTGAGAACCGTTTATTTCTCCTCCTGCATAATTTTATAAATATAAAGATAAAATGGATTTATGCTTATTTATTTAAGTGAATGATTTTTTTTTAGATCATCATTATTATGTATATGTTTTAAAAAATAATTTGATGCTTTGAAATTTACTAAATATGAGAAATCAACTCTTATAAGCTAAACAAAATATTAGGAAATTTACATCATTATTAAGTTGAATAATAACAAAGTAACCATTCTCAATGATGAAGAAGGTGAGTAATAACATTGCATATACATATTTCATTATAATTTGATCATAAGAATGACATGCAAGAGAGATTACGTAGATCCATATATAAGTTGGATCTATCGAAGAGGGGCCATATTTCTTAAGGTTTAATCTTTTTAATCATTTACTTCCATGTCATGTATTAATTCCTTCATATTAAAAGATAAAAAAAGTGCACCTTATAGATCCGAGTTTATGATGGTTTAATTTTTTAAATGATGTCATGTACACATATGTATGTATACATAGTTATTTATTGTTTAACTCGTTTCTTGTTATCACTTAATGTAACGATTATCCGGCAGCATCTCCCATACTAAGTTATAGAGCACCTTGCTACTCTTGGTGCTCTAGGCAATTGTTATTTGATTAATATATCTACTCTATCTTATTTTTTAATCTCCAAATTATAGATTAATCCAATCAACCGATAGCTATAGTCAACTACCAAAGGTAGAGGTAAAAAATAAAAGATAAAATTAAAAACTTACAACATTATTACAAATATATATTGATTATTTTTTTGATTTATTTTTTTGTGTAATTTTTCCAAAAAAAAAGTCATAAATTCTATTTCATTAAATAAAGAATTACATTCCATATGCACCCAGGGTGTAGAGAATTTTTTTTTAATGTAAATTTATTTAAAAAAATAATAATTAATTAATTTTTACCTAACACCACTTTTGATTTAGGTATCAATTTCAAGGTTTTTCTAGCAATGGTATCTATTGTCAAGGCCACATTTCCAATCATTCCATAGTTTTAACTTCGAAAATAAAGTTGGTCCTACTGGTAACACCGCTTCGTTTGGAGGTGCCTAAAATTGTGACTTTTTGAAATCGTTGAAATCGTTGCCTTGACAAGACGACAAAAACCTTAAAATTGACCTTTTTTAAGGTTTTTGTCGTCTTGTCAAGGAAATGATTCCAATGATTTCAAAAAATTCGCAATTGTAGCCACCTCCAAAAAACGTGGTGCTACCAATAACACCACTTTTTGATTCCAGGGTTGATTTGGTGTTTTTTTTAGTTTTTTGAGCTAGAGTTCTTGATTTGAGGTCACAGTTCTTATTAAGTTGATAACTTTGTTAAATCATTGTAGCATGAATAGCTATATATTACATTTAAATGGATGTCATTTATTATTTTGATCATCATAACATATAAATGTTTTTTTTTTAATATAAAAAATAAATTAAACATCAAGCACATTGTTTTGTCAATCGAGTTTTGTGAATCATCATACATATTTGCCTCTTTGCGTGCTTGCACCTTGTTGAATTCGGATGCCAAAAGTAATTGAATTTGGATGTTACTATTTCATTGGAGTTTAGGTCTGCTATACTCAATTAGAATTGAGAGCTTTCCTCGTCCTCTTTCGAATGAAATACTATGTTGAAGAATGTTCCTTTTTTTAGAGTAATATTTTTATTGAAGTTATAGAAAGAAAGAAAGAAAGAAAGTATTTTTAACGTCCACGAGGCTAAAAATAGCCTATGGGACAGATTGTTTTTCCATCTGGCTTTTGTATTCGGCCCTTTTCCTGTGAAGTTTTACAATAATCGCTCCCAGCTTCTCAACGTCATCTGACTTCTCAACAAACTCTTTCTTTGAATAGATTATCCAAATTAAATTTGCGAGAATACTGCATAATTTTTCCTGTAGCATGTTTAGGGCCTCGCATTCTAAAATGAAATGTTTTATGTTTCCACTTTTACGGATGAGCACAAATACATACTCTTTCTTCCCACCTTTCTTTTGTCCTTTTTCCGATACGTTTCTTGAGTTGATGAGAATTAGTCATTAATTGAGCAATAAGAATTTTTAGATCTCCAAGAAATATTGGCCCCTATGTATACATTTTGCTGATGGTTATGAGTGGGGTTAAACTCTTCAATGTGTACTTCTTCTTTCTCCCTAGCTCTTTCTCCAAGTATGTTTGTGGAACTTATCCATAACAAAAGTTTTTATCTTTACTCTTTGTAGGACACATGCTCAAGCAAATGCCCCATTACTAAGCCATTTGTTATTTTGTTGCATCAAGTCTTCTTTCTTTTTGCACAATCTATCACTAAAAACAACCTTAGGCCATCTACTCTCTTCCATTTGCTCAATTTTCAAATACCTTATGACTACTTTCCCATAGCAATTGCTTCAATAAGGCGTGTGTTTAACAACAAA
Organism: Picea sitchensis; assembly: GCA_010110895.2. Lineage (NCBI taxonomy): Eukaryota > Viridiplantae > Streptophyta > Pinopsida > Pinales > Pinaceae > Picea > Picea sitchensis. The sequence goes on along the minus strand of SNQJ01S0000344.1, from coordinate 268,812 downwards.
ATGGCATAAGAGCGCACTTTTATTTTTAATTTGTTTGTAATCAACCGCTCTGAATTTTCTCAATTTGTTTCCCTTGCATCTCGGTTGTGCCTCTTGGCCCATAGTTCTGGCAGTAGAGGATCACAGGAATCACTAGAAGCCCAAAAAAGAGTTAGAGTGGTTTTCAGTCCCACAACTCTACCGCCTCTCTACACCTGAAAGAAAAGAATAAAATGCTTTCCAACCCCACAAAATTCTTTGCTTTCTAGCCATCCCAATAGGAATTTATGTTGAAGTCAATTCAGAAGTGTTATGATGCAACTTCTTCCAGAATGTTTCCTTCAAATTAGAACTTATGTTGGTTATGTTTTCTTTTGTTAAAGAAAACCACAACTTTCGTTTTGCTAATATTGACTTGCATCCCACCCTTCTACAAAAGCGCTCAAAGGGAACATAAGTGCTCTTGCAAACCAAAATTGTTGGCAATCAATATAAGGTCATCCGAGTACAAAAGAAACCTTATAATGAACTTGCCCAAATGGATACCATCACCCTTTTGCGAATTTAGCCACTCTTCAAGCTTGTCAATATAACCCAAAAGTTGGAGACAATGGGCAACCTTGCTTGACCCCAATGTCGCTTCTAAAACTTTCAGAAATGCCTGTTTAAGTTCTAATTTTGACTTTCACCTCTTCATACATCCTATGCACATCTGCTCTCAAATTCTTGGGAACCCCGAGTTCATCCATTTTGCTCCAAAGCTTATCTCTAGGAATCGTGTCAAAGGCTTTTCTAAAATCAACAAAACAAAAAACTTCTTCTTTTCTTCCCAAGAAGCTTTTTCAATGGTGTTGCCTTAAAGTTATCTGATGATCAAGCATTGGAATGTTTAGGTCTAAAATAGCATACATATACGTTTATCTCTTTCTTACCTTATGGCTGATGTTCTTTTCTAACATGCTTCCAAATAACTTTGCAAACAAAGGGTTTATCATTATGGTTCTATAATTGGAGGGATTATTGACATCACCACTCTTGAAAGAGGTATTTCCATACTAGTTGTGTCAATCTGTGGGGAACCCTTGCTGCATGATGTTGTTGAAAATTTTTGCGATGTGAGGTGAAAGCATTTTAAGCCCACTTTAGATACTCTACTTGGAGTTCATCTGAGTCTTTTTCTTTTCCGGTAACCTCTTGATATATCTCCTCTTGCATTGAAGAGTTTGTGTCTGTGTTGACCAAGGGAGGGGGGTCTACCTTGGTATCCTGCTCATAAATTTGTCTTGCTTAGTCGAACCATTTAGAAGCTGTGATTTTGTTTTCAGTTTGCACCTTTTTCGGTTGGAGCTCCTTCCAGAACAATTTGGGGTTTTTTTTCTTACGGTTGGAGCTCCTTCCAGAACAGTTTGGGGTTATTTTTCCCAAGGAATATTAGTTCTTCTCTCCTCGAGACCATGAAATCAACCTTTTTCTTTCTTACTATTTGCTGGTAAGCTTTGATATTTATTTTATCCTTGTCTGATTCCTTCCACCTTCTCCTTGCCTTTTTGCATTCCTCATCAAACCAAGCATTAACCGGAAAGCAGTTTGTTTTAGACTTCTTAATTTTTGCTCTTTTGCATTCAGCAAGTGCGCTTTGAATTAAATGTGTTAATCTGTGACTGTGAAGGCCATGAAATGAGATTTCCTCCTTCTCGAAGAGCCTCTCTAACGTTTTTTTGAAAGTATTACAATTCTCTGGAGTCAAAAGAATTCTGCCATTTGGGGGATTTTGTTGAACACACTGAGTTTTTGACCCTAATTGCTTCTTTTTGGTCCAAGAGAAACTTAAATAAATTGGCTTGTGATCCGATTTTAAGTCCCAAATTTGATCTCCAATCAACACTTCCTCCATTTTCCCACACAAGTTATGCGAGCAAATTGCATAATCTACTACACTTAGTCTACTCACGATAAACATAAAAAAAATTAGTCTACTCACGATAAACATCTATGCAAACTAACAATGTTTGGGATGACAAAGAGACACAATAACCAAGATGCCATTAATCTGTTTTCCAGTGAATGAATGAATTAAGTCCTGTCACCTGTGCCATCTACCAACCAAGGCTGAGAAACCCGAACCAATAGCATTTTATATCACCTTTTTAAAATTTTAAAGAGGAACGAGTCAACGATTAAACTTTTTGAAGCTTTTTTCATTTGTGTGGTCGAAAGTCCAATTTGACTTCAAATAAAAAAAAATATAAATACCACCCACATGATTTAGATTTTTTCCCCACCTTTAACAAAACTTTTCTATTTTTATGTTGTTAAATTATGTGAAACCCATGTATGCATTACGTGGGCTCTCACTTATTTGTGAAATTAAGGCCATGACAAGTTAATTAAATTTTAAGTGTCTTTGGTTGATAAAGTTTTGAAAAGCTAGAAATCATTAGCACTAACAATTTGATATTACGGTGTCAGGAAGAAATTGTGAAAATGTGTTTTTGAAATCCAATTCAATGATGCGGCGTGGAAGAGTGTGTCTTTTCATAACATTTTCCATCCCACTTTTGGCAATTGTAATTGCAATCCGTCCACTTCAAAGAGATAAGGCTCGATTATATGCAAATTAAGGACATCAATTTGGTTATAATTTAGTTTTGAGCCGAGAGGGTTAGACTCGGACATAATTGTTGAGTCCTCAAAACATATATTTTTTTATTTTTTTTGGTCACTTTTCTATCTAAACTTCCATCCAAAGCTTATACCTATGAACCAATTTATATCCTATGTTATCCCTTTTTGCCATTAATATTATGCTCAACTACAAAACTTGTGTACTGAAGGGTATTATAGGTAAATTGTCCATTCTACGCTCATTTATACTTTTCTCTATGCAATTTGATTTAATTAATTATTATTTTTAATGAGTCGTTACAAAATCTCTGATTCTATAGCGACTCAAATACAATTATGTAACCACTAAACAATTTTCTACAATAGAATCGTTGTTATATAGGGTCATGAACACTTCAGGACTAAACCTCGACTTGTGGAAGATGTCAAATCAATTCCTGAAGCTCATCCACCTATCAGTTCAACCCAAGGATCCTCCAGATCAGCATGGGAGACAAGTCAAATCTACAGTCAACGCATATACAAGTGGCAAAATTACACGAGTTGAGTCTTCATCAAAGCAACACGAAACATAACGAGATTACATGAGAGAAATCCATGCATCCTGTCATGAATTCTCCATTACGTGGATGTTCAAATCCTATTTCATATACCGAAGAGCTATTAGATCTGGTATAAGATGTACACATGTGTTATTTTATTTGTAAACAAATTATGAGATCCATGAGAACTGGATCTATGCAATCTTGTGTACAATGTATAAATACGGGTTATCAAACCTTCATGAGGGACGACGATTATTATTGACATCATATTGTTGTAAAACTCTTCTTTCTATTTGAATTAATATAGAAAAGTTATGGTTATTGTGCACATACATGAGTTATATATTTTGAGTCTACAGAGTTTAGTTTCATACGTCCCTTTCTAGTAGCATGCCCCAAGCCAAGAGGGATCCCTGAGGAGGAGTGCGCTACTCATTTACTTTACCATCGATATTGCTTTTTTGTTAAGTTGTGTGGTTTACATCTCTAATTATTTTCTTTTATGCAAATTCATTTACTTTTGTTTACACAGGAAAACTAACACAACATACATTAATTGAATAAATGATTTTTATTTTAGCTGCAAGAACTTTCATTGACTTAGATGATTGAAAGACTGTAGTTAATAATCTAGTAGATTGATGATCCCAAGTGTTCATAATTATTCGTGTTTTTTTATTAACTTGTTCTTCATCATTAGTAATTACTCTATTCTTTCTATAGTTGAACAAAAACTTTATTTTTGCAACTAAAACATCAAACAATTTTCCTTCTGCATTAGTAATTAGTTACATAGAATAGAGACTAATACATGCATATATTTTGAATTCACTCCATCAGTTTATGATCCCCGGGTTGATGATTTAATGTAGCGGAGTTCACCTAATTGACCTAATAGACATTTTTGGCGTCGTTGTTGGGGAAGTGCAAAAAGACATTTACTTTTTCTTTTTATCATGTAAATGCACATAGGAATGAATGCATGGGAAGAGAGATAGTAAGATACAAAGATGACCTTACTGTAAATTTTCTTTATAGTATAACGACATGATGCATTTTCTATAAGTATAGTTGTAGTGAGTCTCTCTTCAACCATTTAAATCATGTTAAGTAGAACGCATGAATATATGTATAGATAATAGAGGTCGATTTACTAGCGATAGGAGTACACCAACCACGAATTTACCCACTCTGTCACGTGGTATTGTAAGAGCCACTCCATCAGCTAACCCATATGTAGGTAGAAGTATTAGAGGAAGACGATCGGGAAGGATTGTTCTACACAAACAAAAGGCAAAGAAAAAGTTGAAGAAGGGAGTTCTAAATCTAAAAAAGTTCCATCAACTTCACAAAAAGCTATCATACTTCCATCCAAACCTCGGGAGGAAGAATTACTCAATAGTCAGCTTGAAATTGTGTTTCTAGAAAACCCTATTGAGGAACCAAAATTATATGCTACATCAGAGGAGTCTGTACATCTCAGAGAAGACATGTCTGGAATATTTGGTGACGGAGAAGAAGTAAGAGGACCTGGAGGTGGAAAGGAAGAAAGACAAGCACAACCATAAAGAGAAGAAAGACCAGAGGGTACATGGACATCAACTCTTGAGGATGAATTTTGATTCCCAATTTTGGATCCAACAACTGTAGTCCAAATGAAGAACATACCACCATCGACACTGCCAAACTTCATGGTATGATAATTGAAGACCCATAAGCATTTTTTTTTCAAATTTGATCTGTTATGTTGCAGCTATGATTATTCTTTCGACGCTAAAAAATTGAAGTTGTTTCCAACCACTCTTGAGGATGTTGCATTACATTGGTTTATGGGCTTGGGAACAAATGCTATAAAAACATAGGATCAGATTAAAAAAAATTCCTTGAAAAATATCATGATTATTGTACAAAATGAGGAATGAGAGAGGAATTGTTTAAAATGACACAGAGAATAGGAGATCCTTGAATACTACTTAGAAGACTTCATTATACCGTTAAAAGAGCAAGGCAAAATCATCTAGATTTGGATACTCTTAAGGTCATTTTTCTTCAGGGAATTAGAGATGAATGGATTGATGTGTTAAATTTAATGGGTAAAGGAGATATTTCTCACCTAACCTATCCATAAATATGTGAGTTATGCAAGCATATCTCTCAAGGGAAGTCCAAATATGGTAAGGGACCTAGGGATGCTATCTCTAGGGTCAACAAATGAGTCACCGATGGGGTAAGTAGAGCAAAGATTGGCAATTCATTGGATAATTTTAGAATAGATATTCTCAGTACTCTTGGTTCTCAATTTGACACATTAAAAATTAAGCAAAAGAAAGAGGTAGAGGATACAACATTAACAATTTATTGTCCAAAATGTAGAAAAAGACATCATTTAAAAGAATGCCCATTAGTTAACAATTAACTTTGTGGTATATTTGCAGATAATCATGCTACAAAAAGTTGCCCATCTCTACCGGGACTCAAAGCAACTTACCAAGGAAATCAAGAAGCTACAGAGCATTTGTGTTTTGTTGCACCAAAAATACCTAGGCAGCCAAGGACTTCAGGTATATCTCAAGATCCCTCTCATCAATTCAATCTTTATTATTCTCAACAATACCACAACCAAAATTGGACCATTCCTATGCCTTGGCAAGCATGGCCACCATAACAAGTCCAAAACCAACCTTGGGAACAAGGTTGGCGAGGATCTACCTATGGAACCATGCATGCTCCTTCTTATCCTATACAACAACAATATATCGAATACTCTTTATAGAACCAATATCTCCCACAAGTCCAACAACCATACTCCAATCAACCACAACAACCACAAATTTCACAACCTCAACAAATTCAATTACCATCAAATCAACCTCTAAGACCGACTCAACTACTTGCACAACCCGTTTCTAACCCCAATAATAAAGTAGCTCGACCCGCTTACAATGTTGAGCTACATAATTTTCCCGCTTATATGATTACTTCTCTTGGTATAAATGATATTCATCTTAGATCAAGAAAAGTACTTCATCAAGATGTACCTATTATTGTTGAATAACCAATAGAGTAGGAAACTCCTAATCAATCAAACAATAATGATAGTCCTAATGCAACAACTCAAACTTCTTCATTTATAATAAATCAAGCAAAACAATCTAGTACTACACCTTCCCATAAAGGTTGGCATTAGAAAAGAAAATCACTCAAACAGGATATGATTTATTAGATGAGTTAAAGAATGTTTGTATCACAATTCCATTATTGCAAATAATCAAAGACATCCCAATTTATGCTAATACAATAAGGGAATTGTGTATACAGAAAACATAAAGGAAAAAGAAAGACGCACAAACAATGCACGCTATTGGTAAATTGGTAGACCTTATGTCGGGTGAAATTTATATGCAAAAATATGTTGATCCCAATAGCCCCATTGCAAATATTCATATCAATAATGTTGCAATAAAAAACACACATTAATAGATCTAGGATAAACAATAAATGTAATGACAAAATGTACCATGGATGAATTACAATTGTCTAATCTCCTAATACACCCACCCTTTTACAATTAGTTGATAGATCAACAATAAAACCATAAGGTGTATTAGAGGATATAATAGTCATAATAGAAGGTGTTTATGTCTATGTTTTTTGTGTTTTTTATGTTTATGGTGTCATATTGCATCCCTTTGTCTCATCTTCACATCTTGTTACAATCTTTCTAGCGTCTCATCTAAGACTATTCTTGCACCTTATTTGTGTTTAAAATGATAGTTTTTCTACATCTAAATGGTGTCTAACCTGCTTCCAAGTTGCATTTTTTTCATTTCTTGTTAGCTAATGGATATCATTTGATCGAATTGGTGTCCGTCTAGAGTAAATTTAATTGGATCGAGATAATTAAATTAGGCTTAAGTTTCATTTTTTCCTATCAATTTAAATTAAGTGTACCTCCGATCATTATTATCAAACAAAAAGTATTAATAATACATTTAATATATAGTTTTTTTTTATTAAATTAAATAGAGGCTTAACATGACAAAATTTTAGCCCTTGTATCACATTCAATGACAATATTCAATCAATTGAAATATATCATAATCAATGTTAAGCAATGTGATAAACACATTAGTTTCATCACCTATATATAGTTAGTGTTGACTCCTAAAATTATCACCATGTGGTCTATCAACACAAGAAAACCTTGAAATTGACATAAAACTTTGGAAACATGTAAGCATTATTGATTTGATTAGCCTGTGTACTTTTTACCTCAATAGTGTCATTGTTGCTCTCTTGTCATGCACATACTCAAATGGTCCCTTGAACATAGTCAAAATTAATCCAAGGGTGGGTGTTGGACATGCATAGGATTGATAAAGTCAATTTCGATCACTGTACAGTGAGCAAACTAGATATATTTCAATACTCATCGAGTAATTGACTATGAACACCTACAAAACCTTTAGAAAGTAGAAAAAAATGTCTATAAAATGTCTCCTTCACGTGGGATTCACATCTTTAGAATGAGAGCAAAGCTTATGCTACTAATTTTTATGGCGGTTAGCCATATTGTACTCATATATGAGAGAAGCAAGTGTCGTCACCGAGATGAAGAGAGGAAAGAACCCAAAGGTCTAGAGATTGGAAGCCAATTCATTGTGCACACAAGGTGGCAAGCTTTCTTGCACTACTTTCTTATTAATGAAATATCTTTCTCCCACCCCCAAAAAAATTTGCATTATGATTCATGATATTTACATTCTTGTGCTCATGTATGGTTTAATCATTTGTAGATTTAGGGTATCTCTCTCTTTGCAAGCAAGCAAAAGTTAGGCTTCATATAATTTTGAAACATATAAAGGGCATCTGGTGATGTATTGGCAAGCTGCTTTATGAGAACATTATGAATACAAAGTACTTCTCCCCCCCCCTTCTCCTCTATCTCAACTACCAACCATTCAAAGATATTTTTAGGAGTGATTCCAAGTTGTCTCCTTCCTTCTACTCAAACCCCTGGTTCTTATTTTGAGTTTTACATAAACATTTGCTTTTTTTGAAATGGATAAAACATGTCATCTTTCTTTATGTACATAACCACTAGTGGTTTTTCACTTAGCCACCATATGCTAAATGCTAAATGGTCACATACACATAATGACAACTCCACTAGGGAATTGACTTTCGATCTGCTCAAAATGTCATCCTTGTTGATTTGTTTGAGTTTTTTAGGAGATTTGCTTGCTACCTACTTATGGTCTATGACTCTTCATCTGAAGATTAGTGCCAAGCCACTTACTAGATTGTTACACCTCAAAATTACTCATTTCCATAGTGTCGCAAGTGTATTCATTACAAGTATTGTAAGTGTCGCATCTTGTCCACAAGTGTCGCATCTTGACCACAAGTGTCACAAACATCATACTACCATATTGCCTATGTTGTGCCTCTAACGACATCACAGGGACAATTAAGACACCTCAAAGACTAGTTTTGAAGAAGAGAACTCAGTTGACAAGGAGTACAAGTCTTTTGCCACTGAAAAATCCACTTAAAAATCATTTTTGGAAGGCAACGCTCCCCTATACACTGTCAGGGAGTGCCATCGCTCCCTGGGCTTCTTTGGGGGAGTGATACAACGCTTTGTGCCCCATTTTGGGGGAGCACTACCCTTTCTGAGCGAATTTTGGTTTGTTGAGACAAATCAGGGAAGAATCCCCTCAATTTCTGAAGGTGGTTGGATTCGAATCCGAGGTCAAGGCATGATCTTAGGGAAGATACACAATTGAAGGAGAGGAATCCTCAACTTATCCGAAAGATATCTCAAGTGGTTTGGCCTCTCCAAGTCTATATAAGGAGGCCTTCTCATGGTGAAAGGAGAGATGGATATTGAGAATTATACCTAACTTATGATCTCATAAGATAGGGAATTGAGGGCAGTTTAGAAGAATCAAACTTATGATCCCATAAGGGAGATGAACAATAAAGCATCATCATTTTGTGTGTGGATTATTGAGCAAGGGTATGGACAAAGGGAGCTTGGTGAAGCTGTTGCACTACATCCATGGTTGTAAGCACCACTTTGTTCTCATTAATATAAATCTATGATTGGCTTGTTTCCTTTAAAGTTTGTGTATATGAACTTGTCTCTTTCATAGATTCGTTATGAAGCTAATCATAGTAGGGTAGGAAGTATTGTTGTTGTTGCTAATTATACCACAGGACTTTCAACTGAACTTGGAGATCAAGATCAGCCTGGAGCAAACAAGGACAAACGTCAGTAAAAAGGTACTTGCCTTTCTTCCCTCTTTTTCTTTGATAGTTTAGCTTTATGATAAAGGAATGTCAATGTCCATAATAACACTTTCTGTCTTGGAGTTAGGGGTCTAGCATCCAAGAGGAAATCCACTTGTCTGCAGGGGGATTCTCCTATAACATAGATTGTGTCATATTTCTTTCTTTTATCTTTCCTTTGCTTCCCCCAATAATAGTGGTGTTCTCAATTTAAGCATATAGTCAAACCCTTTTTAGATGAAAGTTGCCCAGTGCTTCATTTTTATACTCTATCTATTTCCGTGCCTCTTGAGCACATTGAGGTGTTATTGTGGGGACGTTAGTCATCAATGTTGCACGTCCATGACCAATTTTCCAATGCAATCTTTTGTTTAGGGTATAATAATAATGATATTTTTAGGGTTTTTTACCTTGTCTTTAAATGCTTGTAGTTGTTTGTTGTTTGAACTATTATGGCATAAAGCGAAAAGTAGGAAATATTTAGTTAGTTGTTTATCGAGTACTATTCTTCTTGTGTAAATTTTCAATGGCATTTATGTTGTTTGTGATTACTTATAGTTATTGTAGTTGTTTTTTCAAACCTACAGAAGTTCTTGAAAATCAAAAGAAAGAGAAACATAAGATTTATTTTGAAGTACTTTTATTTTGTAATCATTTACCTTTTTGCAAATCCATCAACATAAAAAGCACTCAAATTAAACTCCAACTCTACACTCAACCATAGAAAATGTATTAAAATACACCTAGCCCTTGCCCTTTATTGTACACCAATTGTAGAACGGACTTGAGTTTAGATTCAGAGGGTGGTTTTTAACTCCCCAAGGCTATCAAACCTTGAAACTTAGAGGTGAATAATTGTGATAAAGACCTTTGTAGAAATTTGTGTAATCAGGTAGACTTCCATGCTTTTTAAAAGGGTTACAATTAGAGGGGAAATCATGTCGAGTGTGATGTTTCTATGTTTCCCCTCATTCTCACACGTTTGACTTAGAGAAATGCTTACCCAATGTCAACGAATTACTTGAAACCTAATTTGTGACAATCAATGGTAAGTGACTCACCAAGTTGAAGTAATTATGTTCCTATCATCCTTGCATTGTAACCAAGAGATTTAATTACTTTTTTGCCAAGTTTTCTCCTCGGGGTACAAGCTTTGGGATTGTGGCAACATAAAATTTGTTGGGAAATAGTGACCCTTTTAGACCCCCGCTGGATTTCAACACCTTCACTTGTACCCCTCCTTTGAATTTCAACATCTCTAGTGGGAAATACATTTGGAATGCCTCTTTTCTCTATTGGTTTACTTTGGTTTGGATAATGTGTCCTAAGAGTATGTTTTACCTTGAGCTTTTCTAGTTAGTTGGTGTTTCAAATGTTTGAAAAAAATATTGTGGTCACTTATTAGACAACTGGAATATTTAAAATTTGAAACATCAATTTACAAATTATGTATGTCAAATCCTAGACGTTCCCCAAGACTTTCAAGACAACCACCTAAATTTGGATAACTTTTGTATCTTAGACCTAGTAGCACATCCACCATCTTAGTAACCACTAGAGGAGGTGCCAAATGAAGTTATGCTAGAAAATCCAAAGAAAATACCAATCAAAACAACCCTATAGGTTGGGGTAAACAATGGTATCCTTGTTGCACCAATGGGGAATTCATACCCCGATTTAACATTCGTAGCTACCTTGAACCTTCCTAGATCTTGGTTTACCTAAGTTAATGAATGAACCTAATTATCATGAAGCTACTTGGATGACTATGCCTACCAAAATCCTTTGGAGAATCCTAAGTTTGAAGGTAAACATGGAGAAGTCTCCTAGTAATCACGTCGTGACATTTCACGTATGGTGTTCTTCTAGTAACATCATTGAAAATTCTATTAGGCTTAGGCTTTTGCCATGCATACTCCCCAGGGTGGATACTAACTGGTACATAGACTTGATTTTTCACATGGAAATTTTTTAGAATTGGGGGCCACTCAGGAAATATAATTTGTCTCTCTTTAGCCCAAAAGTGATAATGAGAGTGTTGACACCTTGCTAACCTCACAATAATATCCACAAACAACAACTTTCTCACATGTACATACCCTACCCCCCTCCATAATTAGACATGTTATATCTGAGTAGAAAGGTCATGTTCTTAACCCTTAGTCCCACTCAAGTTATATAGGTAGATATACCTTGTTGCTATCATATACTCTACATATACTTCTAAATTGATGGACTTTCCAAAGAATCTATAAATACTCGTCCGATGTGAGACCGGTGTAGATTTATTAACCACATTCAAGCAAATCTACCTCTATACGAATAATATATTTATTCTTGAGTGGAGACATAACCATGGTATCTTGTTCCTCATATCTCCAAGGATGTTGCCATATAATGACCTATCAGTGAGGAATACACCATCATGATAGCTCAAGAGCTAGACTTGGTGTATTCTCAAATGCTCATATATCAGATGTGATTGATGGTATTACACTATCTACTAATTAGGCATCTATGCCCTATGCTACCGATTAGTTTCATCAAACAGATTTATCTGGAAATCCTAGCCAATTGAGAGGACCAAATCTTCTAAGTAAGGCATCTTCATCTAATTTTTCCACACATGCCTTATTCCCAAAATACTCCTTGACCATGTAATCCTTGCCAGGACAATCATTTAATTCTAACCCATTGAGCCCTACTAATATTAATTTGGTTCAATTTTCTCCTCCTCCAGTTAATCAAAATTTGGGTCAAAAGCCCAATCATTGGTAAAAAAATAATCAATAACAAAACGAGGGAAAGAAGAAGAAGAATGAAAACAACATTCAAATGAACCAAGGGAAAAAGATAATGCTCAAAATAATATGAATATTGTTGAGGGTGACAATAATGCTAATCAAAACCAAGGGAACCATTTTTAACAACAAAAGAAACACAACCATTGAGTTGAGACTAATCACCTTTATGCCATGTGCAAAGTTTTTGTTCCTTATACTCATCATTTTTTGGAGCTACAAGATCTCCATAGTTTGTTGAACCAACATAATCAAAACAATCAAGCTCCTCCCACCATGTTATAGAATCCTTTCCCTCAATATAACTTTGATTCTAAGAAGGATGGAAATACCTTTACTTCAAGAAGGTTATCCACAAAGGGGTCATCCCTCGTATTAGCACATTTTCATGACATTTGATAAAATGAACTTCTCAACATGCAATCATAACTATTAGAATGTTAATTGGGTCTAGCATGGGTGGTTCAGAGGAGTGTTATCCTCCCCACCTAGGTTCAATTCCAACAAGGTCACATGTTGACCTCTTAACAAGTATATTGTTGTAAAGGATTTGAGCCATGTTGTTGACTTGGCCTTGTGCCTTGGGGAAACTAGGATTTACCTTAGGTACCATCCTCAGAATGAGGGGAAGTAGTACCTAGGGTTTTCCCCTGGGATATGTTACCTGTAAAAAAATTAAAAAATTATAATCCTTAAAAACAATGTTTTGATAAGTATAATAATCAACCTTCTTCAAATGGTTCTTTGCAAATAAATCGACCTAGTTTAACCCTACCCTTCACATGCCTAAAGTGTGCTTCAGAAGGACAATGCACAACACTCAGGCTAGGGTTTCCCAAAATGATATTATAATTGAATGTTCTAAAAACATTGTGTTCCCATTGAAAGGATTTAATGAATGTTATTGGGTATCAATCCTATTGTATCTCACATGATCACTTTCTATTTTGACAAAGTGAAACCATGTATCTGTCGTGCCATTGCATTTTAAATCTTATCATTGTCAAGAATTTGATTTTTTGTTATTGAATCGTGAATGAAAGAGCTTCTTCATGTATATTGTTCTTAAATGTTTGGAAGAAGTCAATCTCACCTAACATTGTTATGTCAATCATTATCTTGTGGGCCTTCAATGGTTGCACTTTTGAACCAAAGGTGCTATACCTTAACCTTCCCATTGAGTTGGATGGTAAGTTTATTTCAATGAAGTAGTAGATGATTCTTTGGATCATGACATGTTGTCAGATCAAAACTATATGTATGGCATGATGCTAGTAGTCTCATCAGTTTTCCACATCATGCAAATACCTCACGAAGGAAAAGTGGTCACCATTGATCTAATTATGTACTATGAACCTAACATAATGATGCAGGAGCAATCCCATCAGAAGTCAATCATTTGGAGGAGGCCTAAGGGGTCTTTTCAATTTTACTAAAGGGAGTGGGTTCCCTTAGTTTATTTTTTTCATTTTCCTAAGTCGTAAGCATATTCTAGAAGTTAAATTGAGATTGATTATTATGTAGTTCTCCAAAAGTTATAAAGATCTAGAAATTGTATTAGGTATAAGTGAGTAGTTTTAGAGATCTTTCTCAAGATATTGTGGATCTAAGGAATATTAGGAGGTTAGAGAGGGAGAGAAACTCGAGTGAGTTAGAGATAGGAAGCATGAGAAGCGTAAAATGACTAAGAAGACCTAAAAAGGCCAATGAATGGTGAAAATCAGGTCGAGATAGGTTGAATGAATCCTTGTGTAAGTTTTGTGTGTATAATGAATGAAATTGGACAATTCTATCTCGAGTATGGTGTTAATAGAAGCATTGTGTGAGATCGATTTCAAACCCCTCTCTGTGTCATGTTCCAATCAAAATTGGGAACCTTGTGATGAGATATTTGTTTAGATTTTCTCATCTTAGAGATTTTAGTTACTCAGTGATCGAATAAACTAAATAATGTAGGCAAGGCAGCGCAGATCGAATATGTTGTAGGAAACTTTTTTTATCAAGTTCTGGGGGAGAATGAATGCAAACCATTAGTTTAGAAGTAAACCAATTTAGATCATTGGATCGACTCCTGGAGAGCATTAGATTAGAAGTAAACCAATTTAGATCATTGGATCGACTCCTGGAGAGCAGAGTAAATTTGTTGCAAATCATTGATTCTAAGACGTTAGATCGTTCATCACATCTAGATCAACGATCCCCGTAAAGCATTGACCGAATAGTGGCGCAATCATGGAGAAATTTAGCCTTTATTCTAGTCGTCAGATCAGAATCCAGGTGTAAGATTTACGGTATAGATCTTATCGCATCAAAAAGTTGCACGAAGTTGAAATTTGGAGGCGATTTGCGATAAGTAAACCGAGGCGGTTTCGATGAGCCATGCGTCGAAGCCAGATTTGATCGCATTTCTTGAAGCGGTTTCCAAAACTACTTTTGGGCATTTGCGAAAAGTAGCACCTTTTTCAGCTTACCTAAGCCACCGTCACTTGGAAAGTGTGAAGCTCTTTCAGATTGTCGATAACATCGTAAACTTGGCGCCTTTGTGTTAGCCTTTGGTTACTAGTTCGGGGTTATTTGGAAAAGAAACTACAGCTAGATGTGGAGTCCTTCTAATGGAGAACAATACCCTTAATCAAAGCACCGGATCTTGAAGAAAGGTAAGTGCCCTTGAATATGTTTCTTTTCAAAATATTGATTCTTTACAGTCCATGTTTTGGCTTTTGATCACACGAAGAGGGCACATAGAATTTGCCAGTGTGTTAACAGAGATTGTAATCAAATTGAGGGCTTGAAATCCGATGGTCATATAGTGTACAAGTGGTGATATTGAATTGTTGATCCACAAGTCTGATCGAATTGGAGGGATGAAGGTTTTATCAGAGGTGCAGCAGAAACATGAGAGCTACATGTTTGAACCAGGCTCAACTGTAAAGAGGATCACAAAGGGTTCTTTAAAGAGCTCTTGAAATTTGTTACAGAAATAATATCCTTGGTCTACCTTATTGTAGGATTATAAAGAAGCAGAGAATTGCAGAGTTATAAAAATAGTGTGGAGAGATCGGGTAGGTTTCTATCAAGTGGTATCAGAGCAAGACAATCTGTTCAATCTAATGTTACAGAAATTATTGCAGTAACATTGGTAAAAATAGGAGCACAGTGACACTCTTGATTGAAGAGATTGCTCTTCGAGATTCAGAACAAGAGATTGGATTTCCTATGAGTTTGGTTTCAGAGGATTACTGATAATTCTAGAGTAAAAGTTCAGCAGAGAAATCTTAAGGCCGTTGAAGAATTGAAGACTGTTTCAACCACAGAAAAAGTGAGAAGTAATGTTGGAAGACAAGATCATGGAAGCAGATCTTGCAGATGTTGAAATTGTGATGAAGAATTTGTATATGGATGCAGGTAGCAGCAGACAAATTATTGTAATAGAGGATTGCAGCTAGGGAGCCGTGACAAAGGAGAAGGGAGCAAGTGAAGCTCTCAATTGGAAGCTTGTGGCAGAAGAATTGGTAGCAAGGAATGTTGTAAGCAAATTTCAGCTGGAGACTGAAAGTAAGAAGGATAGTAGAAGTTCTCAAAAGAGAAAGTGTTAGTAAAGTGCAGAATCCCAGAGAAGAGCAAGGGAATGCTCAAAAGGTTCCAGGGAAAGAGAACCAGTGATACCAAGAGATCAAGCTCAAAAGGAAAGCTTGATGAGGTATTAAATAGCAGTTGTTGAAACTGACTACAAGGAAGAGGCTTGGTTGCAGCTCACAGTGAGCATGGAGAAACTCACAAAAGGGAAGATGAAAATGACTACAGATAGTCAAAGAAGGGATTCAAAAAGAAGCCATAACAAGAGGAAAGAAGATGCCGAGGAAGTTGGAAAACAGAAGAATATGAGTGATGAAGACTTTGACAAGGAATGGCTAAGTTAAAAGAACAACTCATTAATATAAAACAACTACTAGAGAAGGAGATCAAAGAAGATTTGAATCAGGGATGGAATGTAAGGAAAAGGTTCAAGTGGCCTGTTATGAGATTGTTCTCCAAGAAGTTGATACATAAAATGATTATCTTGATGAAGACAGAGAAGAAACCCAGCAGAATTGAGCATGGAGAAGAAGTTCACCTATGTGAACCTGAACAAGGATCAATCCTAGGAGAGGATGATGATGGTGACGAGATGATGAAGTGCTTAGATCAACACGAGGAAAGGATGTCAGTGGCATCAATTGAGGAAGGAGAATATGCTACATTTCAAACTAATTATTTGTGTGTGTGAATTTACAGGTATCAAAGTTAATGAAGCTAAACAAATACAAGATTGTGGAAGAAACAGAAGTTCAAGAAAGACAGAACTTTGCTTATGAAGAACAACAAGGGGTAGCAGATTCCGAAGATGGACAGTCTCAAAGAACTGTCACAGAAGAAGAAAGTTCAGCATTGGTTTATGAAAACAATATTGAAGAAGGCCATGAAGGAGTTCAGTTTGAGACTCTAAGAGTTTATGAAAGGAAGAGTACACTTAGAAATGTAACCAGAAATGAGGATTCTGAGGGTGGAAGAAATCATCCTTCCATAAAATAGAAAGAAGATTGGACAAGGAAACCATATACCTTGGAGATTTGTGAAAGAAAGTGGGAGAAATGTTTTTCAACTTTCACACGATACCTTATTGAGATACTGATAACTGAATGGAAGAGAATGCTCCAAGGTGAATGAAAATGTGATTTCTGGTTTGATGAAAAAGGAAATGCTTTACAAAGAGATAGGCATCAAAGAAGCAGACTCAAGATAAGAGAGATACAAGGAAGAAAGGTTCAAGACAGGCAGAAGAAATCTGAAAGAAGTGAAGACATGAGAAAAATCATTTGGCTTGATAATGATCCAGATTGTAAATTTCTGAGATGGTTGATGCAAAATTGCATTAGTGCAGGCATGGAACTTGGAAGTATTGATGCAAATGATCATTGGTACGTGATTATAGGTGTAAAATGTCTATTATTATGTCATTTTATTAAAGTCAAAGAACAGATTGGTGAATTGTATATAGAACATTGTCTTCAAGAAGATGAGACTTGGAACAAAGGAGGAAGAGTTTTTACAATTTTTACCAAGGACACTGCTGAGACAAGGGAGGATTGCAAAAGATGTGAAGTTGCGGAGTATAAACAAATTTTGTTGACAAGTCCAAGAGGAAGTGAAGACCAAAGAATTTCTTGGAAAAGTGAAAAGGTTGATAGTACAGTCGAATACACTATGAATGCAAATATCAGTTGGCAAAGTACAGAAGTCCAAAGAAAAGTTTTTGCAATCAAAAGGCAGCATATAAAGGACTGGTTTTATGTTTTCATACCAAACAAGAAAACACTTGTCTTTGAAAATGAAGAAATTCTAACATTCAACATGTGGGCAATGGGAGAAGCAGAGGAATTATACATTATAGCTTCTACAAATGAGTTGTGGATTGATGCACAAAATAATCAGAAAGAAACATCTTGGAGGCAGCAAATGATGCTAATGGTGGAAGCACAAGATAGAGCAACTAATGAAGAATAGCAAAAACTGGTTGAGCTATCATACAAACTGAAAATGCAGATTGGAGGTATATATTACTTATTAAATATGTTCCTACTTAGAGAACAATGTTATCAAAAATTTGAGAACAGAAAAAGGGATGGAGGTAAAGAGATGACAACAATCATACAATATTTTTATGAACTTTTGAAGCAGTCAGAGTACAACAATGATGTAAGCTAGTCAAAGACAAAGATGATCATTGGATTAGATGAATTCTGGAAGCAATTGATAAAGATTCTGAAGTGGATAAGAAGGAAAGATGGAAGAAATGGGAAAATGGTTAATGATAAGAGTTGGAACAAGAAGACTGCACAAAAACAAGGTAAGAGTTGGGATCTTGGAGGGTTGCAGACAACAACAGAGCAACAACAAGATAGCAAGGCAAGTGGCAAGCAGCAACATAAGATATGGAATCCAGGATGACTTCAGCAGAAGAAGACTCATGATCATAATATCATGAAGCATTTTGTTCCTTGGGAGTCTGATGCAGGAGCAATCCCATCAGAAGTCGGTCATTTGGAGGAGGCCTAAGGGGTCTTTTCAATTTTACTAAAGGGAGTGGTTTCCCTTTATTTAATTTTTTTATCTTCCTAAATTGTAAGCAGAATCTAGAAGTTAAATTGAGATTGATTATTATGTAGATCTCAAGAAGTTATATAGATCTAGAAATTGTATTAGGGGTAAGTGAGTTTAGAGATCTTCCTCAAGATATTGCGGATCTGAGGGATCTTAGGAGCTTGTTATGGAGAAATGATAGGATCTGAACTAATTCTAGTTTCAGAATCCTCTGGGATTTAATTTGTAAGCCTTGAAGGCATTCAAGTTAGAGAGGGAGAGAGACTCGAGTGAGTTAGAGATAGGAAGTGTGAGAAGCCTAGAATGGCTAAGAAGACCTAAAAAGGCCAATGAATGGTGAAAATCAGGTATAGACAGGTTGAATGAATCTTTGTGTAAGTTTTGTGTGTATAATGAATGAAATTGGACAATTCTATCTTGAGTATCGTGTTAATAGAAGCACTGTGTGAGATTAATTTGAAACCCCTCTCCGTGTCATGTTCCAATCAAATTGGGAACCCTGTGATGAGATATTTGTTTAAATCCTCTCATCTTAGAGAATTTAGTTACTCTGTGTTCGAATAATCTAAAATAATGTACGCAGGGCAGCCCAGATTGAATCTGTTGTAGGAACCTTTCTTTATCAGGCTCTAGAGTGGGAGAATGAATGCAAACCATTAGATCAGAGGTAAACCAATTTAGATCGTTGGATCGACTCTTGGAGAGCAGAGTAGATTTGTTGCAAATCGTTGATTCTAAGTTGTTAGATCGTTGATCACATCTAAATCAACGATCCTCGTAAAGTGTTGATCGAATAGTGGCGCAATCGTGGAGAAATTCAACCTTTATTCTAGTCATCAGATCGGAATCCAGGTGATCTACGATATAGATCTTATCGCATCAACAAGTTGCGCGAAGTTGAAATTTGGAGATGATTTGCGATAAGTAAACCAGGGAGGTTTCGATGAGCCATGCGTCGAAGCCAGATTTGATCACATTTCTTCCAGCGTTTTCCAAAACCACTTCTGGGCATTTACGAAAAGTAGCACCTTTTTCAGCTTACCTCTCAATCATAAGCCACCGTCACTTGGAAAGTGTGAAACACTTTCAGATCATTGATAACATCGTAAACTTGGTGCCTTTGTGTTAGCCTTTGGTTACTATTTCTGGGTTATTTGGAAAAGAAACTATAGCTATATGTTGTTGTGTTGTTACTATTTCGGCAAGTCTTTGGAACCGAGAAACTAAGTCCCTTCCAGTTGGGTCTACACCACTTCAATCCTCCACCAAAGGCAAACTCATATAAGAGAGACAATGAGGTTCTCCATCAAAGAGGGAAGAGCTTGGGGGCTGAACAATGTGTAGCTCGGGGGCTGAACAATGTGTTCAGACTTTAAAGGACAAAGGGATGCAGACTCAATATGAAGTGAATAATTTCTCCAGAATAACTTTGCTCTCAAAAGTTGAATTCTTCTCCCTTTCCACGGTTTGGATATGGCCCATTTATAGCCTTCAAGTGGAACTGAAGGGCCGAGTCTGAACGTTTCCAGTATATGGAAGGTCAAGGATCATGGAACTCGTGTAATACCCCAAGGCCGAGCTCCTGCTGAATTGTAATGATGTTTAATGATGTTTATAGGCTGGTGAGCCAAGTTTTTATAAGTTGGGAGGCTTATGTGTTTATTAGGCCGGATAACCTTGATGATGAAGGCCAGGGAGCCTGATTTTTGTATATGTAAATACTCACATCATTAATATAATTACATCGTTGCGTGTAGACCAACCACGAATAAAGAGTTATGGGGAACTAAGCTCCAGTGGGTAGGGAAAGGGATGTGGCTAAGAGGCTGGGGAAAAGGGCTAAGCTAGAGGGCTTATTGCCAAGGGAATATTATAATATATTTCCTAAAAGACTAAGGTTTGGAGAAATAAACCCTGTTATCCTAAGTTCCTTTGGGGAAAGGAACGAACTCCAAGTGGAGAGGGACGAGCTTCCAAGAAATCCATGTGTCAACCTAGGCGCATACAGTTTTATGGGGGGGAATATGTCATTGTGGGGGCTCTCTGACCATTCTTGCCATCCTTCTCATGCACGCACGCACTCACGAGTTGAGCCATGACCTCCATTGTTGACCTCTGCAACCTCTGAAACCTGCAACCCGTGAAGCCAACCCGTTTGGCTTGAGCCATATCGTGCCCTAGCCATTTTGTTGTTTCTACCCACGTTTTCTCTAGACTGGTGTGGCTTGTTGTCATTACTAGAACTCATACCTGATTTTGCTACTGTGGTTACCCGTTGACTTAGGAGCTGGACAGAAGAAGCAGATTGTTAGGCATGTAGTTTGAAGAGGTGGGTTATCAGGCCCGTGGATTGGAGAAGCAGGTTGTCAGGCCTGTGAGAAACTCTTTTCATGTGAGAGAGGTTGTTGGGGAAGTGATCTCTCCTGGAGGGAGTCCATCAGCAGCTACAGATATCTGAGAATTCTTGATTCAGCCTGTTGTTGAAGCCCTGGAAGGGAAGTGGAGCAGCCGATGGACTATGGAACAATGAAGGTGTATATTCCCGGGGTGGGACAGACATGTGGGGAATGAGAGTCTGTGAGCGGTGGGCGTAAGTATGCTCCTTGGAGGGAATTCTTCCTGTTGCATTGTGCAACTTTATGTAGTCTCAACCTAGCATAGGAATCCCTTTACCCTGGGTGGAGTTTAGTCCAAGCTCGGGGGTGACCCATTGTTGATAGCTTGGGGCAGTGTGGTCTAAGGCTGGGAGGTTCGTGGAAGGTCTCCACACAGTTGGTGGTCTTCTCATAAAAAGATAAGTACCATTTCAATGTTAATTTGTTTGTTGTGTATCCTGTACTTGTCTTTAATATTTATAGGAATGACATGTGTTGTTGCATGTATGTTTTACTGTGATTTCAGCATTTAATTGGTGTATTAGTAGAATGCATATTAGTTGTTTAAGTTTATATGTATGATGTTCCGCAAAGAGCTTTGTTTGTCATAGCCCTTGTAGGACTATGCCTAGGTATGGACAGTTTGATTATCAGAACAGAGTGAGAAGTTTTGTTTTGTATTTAGTTTTAAGTGGCATTACCCAGTAGAAGGTTGGGGGTGTTACAAATTGGTATCAGGAACTTGAACAGAGTAGTTTGGTTTGTAGTGGCGTGATTCAAAAAGGATCCAGAGAAGGCTAAGAGCAACTCAGAACTTGCAAAGGCAACTCGGGATGCTCAGAATGGCCTCAACAGATAGAGAAAGGGAAAAAAATTGAAAGTTCCCAAAACTAAGTGAAAATGACATTATCGCGAAGAGTGCATCACAAGCTTTCTAACGACGCAAACGGCTCGTCAAACGGAGTTACAGATTGAAAGATATTTGAGGTCAAAGTTTGGTCAACCTAGCCTAGTCAGCAGGGGATGAGTCAGCATTCGTACTGTTGACGTCAACATCCATACAGTACACGTGGCGGGAGCATAAGAGGACATGTGTCATGCTGACGTAAGCATGGTGATGTGGCAGCACCAGAGGCCGCCATGTGTCACCCGGTTTTGGCACTTTCAGACCGATCCATGGACCAATAGGATCGTGCCACGTGGTGGTTCGTACAATGATGTGGCATGATGACATGGCACAATGACGCGGTGTGATGACATGGCAGAGGACGACATGGCCCAGTGGGAGGCTGCCACGTGACAAGTGGAAAAATCACAATGACAACCCGTGAGCAAATTTTGTAAAAAATTAAAAGTTTGGCGGGTTCGCCAAATCTAGCGGACCACGCCAAACTTGGCCACATTCTAACCATTGGAGACCTAGATAGCGCCACCGCCAAAAATGGCAGAACAACTTTGGGTTATATATATATATATATATATAACTTACAATGAATTAAAACCAAAAGGGGGAGGCCCGCGGGTTTGACCCCGTGACCTCCTCCCCACTATACGCCTTTACATTCACGCCCAAACCAACAGGCCAACGGCCTTTATTGTTATCAACGCCCACATAAATTACTTAAATGTTGAGTATGTCGAGCTAGAGGGGGAAGGCAAGCGTATGGTACGACCTTGGGCACGCATTTCTATGCAGTCCAGTCATTAATTGCAGGTTGCAGAGGGGCATGAAAACCGAGACGATTTTCTTCTTGGGCTTGGGAGTGCCAGAGTCGGATCGAGGTGTGGAGATAGTCATTTTTGGGTAATTCGACGCCACGAATTCAGTGGTGCTGTCTTTTTTCTGATCTAAGCATTATTTATGCAGCTTGATTTCAGAATGAGGTATACTTATGTATTTTGCCAAATTCTTTTGCTGAGTTAATGAAAGAGCCTACCCATTTGAGAGCAGGACCCGAAGACGTAGTCCACTAGGGACGAACTCCGTTATCAAGTTTTTGTGTTCAGATTTGATGCTTATGTCTCTTCATTATTGAGTTTTTCCTTCTTTAATGGTGCACTTTAATTTATGTTCATTTAATGCAATTCTTTATAAGTCACTCGATGAAAAGATCTCGGATCATGTTGGTATCAAAGCAGTCGTCTTTGACTTGAATTGTTGAGTGTGAATGTTTACTAGGGCCAAGCATAAGCAAGGTGAAGGAACTCTTAAGACTTTCAATCCCAAAGTTGGTCGTGCATACCAAAGGAAGAAAATGACAGAAGAAGACAAGCGTGATGAATAGGAGAAAAAATTTCATATGGTCTTTTATCGCATGTCAGAAATGGTCGAACGAATATATGGATATTACAAGAAGAGGATGAAGAAGAAAGGGAAGAAAAAGGAAGCACGTGTTGATGATGATGCTTCGGTAAACCAAGGGGTTGGAGGAGATCCTCCTGAGTCTCCATCTTCACCTTCAAGTTCTAGTTCTTCTTCCTCTGAGCATTCTCATCATTCTCATCATTCTAGCCATAAAGTCTCTTTTAAGAAACCATTTTTAAAGCTCAATGTAAAATTTGTTTTACCTATGTTTAATGGAGATGTTAATCCTAAAAAGCTAGATGATTGGATCCAACAGGTTGAAGTATATTGTCGTGTTCAACATATTGATGAAGAGGAAGTTAAGGTGCAATTGGCTTCTCTTCAGTTGGAAAGCACTGCTCTCGTATGGTGGGAGAGCAAGCTTCAGAACATAAGTAAGTGTGGTAATCTTCTTTCCTCATGGTCGGAATTTAAATCAACGATAAGGAAGCAATTCTATCCATTGTTGTTTTTCTTCATATGAGATATAATCGATATATAATTACAATGATGAGTGTTCCATATATAGAGAACATATGGTGACCATTCATGAAAGGATGCATCCCTTAAATAATCAATAACTATTTATTATAATCATTTACTTATTATATATTATATTTAATAATAAAAAAATTTATTATTAATTATTATTCTAAGAGAATGTCTTCCCAATGGTGTCCAAACATCGACACTCCCTCTCAACGAGAGATATATTTTGCATCATGCCAAGCTTGTCTTTGAAGTATACAAACTTCACCCTAGACTCATGACACTTGTCTGTTAGTCTTGGGAGACGTCTCTCTCCCACATAAACCGAGGAAAAACTCCTTCTGCAAGGAGCTCTGAGCCAATTAACTCTCTCTAAGATCAGGCTCACTCTAGGTCCGCATGTAATAACATATAACATATTGAGTCTTTATTATTCCTTGTCAAATCACCATGACTAGGACAAAGACCACACCAGGTTCTTTCACCACAAGTACACACCTGTGAGTGAATGTCAGCCTGATGCTAACCGACACGTGGAAAGCACTTCAAGCACCTCGAGTCCATATTATTCCTTGTCATGATCAAGGAATGACTACTTCTGGGCCCATTTACCACAAGTGCACCTTTATGATAAATGTATCCTATCTTCCTTCGTCTGTAGCCCAATCTAGGGGAAGTTATGCCTGATGCTAAAACATCAAAAGTTGATTTAATCTAGGGAGGTATCTTTCCATAATAGTACACAGCTACTGTACAGAGACACGCAATCTCCGCCAGTGGTACACAACCACCATAGTAGCAAAAGGTTTGTCACACATGGCACTCCCATGTGGACTTCTAGAAGCTACTCCCTCTAGGAACACTTAGGGTCAACTCCCCATAGTGTGTGACATCGAGGGTCAAATCCCTTGACATGTCCTCATGTGTTCTCCAGATGGAACATTGGGCTATAAGCCCAAATGCACTTATCCCTTCTCGAATAAGTGTCCTCACAGATCAACTCAACTCAATTCATAGAGGAGTACGATCTGGAGAATGTTTGTCACACATGGCACTCTCATGCGGACTTCTAGAGGCTACACCCTCTAGAAACACTAGGGTCAACTTCCATAGTGTGTGACGTCAAGAGTCAACTCCCTTGACATGTCCTCATGTGCTCTCCACATGGGACATGTCCTCATGTGCTCTCCACAAGGGACGCTGGGATATAAGCCCAAACACACTTATCCCTTCTCAAATAAGTGTCCCACTTATCCCTTCTCAGATAAATGTCATCACAGATCAACTTAACTCAGTCACAGAGGAGTATGATCTGGAGAATGTCTCAAGAAGTTGCAAATATCAACACTCCCTCTCAGTGAGGGAGGCATTCTCTGCCACGCCGATTTTGTCACGGAAGTACTTGAACTTCGTCCTGGTTTGGTAAGAACATTAGCACCTGCTCATCTGTAGGAAGGTATTGCACCAATATTTCCTTCCTTTGCACCGTGTCTCGAATGTAATGGTACTTGATCTCAATGTGGTTCGATTTGTCATGAAACACCGGATTATCTGAGATCTTCACACAACTTTGGTTACGATAATGAATAATGGTGGAATCCAACACATGTTCAGATAAATCTGTAAGGATCTTGCGAAGCCACACTTCTTCACAGATTGACATACTTAATGCAATGTACTCTACTTCTGTTGTGCTCAAAGCCACAAAATTTTGTTCCCTGCTACACCAGGAAACCATGGAAGATCCCAAAGTGAAGCAATACTCGAAGGTGCTCTTTCTGTCCACTGCGCTCCCTACCCAATCAGAGTCAATATATTCCTACCATATCATATCAATACGAGAAGTATATCTCATACCATGTCCAATTGTGCCTCGCAGGTATCTCAACACATGCTTGGCAACAATCTAGTGTGTCTATCTCGACTGACTCATAAACTGGCTAAGTACACTCACTATAGAGCAAATATTTGGTCTGGTGTTAACCAGATACATCAATGATCCAATCAATTGTTTGTACAAAGTCGGATTAATTTCGTCATAATCGGAAAAAGACACACTTAGTTTCTTCAGATTCGTCACCATTGGTGTAGCCACAAGCTTCAAGTTCAACATCCCAAACTTCTTCAATATCTCAAATGTGTACTTCTCTTGACTCAGGGAGATCTCATCAGTTCTCTGCCACACCTCTAGTCCCAAGAAGCAGTGCATCATACCAAGGTCCTTCATCTCAAACTTAGAGGCCAACACATACTTGCATTCAACAATAAGGCTCTCTTTACCGGTGAGGAATAAATCATCAACGTAGAGGACCAAAATCAGGGACTCACCATTAATAGTCTTGTAGTACAGGCTGGGATCGACAACACTTTTTTTGAAGTCCAAAAATCATCAGGTGTCCATCAATCCTTTCATACCAAGCTCGAGTTGGTTGCTTGAGTCCATACAAGGCCATCTTCAACCTGCACACATGAGACTCCTTCTCATCACGAAACCATTTGGTTGCTCAATGTATACTTCTTCCTCAATCTCTCCATTAAGAAAGGTTGTCTTTACATCCATCTAATGTACTCTCTAACCCATGGATGTTGTAGGGGAAATAATCATCCGGATAGAAGTGTATCGAGCAACAAGAGAAAATGTCTCATCATAATCTATTCCCTCCACTTGAGAGAATCCTCTAGAAACAAATGTTGTTTTGTGCCTCTCGATGCTCCCGTCAACTGTGTGTTTGATCTTGTAGATCCATTTGGAAGTCACTACAGACTTCCTTTCAGGTCTCGGAACAATATCCCATACATCATTCTTCATGATGTATTGATACTCCTCCATCATGACATTTCTCCATACTGGATGACTAATTGCCTCCTCATAACAGGAAGGCTCAAAATGAATGGTGTGGCTCATAGCTGTGGCATATCATGAATATCTCTAAGGTCTCTTGCTCACTCGAAAGGTACCCCGAGGAGCTGCATATCCTTCTGCCTCCTGCAAAGTTTGACGAGCCCATGTTGGTCTCTTCTGACCTACTACAATATCTCTGGGAACATCAACTAGAGCTACAAGATCAACGAGATCAATTGGATCAATAGGTTCAACTATCTCCCTCTGAACTGCTATCTCACCATATCACCAATTTCGACCAGATTTTTCATATGAGATGATATAGTATATTTCTAAAAGACACAACGAAGGTGCCTTACTAAGGTAGAGACAGAGTCAATGTTCCCCTCGTAATGAAATTAAAGGTCGTTATCCCAATGGAGATGTTGATAGTGATGGTTGCAGCAGCATGTCAATACCTGCAAATACATTGACAGATCGTGAATGCAGGATGGATGATGAGTTTTGAGTTTGAATAATTGTGTGTATAGCTTGTGATCCAGTGCTAGCTCAACACCGACGTGAGAATAAGTCCAAGAAATTATGTCTGACACATTTTTATAGAGCCTAAATTTCTCATTGAATACTACACCGGGTATCTTTGTCACCACGTCGTGAACATTCGTGACCCGCAGAATTATGAGGCCCAGTTCATCACACCGATCTCTGAAAGCAACATTTCCAACATGTGGGCCTGCAAATGAATATACCATGATCGGTATTATGCCACAAGATTCATAATGGGAGTGATTTAGTTCAAGCTTGGCGATATCATAAGCACCTAGCATAGCCAACGCACTGCCCATGTTGTGTCCAGTTATGGTTATGCTAAGGTCTTCTCCCTTGTATTTTTGTACAAGTCTCGCAATTTCACATAGAAGTTTCTCTCTTGTGCTTCCATGGTTAAACCTGCATGATGAATCATGGGAAGTGTAGACGTTCAGAAATCCCATCTACACCTTCACATCCTCACGAGAGTCTAATTGATTAAATCGAGGCGGAGTTAGTGTATGCATAAAATTAGCTATCCATTCTGTTCATGTTGCACTGCCTCTCAATGCCACCACAATATCTCTGCGTCCAAGATGTTTGATCTCCGTGTCATCGTATGACACTGCAACATAACCAATCCAGTTAGGTCCATCTCCGCCTTCAAACATACATATTCTTCAAGAAATCGGGCACGTTAATATCCAGTGTGGCAACCTAAATCTTTCTACCACACACAACAGTTTTGATGCAAGTTATCTTCTCTCATTTTCCTGGGCCTCCAATGATGGAGTCAAGGCCAGTCCTGCTCTGATACCATGTTGTTTTTCTTCATATGAGATATAATCGATATATAATTACAATGATGAGTGTTCCATATATAGGGAACATATGGTGACCACCCATGAAAGGATGTGTCCCTTGAATAATCAGTAACTATTTATTATCATTTACTTATTATATATGATATTTAATAATCAATAATTATATTATTAATTATTATTCTAAGAGAATGTATTTCCGATGTTGTCCAAATATCAACATCCATTAGGGTATTTACATAAAGCAATGATGGAATGGCAAACTTAGTAAAGGTCAAACTGTACAAAGTTTCACAGAAGAATTTAAGATGAAAGCTCTTGCATTAAACATTCCTTTGGATTCTTATGAAACTTTAATGAAGTTTATTGGCGCACTTCATAGTTATATTCATCATACTTTGCTCTTGTTTAACCCCACTAGTCTTGACGAAGTTTGTGTGCAAGCCAAACACCTTGAGAATAGGGGGAAACATGTTCAAGAAGATCCCACAAAGAAACCTTCCAATCTCCCACATAAATCTCTCAAGAAGTTTAAAAGGAAAGACAAGAAGACCGCCACAATGACAATAGAAGGAGGAAAGCCATCTTGCACTCATTGCAAGAAAAGCAGTCACGGTGAAACACTGTTGGAAACTGCATCCAGAGAAGAAACCGAAACAGTTCAGTGGAAAGGGAAAGACAAAAATCGTTGCTACAGTACAACAAGATCTTGGTTCTGATTCAAGAGATGAAGGAAAGATCATAGGGGTTGGAGTACAATGTAAAGATTCCCTTCATGCTAGTTCAAGTTCAAATAATGAATCTCATGATGATGAATGAAAGAGGAATGAATTATTTCACATAAGAGTTGTATCTAAACACTCTAAAATAGATACATTATTTGATCCAGGTTCCCAAGTAAACTTAATATCTGAAGCACTTGTCAAGAAGATGGGTCTTGAAACGAAACCACATCCAAAGCCTTATCCTCTTGGTTGGGTATGTGATAAAGAAAAACTTAATGTCACCAAACAATGTAGGGTTAGATTTGCTATTGCTTCAAAGTTGATTGATGAAGTGGATTTGGATGTTGTACAACTTGATATATGTGGCATAGTGTTGGGAAGTCCTTATCTTTATGATATAAAAGGAGTCTTCTTTCATCATGAGAACAAATACCACCTTACTAAGGGGGGCATGGAATATATTGTTAGAGCTCACAGCATGAGGGTAAATACAACACTTGTTAGTGCAGGGCAAATGAAAAGACTCATAAACACTAATAAGATATATGTACTCATGGTCGTAAGAGAGAAAGATGTCGAGACATCCAACACTTTCCAAGGATGTGATCCTTCTCAAAAAAAGGAATTAATTGATATTATTTCTAAGTATGATGATATTTTTCAGGAACCAGATGGATTACCTCCTAAGAGGGAAATCCAACATGAGATACATCTTCAGTAGGATTCTCCTCTTCCTAATTTGGGCATGTATAGGATGTCAGTTGTGGAGATGACAAAGATCAAGCAGTAAGTACAAGGCTTATTGGATCAAGGGGTCATCAGGCCCAGTTCATCTCCTTGTGGTTCTCCGATCGTGATGGTGGCAAAGAAAGATGTCACATGGCGAATGTGTGTTGATTACCAGGCCTTAAACAATATCATGGTGAAAAATCGATACCCTCTTCCTCGTATAGATGATTTACTTGATCAGTTGAAGAATGTTGTTTATTTCACTAAGTTGGATTTGCACAGTGGATATCATCAAATCAGGGTCGTAGAACAAGATGCATGGAAAATTGCCTTTAAAACCAAACAGGGATTGTTTGAGTGGTTAGTTATGTCGTTTGGGCTTTGTAATGCTCTGACAACTTTCATGCGTGTGATGAATGATGTATTCATGCCTTTCCTAGATGACTTTGTGATTGTGTATTTAGACGACATTCTTATTTTTAGCAGGACTTGGGATGAACATGTGAGGCATGTAAAACAAGTATTGGATACTTTGCAAAGGGAAAAGTTGTATGTAAAATTGTCTAAATGTGAATTTGGCAAGACCGCGCTTGTGTACTTAGGTCATATTGTAGGAGGAGGACAATTAAAAATTGATCCTTCCAAAATTGATGTAATTGTAAATTGGCCTGAGCCAAAAAGTGTAACCGAGGTCCGAAGCTTTTTAGGTGCAATCCAATATTGGAGGAGGTTCATTTCAAACTTCTCCTTTATAACAACTCCTTTGCATGACTTAACCAGTGTGAAGAACACTTTTTCAGTGGGAATGAAAGCAACAAAAAGCTTTCGACACTTTGAAGGAGAAGATCAGTAGCGCACCAGTATTAGCACTACCGAATCTTCAACAACCTTTTAAGATCAAGACAAATGCCAGCGGATGCGCCATGGGTGCAGTATTGATGCAATACCGTAAGCCTATATGTTACCACTCTGAAAATTTTAACCAAGTTGTTGTTAACTATCCTACATATGATAAAGAGTTGTGTGCATTAATTCAAAGCGTAAAGAAATGGAATCACTACTTGTTAGGGAAGGAAACAATCATACATACAAATCACCAGCCCTTACAGTATCTCCAAGCACAGACCAAACTGCAACAATCTTGACACTACAAATGGATGGGTTTTCTACAACAATTTCATTTGGTAATCAAGTACAAAAAGGGTACAAGTAACAAGGTAGCTGATATGCTTTCTAGACCTCCTATTGTTGCTTTTATTATTTTGTAGAATACTTCTTTATCTCATGATAGCTATGTAGAACAATATGCCATCGATGAAGATTTTAAAGAAGTATATGAGAATATAACCCATGGTGCACAGTTAGAGAACTATTGTCTGCAGGGAAAACTACTCTACCATCTTGGAAAGCTATGTATTCCTACAAGTGAACGAGTCCATGTAATACGAGAAGCTCACACTTCTTTTGTGTCTGGGAATTTTGGGGTAGGAAAAACTATGGCTCATTTGCATAGGTTTTGTTACTGGCCTCAAATGAAAGCAATTGGAACTAAATATGTAAAGGGGTGTGTGATGTGTTCTACTTGTAAGCCCACTAATATAAAACTGGGGCTATACTCACCACTTCCTGTTCCATCCCATCCATGGAAAAGTATCTCCATGTATTTTGTAAGGGATTTACCAATGACCAAAGCGGGTCATGACTATTTGTATGTTGTAGTGGATAGGTTCAACAAGATGTGTATCTTGATGCCATGTAAAAAGCAGATCATTGTTGAGCAAACTGTTAATCTCTTCTTTCAGTATGTTTGGGTTCACTTTGGGTTACCCACATCCATTTGTCTCGAATCAAGATACTCGTTTCCTTGGGGACTTTTGGAGTAGCTTGTGGAGAATGATGGACACCAAATTGAAGAAGAGCACTGCTTTCCATCCACAGACCGACGGACAGGCAGAGTTGGTAAACAAAGCAGTGGTACTTTTGCTTCGAGGCTACTGTAGCAAGCATCCCAAGTTATGGAATGAACCGATACCCTATGTACAACATGCTTACAACCGAGCTTTATATTCCTACACTCAGAGTTCACCTTTTGAGACATGTTTTGGGTACCTACACAAGGTTCCTTTGGACTTGATGTATGGGAGAGATGTCGATGTGAATGAAGAACAAATAGAGGACAGAGCCTGCAAGTTCATCCAGAGGATCTAGTAGGTACACCAGGCAGTCAGGAAATAGTTGGAGAAAAGTCAAGCACAGTATAAAGCTCAACATGAAAAGCATAGGGTTGATCATTAGTTCCAGGTTGGAGACCGGGTATGGCTTCACATTAGCAAGGAGATATTGAAGGGTGAAGGCAAGAAACTCAAGCCCATTCGTTATGGACCCTTCACTATCTTGGATAAAAGTGGTACCAATGCTTTTCGTCTAGATCTTCCACCTTATATGCAGATTTACTCAGTTGTGAACGTAGAGAAATTGAAACGTTTTGAACCTCCCATTATCATAGATCATGATGAGGAAGTTTCAATACCTTACGTTGATGAGTTTGCTCCTGAGTACTTGGATGAGTTACAGGAAGATATCATCCTGGACAGAAGGACGAGGACTTGACGTAGAGGTGATGTTGATTATCTTCGAGTATGATTAAAGGGCACACATCCCAGCAAGGAAAAGTGGATAGAGAAGGACAAAGTGAGGGGACTCTTTCCTCACTTACCTGTTGATTGATGAAAGCTTTTGGTGGTCCAAAAAGCTCTCAGTGGGAAGGCGTGATCGAAAAAGGATCCATAGAAGGCCAAGAGCAACTCAGAACTTGCAAAGGCAACTCAGGACGCTCAAAATGGCCTCAGCAAACAGAGAAACGGAAAAAATTCAAAGTTCCCAAAACTAAGTGAAAATGACATTATTGCGAAGAGCGCATCGCAAGCTTTCTAATGGCGCAAACAACTCGTCAAACGGAGTTACGAATTGAAAGATATTCATAGTCAAAGTTTGGTCAATCTAGCCCAGTCAGCAGGGAATGAGTCAGCATCCGTACTGTTGACATCATCATCCATACAATACACGTGTAGGAGTAGAAGAGGACACATGTCATGCTGACATCAGCATGGTGATGTGGCAGCACCAAAGGCTGCCACGTGTCACCCATCTTTGGCCCTTTTGGACCGATCCGTGGACCAATAGGATCATGCCACGTGGTAGTTCGTACGATGACGTGGCATGATGGTGTGGCATAGTGACATGGCAGAGGACGATGTGGCCCAATGGGAGGCTTCCACGTGGCCCAATCAGGGGCTGCCACGTCGCAAGCGGAAAAATCACAATGACAACCCGTGACCAAATTTTGAAAAAATTTAAAAGTTTTGCGGGTCCGCCAAATCTGGCAGACCACGCCAAACTTGGCCACGTTCTAACCGTTGGAGACCTGGATAATGCCACCACCAAAAAAGGCAGAACAACTTTGCCCGAGAACACTTTTGGGTTATATATATATATATATATATATATATATATATATATATATATATATATTACGAACTAAAACCAAAGGGGAGGCCGTGAGGTTTGACCAGGACCTCACCTCCCACTATCTGCTTAACTACATTCACACTCAAACCAACATGCCAATGACCTTCATTGTTATCAATGCCTGCTGATATTACTTAAATGTTGAGTCCATCGAGCCAGAGGGGGAAGGCACGCGTATGGTACGGCCTTATATTACAACGAACTAAAACCAAAAGGGGGAGGCCCGCGGGTTTGACCCCGGGACCTCCTCCCCACTATACGCCTTTACATTCACACCCAAACCAACAGGCTAACGACCTCTATTGTTATCAACGCCCAAAGAAATTACTTAAATGTTGAGTCCATCGAGCCAGAGGGGGAAGGCACGCGTATGGTACGGCCTTGGGCACGTATTTCTTTGTAGTCTAGTCATTAATTGCAGGTTGCAAAGGGGCATGAAAATCGAGACAGTTTTCTTCTTGGGCCTGGGAGTGCCAGAGTCGGATCGAGGCGTGGAGATAGTCATTTTTAGGTAATTCGACCCGAGTCCTGAAGCGTCGGATATGACGTGGCATGATGATGTCACCTAGGGTGACATGGAGCTACCCTAAGTCTGCCACGTGTCACTTGTTTTTGTACCTTTGATAGGTCGTAGGTGCCAATTGTGACCTAACACGTGTCACTTGACGGTGAGGCCACGTCTCACCTCGTGTTTCTGACACATAGAACCCATGGTGTGTAGTACTAAGTGGACCCTGGGAGTTCGCCAATTCGGCGTTCAGAAGGAATGATGTGTGAGGAAGGTGAAACCCTCGAAGCTCTGAAGAGCAGAGTAAATCCTCACCATTGATCGGGAGAGGACACGCGACAGTAGATCCTGTAGTCTGGAGACTTGGCATTCCGAAGGATTAAAAACATAAACAATTGAGGTGGAGGAATTTCGGAGGCCCGAAGGCCGAAGTCCATCTCGACCGTTGATCACAGAGGACGTGTGGCGACAGATCCCAAGGTCCGGAGACTTGGAACTCCGAAGGAATTGAGTTACAGGTTTCTTTGAGTAGAGAACTCTCGAAGGCTAGAGTTAATGTTGATCGTTGATTAGGAGATGACACGTGGAGGAGAGAAAGAGAATCTTCAATGAGTCGGCACTCCGGGATATTTGTAGAGAAGTTCTTTGGAACCCGCCGAAGCCCGGACTCCCGGAGCTCCTATCCACCGTAGATCTAAACAAAGAACGAGGACCGTCGATTAGTACGTCCTTCGAGTATTTAGAGAATTGTCGTTCGGATGAAATGGATTGTTATGAAGGCAGATCCTCCGAAGCCCCAAAGTTTCGAAGCCTTGGAGGCCCGAATCACAGGATAAACTCCTATATGTTAGCGTTGGGTCACAGCTTGTGGTCACATGATATTGGGGACCGAAGAAAAAGGGCCAAGTACCCGAAAATTGTTTTTGAAAATAGAGAAGGGCTTAGAGAAGGAGTTTGTGGAATTTTTAATTTGTATAGACCTACACCTAATGAAGTAAAGAAGGCCTGTAAACCTGAAGAGAGGATCCAACATGGATCCAAGAGCCAATTCGACTCTGAGATGGAAGAATCCATGTACAGGGATTACATCCCTAAAAAGACAAATGGTTCAAATATCCATAACTTCCTGCTCAAAACTCAGAATTGAGCATGGAAGCAGGCATTGGAAAGGTCTTGAACAGTAGGAGATAATCGTTCACCCATAAATTGGATCTGAACTTTAGTGTAAGCTTAATCTTCCTACTTTCAATCCATAGCTTTTGGCCATGGATCTTGATCATAGAGGGTGTTGCACTCCCCCTTCCAAATCCAAAAGTTCTTACCTTTTGAGCGCTAGTTTAAGCATAAGGAAAGGCCCAAAATAGCAAACCTTCGTGATTTCTAAGGAATGTAGACAACATTCATGAAGTCCCTCTGCCTGCTTCCTCCTAGAGACATATGGCCTTAGCTTTAGCATGTCACAAATTGGTAGGACAATTCATTGGAATATGGCCATTTCTCAAATCAATGGCAAATTGGGTCCACATAAATTGGCAAGTTATGATCAAGGCAAAGCTTACCCATTACTTTCATGGTAGGGATTTATGTGGTTAGAATGAAGACAAGATGTGAATTATTGGAGATTCTCTAAGCTAATACAAAGATAAATTGGTACCCAAGGATGGTATGTTTGTAGATTTTAACCTTGTACAATAAATTACTGCAAATATATTCTTAATAAAAACAAAAAAGATACAATGGCACACACACATTACACATAAATGTTACCCTGGAAACCCAAACCGGGAAAACCAACAACCTGTTCAGAGCTGCACCTCTAATATTCTATTCATCATATCTTAATTGTTTACAATATATATATATATATGATCCCACGACATCCAAAACCCCTAATCCGTTGACCCAGATTAGTCAACAAATCTAATTCCTAAACCAGAATTGGAAAACTATCAACCAGATACACAAACGCCAAAACTTGGGTGGAAGCTCTTCAATGCAATTTGACCTTCAGTCCAGGGTTAGCCTGGCATCCAGATTGGTTTTTTCTGGGAAGCGGAATTCGGTCAGTTGGTGGTGTATTTTCATTTGTCGATCTTTGATTTCCAACAACAATTAGGAGCAACAAAATATTATTAAGCTTCTCATCAAGCCTGTATGTTCAAATATAAAGGGCTTGGCTATTATGGGCACAAAGAATTTTCACGAACAACAAATCATAAATATTGGTTAGCAAATTCGTAATAGCATTGAGCCTTCTTGGAGTGATTGCATGTGCATTATGCGCAGAAAAGAAGAGTCAATTGAGGGTAACAAAGCAGAGCTTAGTCAAATTTCAAGCAAGGCAACAAATTTGGATCAAGTGGTGGTAGTTCTCCTTCAGTGAATAGAAGCTCCGGAACAAGAATGTCAACAATTAACACTCCTAGTGACACCTCAACAATCTCAATCAATCAGATTTTGGGCAGTGAAGAACAAGGAGAGAGAGGAACAAAACCAATGGAAGTTGAAGAAGAATATGTAGAAATACAAGATGCACCAGACCAAGAATCAACTCACCACTATATGTTCTATAAACATCTTTTTTTATTAGGCCAATTTGTTAAAGTTTAAAGAAGTTAGACTGCTGAGAAATATATCTTGAATTTTGATATGTATCTATGTATGAAAGTAAAACAGACTTATCAGGCCTTGAGCCATCTTTTCTAAAAAAAAAATTAAAGTTGATTCGCTTTAGCGCAATGTGTATANAGAGAGAGAGAGAGAGAGAGAGAGAGAGAGAGAGAGAGAGAGAGCCTTCTTGGAGTGATTGCATGTGCATTATGCACAGACAGAGAGAGTAAATTGAGGGTAACAAAGTAGAGCTTCGTCAAATTTCAAGCAAGGTAACAAATTTGGATCAACTGCTCCTTCAGTGAATAGAATCTCCGGAACAAGAATTTCAACAATTAAAACTCCTAGTGACACCTCAACAATCTCAATCAACATCAATCAATTAGATTTTGGGCAGTCAAGAACAAGGAGAGAGAGGAACGAAACCAATGGAAGTTGAAGAAGATGAGCCATAACATGTAGAAATACAAGATGCACCAGACCAAGAATCAACTCACCACTACATGTTCTATAAACATCTTTTTTTATTACTCCAATTTGTTAAAGTTTATAGCAGTTAGACCACTGAGAAATATATTGTGAATTTTGTTATGTATCTATGTATGAAAGTAAAAACAGACTTATCAGGCCTTGAGTCATCTTTTCTATTTTTTTCTTAAAGTTGTTTTGCTTTAGCGCAACACACACACACATATATATATATAAGCCCAGTGGGTTAGCTCGAGTGGTTGAGTGTTGTGGTTATTTCGAATGAGGTCTCAGGGTCAAATCTTCGACCAACTATTGTTGCTCTTTGATGAGATTGTTGAGCCGCACTCGATGTCCCATTGGGTTATTTCTCTTTGATGAGATGGTTGAGCCTCACTCAATGTCCCATCGGGTTAGGCTGGTAATCAGGTCTACTCAGGGTTTCCCGCAATTTCTTTCATCGATAAATAAATAAATAAATAAATAAATATATATACATTTTTTTCCTTGGAAAAAAGCATAATTTTATTTATAGAAAATAAAACTACATTTCGTAGATACATGTCAAAACATGTATTTATGTTTTTGCATAAAAGCAATGCCATAATAGTCTTTGTTCATAGTAAAATAAATCCTCTCGATGAGGCCTCAGGGTCAAAAAAGAGTGTCATCCCACCTTTCGAGTATCATGCGATCACTATAGGGTCCCACTTACATCCATAAACCAAGAGGGAGAAACAACTAGCAAGAGTGCTAGACAAAAGAGCTATGATTAGGAAGCAAAAATCTGCAGAATTGTCTTTTGTAAAATGAAGCAGTCCAACAAAGTACACAGGAGTATCGGCTGGAGTAAAAAATTGTCCAACTGAGAAAGAAAATAGCAAGTATATCTGATTTGTCTCAATAAAAGGAGTGTGTATATAGTTTGTCCTGGTACCATCTTTTGTTTCCTGGATAGTCCAAGAACCAAAATCATTTTGTTCTCTGTAGACACGATGAATAGAAAAAGAGTCTAATTTGTTTAAAATCCTTTCTATTTATTCAATTAAAGGAACCGATAAAAAAGTGTGACATCTTTGAAGTTTCCTGGTCCAATTCAATGCATTCAAGGAGTCACTATAAATTTGAAGTGAAGTTACCCCATTTTCTCTTGCAAAAAGAATAAGTAGTTTTATGGCTAGAAGTTCAGCATAATTGTTTGAGTCGGACCCAAGTCCCATCTGTAACTTATAGAAGTGGGAATACGATCATAAACGAACCATACCTCCCCCACGGGCTTGTCCATTGTTTTGGGATGATCCATCAAAAAAATACCAAGGAACATTTTTGTCCACTTGTTCTTCGCGTACAATTCGCATTGGAGGAGAATCCTTTGCTTGGGGGAAATGTTCTAGGATACTTAAGCCTTGTATTGTTGTACACTCTAGTGAGGCCATGTTATTCTAAAATATTGATGCATTTGTTTCCAACCAAAGTCCCCAACAGACAATAAAATTAGGTAAAGTTCTTATTTTCTTTTTATTGGCATCTGGAGACCAAGATCTCCAGGCCTCCTCAACAGAATTTCTCCTCAAGGAGCAATTTAATTCTAAGAAGGAGGAGCAGTCTTTCCATACATGTTGCGTAAAAGGGAAAGAGAGAAAGAGATGGCCTATTGTTTCCTCTTCAGTTTTTCATAGAGAGCACCAACCTGGTCCTTTGATCATCCCTTTCTTCATACGATCCCAAATTGAAATTTTATTTTCTAATAAGCACCAAATAAAAATGTGAATTTTTAAGGGACACTTATACTTCCACGGGCCTTTCTACCACCAGTTTGGCTCTCTATGGAATATGTTGAGGTTTAGATGAACATACCTCTTCTTTGGTGTGTAAGTTCCATGCTCCACATGCATACAAACTAGTTCATCCTCCCTGTCTGTGATCCTGACGTGTGAAGTTTTCAAAGCCAAGAGGTAGTTTGACCAGATTTATGCCTGGTGTTTTCCCGACCCCACCTAAGCAGCACTAAGCCAACCTCGATTCCATAATGAGGAATTTCATGGGTCTTCCATCTAATCTAGGTAGAAAAATCCCCTTTCTTGAATTTGTTGTATAATATCTTCTGGCAAGAGATGAGTTTGACCACTACCTGCCTAGGGATCTGAGCCAATTCTAACTTTGGCTCCATTACCAATCTGCCCTGCCATTCCTTCTCCTATCACCGAGAAGCAATTAACCACTTCTTTCTAGATGATTGAATAGTTGGTCAAAATTTTGGAAGTTTTCCGCAACCATCCTTCCACTATATTCGACTTAATATACTTATGGGAGATTACCTCAGTCCACAGATTTTTTGTGACTATTAACCTCCAAACTAATTTTGCAACTAGGGATTTTGCAAACAGGAAAAAAAAATTTAAGCCCCATTCTCCCAACAGATTTAGTGCAGCCAACCTTTTCCAACTTACCCAGGGAGTGACATTTTTGTCCCCACTTCCAAACCAGAGGAAGTTAAAACATATTTTCTGAACCTTTTACAACACCCCTTTAGGGATCCAAGCCAACGACATCCAATAAACCAATATGGATTCTAAAACCGTTTTCACTAAAGTTAGCCTTCCTGCCCTAGAAAGCCATCTGAAACTCCAGACCTTGAGTCTTTTTTCAAGTTTCCTAATGAGCCATTCCCAATCCACTTTTATATAGCGGTTAGGTTTGAGGTGAAAACTAAGATATTTGATTCCTTTGACAAAGTCTATCAGCTCAAAAGGAAACAAAGACTTATACAACTCCAACTCTTCAACAGAGAGATTATTGGAAAATAGGGAAGACTTATGTAGGTTGATTTGCATTCATGTAGCTCTACTAAACATAGTTAGTATTTCTGAAAGGGAATCAACATCCATCTGCTTTCCATTGCAAAAAATCATAACATCATCGACAAAAAGGAGATGTGTGATGTATAGGTTTTGCGCAATCTGGATGCCATAAAAAGTTCCTTGGGATTTCGCTTGGGCCAATGCTCTACTAAGTCCTTCTGCTACCAATAGAAAGAGTAGGGTTGAAAGGGGGCACCCCTGTCGCGGTCCTCGTTCAGACCGAAAAAAAATAAATAATAAATAAATAAATAAATAAATAAAAAATCAAGAGGTCGCACCATTAATGAGTACAACAAAGGAAACTGAAGAGATGCAACCCATAATACAGGTTATGAAGGGGACTTCAAAGCCTAGATGAGTGAGAACAATCTGATGTAGGGCCAACTTACACGATCATAGGCCTTGGTGAGATCGATTTTTAGGATGAACCCTTTAGCCTTTTTTGTCCTGACATTGTGCAGACCCTCTAGAGACACCCCTGTCACTTCATGGATTTGCCTTCCCTCTAGGAATCCAAATTGTTCTTTTGAGATATTTTCCGAAAGGAGGTCTTTTAGTCTTCGAGCTATAGCTTTGGCCACCACCTTGTATATGTTGTTACAAAGTGATATAAGCTTGACCTCATCCAAGGAGAGAGGATTATCCGATTTTGGGATGAGGGCTATAAAGGTTGAATTGAAAGTGGAATAGATGTGCCCTCGTTTACGAGATTCTTCCACCACAACTATAATATCTTGACCAATAATCTAATAGAGCCTAAGAAAGAAATCCACAATCTAGCCATCAGGACCCATACTTTTGTCCTTTTGAAAGCTATGCAAGATCGTCTTTAACTCTTCCTTAGTCACTTGCTAGAATAGAGATTTATTGGATTCTTCATCTACAAATATTTGGAAATAACCTGCGATTCTTACTATTTGTCCAATCGAATCCATCTCATCGGCCTTTTATAGATTTTTCAAAATGATCCACTCCTAGGCAAGCCAAATTATCAAAATAAGTGACCTTCCTGCCTTCGGGGTCATTTAGACTCCATATTGTATTTATGGCTTTACGTACCTTTGCATAAGCATGGAAGAACTTTGTATTCTCATCCCCATTGGAAAGCCATGTAGCCCTACTTTTGAGACGCCAAGCCACTTTTCTTTCTTCCAACAATTTTCTCCTCTTTTCTTTAAGAGCCTTTAGTTCCAATTTGGAATCTTGAGAACGATGTCCCCATCCTTTTGATTCATAAATGGCCTTAAGGGCTTGCTCTGACTCCAAGAGCTACTGCTCATCCTTCTTTCTTTTATTGGCGTCCCATTTAATAGTGATATTTTTTACTGTTTTAAGGTTCTGGTGGAACTGCAATGATGTCGACTCACTCGATTCACGGTCAAAAGGCCTCCAGTTTTCTTTTACCAGCTTGATGAAACCCTCATGTTTGAGCCATTCAGAATTGAATTTGAAAGGGTTGGGAGGTTTTTTAGGACCTCCTACAACTTCCAGGAAAATGGGAAAATGATCAGATTCTCCCCCATTTCCAACCCATTGACAAAATTGAAAAGGGCCATCCACAAAAGATTCAGAAACTAGGAAGTGATCAATTATTTTTGCTACTTTCTCTTTTCCAATTTTCATATTTCTCCAGGTTGGCCTTAGTTTTAGAGGGTCAACATCTATCAACATATTGACCCGCATCAGATCTATGAAGAAATCTGATAGTGGGTCTGGCCGAGCTTTGGGGCCCTAGATCTTTGTTGCTCCCGAGAGAAATTTAGATCGCCTACAAGTATAAAAGGGCTAGAGTGGACAAAATCCTTGCTCATAAAAATCTCCCAAAACGGGGCTCATTCTAAATAGGGACCATAAACATTTGGTAAAGGAAGAGGCCAAACTTTCTGAGTAGAACTTTGTTACCATACCAGACTCACATGTCCATGAATTAATGAGTTTTAGGGTCTATTTGTTTCACCCAATTGCTAGTCCACCCGAACTTCCTTTCACGACAGATCCAATAAAACCCAAAGACTTCAAAAAACCTTCCAGGCAAATTGTGATATGTTCTTCCTCCCCTAAATTTTCTTGTAAAAAAATAATATCAGGGCAGTTGGCTTCTACCAACCTTTTTGAGGCCGATTTTTTGGATGGGCTCACCAGACCCCTACAATTGAGGGAGAGAAATATCATGGGTCCACCCCTTGTGGGGATGACAATGCTCTAAGTGCCCCTATAATAGATAGTTGTCTTCCAGCCACCATATCTACCAAAGCCTTTGTTTGAGCTTTAAGGAGAAAGGATTTCCGAACCCTTCCTGGGCGACC
This sequence comes from Picea sitchensis, assembly GCA_010110895.2. Taxonomy (NCBI): domain Eukaryota; kingdom Viridiplantae; phylum Streptophyta; class Pinopsida; order Pinales; family Pinaceae; genus Picea; species Picea sitchensis. The sequence continues at coordinate 227,293 of SNQJ01S0000344.1, read as the reverse complement.
AAGAGGAAGCATCGAGTTGCCACCAAGGCCTGCATGCCCATTACTAACCCCACCCGAGTCAGTGACTAGGCGATTTCTGAGATGGTACCTAACAATCTCCTCTTCATGATCCAGGGAGGAGGGGGTCGAAAGAACTTGATTAGAGCCTTCAACTAGGGATCGGAGAGCTAGTGGGGGGGAGGGAGAAGAGAAAGGGGGGGAACAAGATAACTCTGCATGGAAATCTAAATACCTTAGAGAGCATGCCCTAGAAAATTCAAATGATTGAAAGGAAGTTAAAAATGTAAAAGGAGAGTAGGGGAGAGAAGGAGGAATACCCAAAAAACCTCTCAAATACCGGAGCTGAGGGGAGCTAGGATGGCCGACCGAGGGTGGGAAGAGTCTACCCAAAGCTTCATGAGATGGAATAATCGCCAAATCCAAATTAGCTACACCCCCATCCACCGAGGCTACTGATTCAAATTATAGGGGGGGGTTATCCTTTGGCTCCAAATCCATAGCTTTTGTCGAAGAGGGATTCTCTTCTAATCCTAAAGTCGACTTCTGTAAATCCTAATCATTTATTTTCCTCCTCCAGACCTTGAAGGGTAGTGTGCACTTGTTTTCTAGATGCCCAAGAAGGTGATAGCAGTGACAACGAAAAGGTGCCCCCTCATAGTCCAAATTTTGGATGAAAGACCTATTACCTGCAAATATCTCCAAATCTGCATCCAAGCCTCTTCGTAGGTTGATGGATACCAGAATCCGAGCCATACTATGAGCACCTGTCTCTTTGTATGACCAATTAGCATCCAAAAATGTACCCAGAAGATTTCCCAAAACCTTGAAGCATTTTTCATTCCAAAACTCAAGCGGTAGCCCCAAAAGCCTAACCCATATAGGGATAACATCCAGTCTTTCTCTTTCAACATCGAAAAGGGGTGACCAATTTTTTAACAACATAGGTGAATAGTCAACAAACCATGACTTATGGAGGATATTTTCTACATCAAAGGTTGAAAATAACTTGAAGTAAAACTAGCCTCGCAACAAAGTACCTGCCACCGGAGGTGATGAGAGCAGTGAGGACCAATTTGTTGTGGAACATTCCTTGAAAAAACTTTTTCCAAGTCACCATCCATGAACCCTACCAACCAGGGTTATTTCTGCCATTGATTCTTCTTCAAGCAGAAGGACATCAACTCCCACAACCAGCTTTTGTGTTCTCTCAGACAATTCACACCTTTATATTTGCTTCCATTGGAATTTGAGGAGGATTTTGAGCCTCCCTAGCCTTTGCTTCCATCCTTTGGGACTGGATGAGGAGTCGTGGCTGTAACATGCTCATGCCCCTTAAGCTTTCCAAACCCTTCAAGAAAGGAAGAGTTCACCGCGAAGTCACCAAAGAAAAAATCATGAGGCAGAGAAGGGGAACCCCTAAAAGGACCTGGCGACAAACCAAAAGAAGAACCAATATCTTGAGTTAAGCCTGGGAAAGGATGCAGGAAAAATAAAGACTCAAAGGTTGGAACATGTGCTTCATTGTTGCCCACACCAGGGCAAGAGGCATGATCAGAGCCATGAACGCCGAGAAGGGGAACAGTCGAGGTCGAGTCTATCTGAAAGGGAAACTGAGCAGGAAGCTATGACTGAGACTCCGAACCAGCATAGTTCAAATAATTTGCTCTCGAACTAGGTCCAAACCCCAATCCAACATCTGAACCAAAACCCAAGGTTGATATTGGTGTCAGCTGGTCTGAAAGAGCCAGTGAGGGGGGTATAAAACCCGGAGGCCCTCCTAGAGGAGAAACGTCGTTCGAATGACAGGGTGGAGAAGTTTTCGAGATGACATTTTCCAAATACCCACTTCCAGTTAGCAGGTTCCACGCCTGGGCTTCTTCCACTGGGTCCATGGAATAGTCCAAATCCTCATCGTATATTCCGATGTCCGTCGGAATAGACTCCACCTGTCAACTGAGGAACCGAAAACGAGATTTGCCAACCCTAGCACAGGGGGAAATTATGTCGGACTCTAATAAAAAACACTAGGGACGAAACATCGATGCGAAGATGGAGGTGGGAAAAATAAAATGGAGGGGGAGATGTGGGAGGCGTCATGCCTGAGGCCCGATGATCGAAAACCCTGCAGTCATATGCGGAGGTTTAGAGAGGCCTCGGAACCGCAGAGTCGTGCCCCCCTCTTTAAATTGTAGATACATATATACATATATGTACATATGTATGTATGTATAATACATACATACATACATATAATATGTGTGTGTGTGTGTGTGTGTGTGTGTACATTAGACAACCTATCCTAGGCTAACCCACAATATAACAGCTTCAATTTTAACTGCTCTAAAAACCTTCAAAGAGGTTGTCCCAAGGATCACTTCTTATAGTCTGGTAAAGGACTAAAACTCTGCAGAATTAAATTCTATAGGGTCTTTGTTTTGATATCTCAATCAAACTCCCTCCTAATTTGATCACATGGAATGGATCGACTCCTCCATTTGCTCACTATCTCTGTGATGTACTGGCAATTTGGTTCTTAGTACACACAGACACACACACACACATACACAAGTGATGTGTGTGTGTGTGTGTGTGTGTGTGTGTGTGTGTGTGTGTGTGTGTGTGTGCATACAAATACCTATGTATGTATATGTACCTATATACCATATATTACCTATGTATGTATATGTACCTATATACCATATATATGTATGTACATACATATATATACACATATGTTCATACATACATACATGTGTGTGTGTGTGTGTGTGTGTACATATGATAACCTATCCCAGGCTAACCCACAATATAACAACTTCAATTTTAACTGCTCTAAAAACCTTCAAAGAGGTTGTCCCAAGGATCACTTCTTATAGTATGGTAAAGGACTAAAACTCTGCAGAATTAAATTCTACAGGCTCTTTGTTTTGATATCTTGATCAAAACGCCCTCCTAGGTCGATCACATGGAATGGATCGACTCCTCCATTTGCTCACTATCTCTGCAATGTACTGACAATTTGGTTCTTAGTACTCAGATGCCTTCCTCCAAATTCATCTTACAGGACTGAGAATTTAGTGCATAGCCTAATTCAAAAGGCACTTACCATTGAGTGTGCATATGGCCCCAAGGGCCTACTTTTTTCTCCATGTGATCAACGCTCGAACCAAGAGCTAAGTCGAAAGGAGCTAACAAGATTTTAGCGCTAAGCCTCCAATTACACAACCCTTTCCACACATATGACCCATAACTATGAATTCGGGTTACTTTTCACAAATCTGAAAAGTGGTTTTGCAACCCACTTAACGAAACACAATATATTCTGGTGGCGACATGTGGTGCATGGGAAACCACCTGGTTTCCTTTTCGCATTTTGATCTTACCAATATACATCGTGTAACTTGAAATGTGAACAGGTCTACCAGTCGGCGATCTTACTTGATCACTGATCTGACAGTATCTATCTTGAGTCGACGATAATAAGGATTGTTGATCTAAATTTGATCAACGATTGGACGATTTACACTTCCCAATCGACTACCCTTCCACTATTCCATCCTGGAGTTGATATGACGGACCAATTTTCTTCTATCCTCAACCTTACAATCATTTAAATTCCATTTGCAAACATTTATCGGTCTAACAATATTACGAAAGGAATTTTACCTCGATTCTCTGACAGGAGGGTTTATCACAACCTATAAATGACTTATAGCTCAATCATTCATCATAGTGATACACAAGAACACAATTTCACTCATTTACACAGAAAGAAGTAGCACACATATTATCTCCTATTTATCATTCACTATACACAAAATTGCATTTGGCCTTTAATGCTTTTCTAAGTTTGACTACATCCGTTAGCCTATGTTTGGCTCTTTGGCCATGCTTGGTCTTTTAATCTCAATCTCACTCTCTAACTCGAACCTCCTAACCCAAATGCCTCTAAGGCTTACAAATTAAAACCCAAGGAATTCTAAAACTAGAATTTGTTTAGATCCTATCATCTCTCCATAACAAATTCCTAATATCCCTCAGATCTAGAATATCTGAAGGAAAATGCCTTTAATCACTCACTTACCCCTAATACAATATCTAGATATCTATAACCCTCAAGATCTACATAATAATCAACCTCAATTAATAATTCTAGAATTCAATTACAATCTTAATAAAACAAAGAATTTAAATTAAGGGAACCCACTCCCTTTAGTAAAATCGAAAGACCCCCTTAGGCCTCCTTCCGAGACTAACTTCTGATCATATTGCTTCTGCATCAAACTCCCAAGGAAAAAAATGTTTCATGATCTCTTGATTATGAGTCCTCTATTGTTGTAGTCATCCTAGATTCCAAATCTTATGTTGTTGCTTGCCATTTGCCTTGCTATCTTGTTGTTGTTTTGTTGTTTCCTGCAACCCTCCACGATCCCAACTCTTACTTTGTTTTTTTGCAATCTTCTTGCTCCAACCTTCATCATTAACCATCTGCCCATTGTTGTTGGTGTTCCTTCTTATCCACTTGGAAGTCTTCATGAATTGTTCCCATAATTCATATAGTTCAATATTCAGTCTTGTCCTTGACTGACATACATCATTGTTGTACTTTGACTGCTCCAAAAGTTCATGTATGATTATTATCATCACTTCACCTTCATCCCTTCTTTTGTCCTCAAGGTTTTGATAACATTTCTCTTTAAGTAGGAACATATTTGTCAAGCAATGTATACCTTCAATCTGCATCTTTAGTTTATGTGATAGTCCAACCAATTTCTGCTCTATGCATTCTTCACTCTCTGTTTTGTCTTGTGTTTCCATCATTAGCATCATTTGTTGCCTCTAACATGTTATTTTATGATTATGTTTTGCATCAATCCACAACTCATTTTCAAAAGTTATAATATATAACTCATATGCTTCTCCCATTGTCCACGCTCTCAATGTCTTAAGTGGAATTTCTTCATCTTCAAACCCAATTGTTTGCTTGCTTGGTATAAAAACATAAATCTAGTCCTCCTTATGCTTCCCTTCGACTGTAAAAATTTTCCCTTGAATTCCTGAATTTTTCCAATTGATCTTTGCATTCATGCTATACTCAACTTCATCTTCAACTTTTCCAATATCGCAAGCAATTCTTTGATCTTCACTTCCTCTTTGACTTGACAATAGAATTTGTTTATGCTCTGCAACTTTACATCGTTTGCAATCCTCCTTTGTCTCAACAGTGTCATGTATATGAGTTGTAAAAACTCTTCCTTCTTCACTCCAAGTCTTATCTCCTCGATACCAATGTTCTCTGAACATATACAACCAGAAATATACATCTCTATTCTTCCCTTCCAGTTTACAAGACTCCCTACTCAAACTTTGTTCTTTGCCTTTAATAAAATGACAAAATCATAAACAATTCATGTTTTCTATGATCATGTGCCAATGATCATTTTCATCAACACTGTTAAATTCCATGCCTGCACTAATACAATTCATAAATCTACAATCTGAATTATCTTCAAGCCAAATGACTCTCTTCAAGTCTTCATTTCTTTCATATTTCTTCTGGTTGTTTGTAATCTTTCCTTCTTGTATTTCTTCTGTCTTCAGACTGCTTCTTTGAAGTTGGTCACTTTTCAAAGCAATTCCTTCCTCATCAAACCAGAAATTACATTTTTTTTTCACCTTGGAGCATTCTCTTCCATTCAATTATCAATATCTCAATGAGGTATTGTGTGAGAGTTGGAAGAGTTCTCTCCCACTTTTCTGTACAAATATCCAAGCCATAGGATTTCCTTGTCCATTCCTTTTGTTGTTTTGTAGAAGTCTGATTGCTTCCATCCTTAGAATCCTCATTTTTGTATTCACTTGCACATTCAACAAATGTATTACAAAAAACAATTTCTTCAAAGCATTCTTTGAGCTTATTCTCAATTTCCAATACATCTTGTTCTTCTCTTGGATTCTCTTTGGAAAATGTACATTTTTTGGTCTCATTATGCATATGGGATTCTTCTTGAACTTGTAGTTCACCTCTTGCAACTTTATGACTATGTTGGACAACCTCATCACTGCTCCATAAAACAATTTCTCGTTCTGTATAAATTTCTTCATTGCTCCTAAAGACAATGCTTTGGTTTGTTCTGCCTTAAGGTAATTTTGCATAACCTTTTTCATGATTACCTTCATAAATCAACCTTAGTATTTTCTTGGTTGTATGAGACAATTATTTCTCCTCCTCCTCCATGACAAAATTTATGTTTTCCTTTTGCCTTCTCTCCTTCACAGTCTTCTCTGGACTAGCTGCAATGTCTTGAGTTGAGTTCTCCCTATCAGCGCATCCCTCGTCATCTTCACAAATATGCAAGACATGTACTATCTTCTCCTTTGCCCATTTCCAATTTTTTTCAATAATGGATACAATTCCTTCAAAAATAATGAAATAAACATTTATAAAGAGAATATATAGCCAATTGATTTACCTCTAAGTGTACTCCTCTTTTCACAAACTTGTAGAGTTTCAAACTGAACTCCTTCATGGCTGTCATCATGAAACATTGTTGAACTTTTCTCTTATGTGACAGATCTTTAAGACTGTCCATATCCAAAGTCTGCTACGCCTTGTTTTTCTTCATAAGTAAAGTCTTTATTTTCTTGAACTTCTTGTATTTGTTCAGCGTCATTATCTTCGATACATGCAATTACACACTCACACAAACAATTAGTTTGAAATGCAGTGTGTTCTCTTTTCTTACTTGATGTCACTAACATCCTTTCTTTGTGTTGGTCTAAGCACATCATTATCGTCCTCTCCTAAGATTGAACCTAGTTCAGGTTCACAAAATTGATTTTATCCTCCATGCTCAATTCTACCGAGTTTCCTCTCTTTATTCATCCAAACATTCATTCTCTGAATTATCTTCTTAGCAAACAACCTCATGACAGGACACTTGAGCCTTTTTCTTACATTCCATCGTTGTTTCAGATCTTCTATGATCTTCTCCTGTAGAAATTGCGTTATATTACTGAGTTGTGGTTTTAACTAAACCATCTCTTCATCAAAATCTTCATCACTCATCTTCTTTTCTTTTCCAACTGCCTTGGCATCTGCTTCCTTCTTGTTGTGTCTAATTTTTTAATTCTTCCTTTGATTGTCCTTATGTTGATGTTTTGGTAGTTGCGGGAGGAACTTTCCCTCCTAAATGACCTTTCTTATATGAGAAGAAGACTTTGAAAGCAAGAGAAGCATTGAATAGATGTGGAAATACCCCATAATAGAAGTCGGCCCTGAAGAATTAAAAACAATGAAGAGACACATTTCCATAAGAGAAGTCGGCCCTGAAGAATAAGGAACAATGAAGAGACACCTTTCCATAAGAGAAGTCGGCCCAGTTAGGAGAATAAGAAGACTATAAATATGAGGCACCTTAGCTCATTTGTCACACACACTCACACTCTCTCATCTACATAGAAGCAAGGCACAAGTCTGAGGAAGGTGACGATACAACTGCAGTGGCAGAGATTATTTGTGTTCATTGTTTTTGGTATTTCTCTCTTGTGCGCTACTCTTGGTAAAGGTGTGCTACCTTGGTATTGTGCTATGATGAAGCTGGGGTGGTATTTCTAGTTGTACCTTGACCTAGCCTTTGTGCTAGGGTTTATCTGTTGGTTCATAATTGGACTTTCTTTGTGAATGGAATCTATCTAAGAAAGGTTGTTGGGTTTTTCCCCCCATTTGGGGTTTTCCTGGGATAAATCTCTTGTGCTCTTTTGTCTCTTGTTTATGCTACTAATGCTTAGTACATGATATATAAGTTAATTCTAAAGAAGTAAAATAGCATTGGTAACTCTATTGCTCTATAAGTAAATAAAATCTAACATGGTTTCAGAGCTGGATACCTTCAAGACAGTTTAATAGTTGGGAGGAAGATCTTGAAAACTGCAGCTGCAACATTTTATTTCTCAAGCTCATTGAACACTAGTTCCAAGACGTTGGGACTAAAACCACCATAGATCAGTTCTCCCTACTCTAGCGTACCCTCTGCAACACTTTGGTTGCAGTTCTATGAAAGATTAGAAATTTGAAATTTCTCAAATCTAGGGTTTCTACCAGCAAAAAATGTCAACTAGTATGAGAGTTGAAGATAGATTAGATGGAGCAGATAACTTCAGATCCTGCAAGCATAGGGTACTCCTCATTCTAGAAGAGAATGAATTATTGGATCATGTTAAGAAAGTGCTTCTAGAACTCAAAGAAGAAGAAGCCAATACAAAGTTCAAAAGGAATGAAGTCAAGGCCAAGAGGATCCTGACAGACTTTATCAAGGATCATCTGATACCAAATGTATCAGAACTAAAGACACTGAAGGAAATGTTTGATACCCTAACCAGACTCTATGAAATCAAGAAATACCAGCCGAAATCTCACACTAAGGCATCAACTCATAAAGGTAACAATGAACAAGTCAGATATAGTCTCCAACCATTTCATGAGGATCTCACAGATCAAAGACCAGTTAGAAGCAATTGGAGACTCCATAGATGACGTTGAACTTGCTACCATCACACTCAATGGATTCCCTTCCTCTTGGGACCCATTTTTCCAAGGAATTTACGCAAGAAGGAAATTTCCCAAATTTGACAATTTATGGTCAGATTGCACCCAAGAGGAATCCAGATTGATATCCAAGTCATTGAAGACAAATGATGATTAAACTCAACCCCTTGCCGCTCAAGTTAAGAAAAGGAAGGAAAGGGAAGAAGGTAGTCCAAAGAAGTCTAAGAGAACATGTTACAAGAAGGATGCATCAAGGATTAGATGCTACACATGTAAGAAGATGGGACATTATGCCGCACAATGCCCACATAAACATGAAACGAGAAAGAAGAAGAAGCACCATGCACATGCGACAAACATTGAAGAACAAAAGTCAAAGGATGAAGAATTTGTATGTGTTTTAGCACTCATAGGGACTATCACTCAAGAAAGTGATACTTGGATTATAGACAAGGGTGCCTCCAAGCACATGATAGGATTTGGAAATTCTCTTTCAAATCTAACAGAAAAGGAGCTATCCCTTAAAGTGGAGCTTGGAGACAAGTCCAAGCATGCAGTCAAAGGAGTTGGAGAAGCCTCCTTGCAACTTGATTCAAGTAAACCTATTTCCATTATAGATGTTCTTTCAAGAAGAATCTTTTGTCTATTTCCACTTTAGAAGATAAAGGCTTTATGGTAGATTTTGTGGATGGCCAAGTACTTATATGGCCCAAGAATTCAAACATTAATAAATCTATCGTGATTGGTGTCCGAGAGGGAGGACTATATAAACTAAAGGGACATCAAGAACAATATCTTGTACACAATACCATGAGCTCAAGTGAGCTATGGCACTTAAGACTTGCTCACATAAATTATAGAGCACTACCAGTATTGAGAAAGGTGGTCACAGGTCTACCAGACATCCAAGTAGAACGTGATGGATTATGCAAAGGTTGTGCACTTGGTAAGAATACCAAGGGAAGATTTACTAGTAGTGATAGTAGATCCAAAGGGATCTTCGACATCATACACTCTGATGTATGTGGATAGATGGCGTTTCCATCCTTAGGAAAATTTGTATACTATGTCGTATTCATAGATGACTATTCATGGAAGACATGTATTTACTTCTTGAAAGCAAAAGACGAAGTCCTCAACAAGCTTCAAGAATTCAAGGCTTTAGTTAAGAATCTCTCTAAAAAGAAGATTAAGGTTCTGAGATCTAACAATGGAGGTGAGTACGCCTCAAATCAATTCAAATACTTTTGTAGAGAAGTAGGAATTAAGAGGGAGTTGACAACTCCCTACAACCCTCAGCAGAATGGGGTTGCAGAGAGAAAGAACAAATTGATTGTTGAAGCAACTAAAAAAATTATCCATGACCAGAGTTTACCCATGCACCTGTGGGAAAAAGCATCCAGTACAGTCGTGTATGTCCAGAATAGAAGTCCTCACAAGATATTGGGGAACAAGACACCTGAAGAGGTGTTCACTGGAAAGAAACCAGAGGTCATCCAATTGAGGATATTTGGTTTTCCAATGTACATTCATGTTCCCAAGGAAAAGAGAACGAAGTTGGAACCTTCAAGAAGGAAGGGCATCTTCATTGGATATAGTGAGACTTCGAAGGCCTATAGAATATACATCCACGGGCCGAGACAGATTGAGATTAGCCGGGATGTGACTTTTGATGAAGACGAAGCCTTCAGAATATCAATGGAGTCTCACAAGGATGAGGACCAAGAAGAGAAAGAGGCTCCAAGGGATGCAATCATGGAAGACTCTACACCAAACAAACCCATTTTAGAAGTTCATAATGAGATGGTAGAGTCAGAGAGACATGTAGATACACCTAGAGAAGCTATAGCCACCAGGAAGAGACCAGCTTGGCTCCGGAACACCTTGTGGGAAGCTGAAGGACATGCAACTTCCAAAGGATCTTTTAGAGAGAGCAAGAGACCACATAAGTTTTCCATCTATGTGGCATTGATGAGCAACATCATTAATTCATAGCCTTCCACCTTCGAAGAAGTTGTTGAAAAGCAGGAATGGAAGGATGCCATGATGGAGGAGTATCAGTTCATCATGAAGAATGATGTATGGGATGTGGTTCCAAGACCAGAAGGGAAGTCAGTGGTGACTTCCAAGTGGATCTACAAGATCAAGCATGTTGCAGACGACAGCATAGAGAAGTACAAAGCGAGATTTATGGCTAGAGGATTCTCCCAGAGAGAGGGAGAAGACTATGATGAGACGTTCTCTCTAGCAAAGTACACTTCCATTAGATTGATTATTTTCAGGCGGAGGCACCGGACAGATGAGGCAGTGGGAGGAGAGGCGGAGAGAGTCCTTCAGAACGTGCAGGGCAACCTGTCGCATTTGACGTAGAGGATTCCTATGGTTTGGGTGGAGGATCTACCTGAAGCCATGCAGAGGCAGGTTGTCGGTGTACCTAGAGCATGGGTACGGCTCTTCCGGCTTCTCGCCAACGCCATGGTTTTCTATCACGAGACTCATCCGACGCCACTGGCGTAGATATCATACGACATGTATATTGGTTGTATATGTATTTTTGAGGGGTTTAGCCCCAATTTTGTAATATAAAACACCATATTTTTTGGAAATATAAAAAAAAAAAAAAGAAGGAATCTTCGGCTGTACTTATATCTTACAATGTGTACATTGATTTAATGGTCTTCTTTGCTTTATTAATGTGACAAATGCCAATCCAAAACATAATTAGTGTAGGCATCAGATACATGATTAGAACTTCTAGGAATGTGAAATATGTAATAAAATCAAATTGTCGTTCTAAAAGACGTACCCGTAGGAATCGACGGAGTAACGTCGGATCACGCACACGGTAATGACTGTTTAACTTATGTACGACTAACTGAGAATCCAGGGGCACCTCTATAGAGTGAATACCATGTGAGATAGCATCGCACAATAATTCTATAATGGCGCTATATTCGACCACATTATTTGTGGATGTCCCTAGGCATACGCCACATGAAGACACCAACAGACCCTAGGACGAGTAAATCACCCAAGCAGTGGAAGCTAAGTTCCGTGTATGACGATTGGCTACGTTTGCGAATCCTACGTAGACCAAAGATTCCGTTGACATCTGCCAACAAAAGGGAAAACTCGATAAGCAAGCCAAAGACAAAAAAAAAAGAAGGGGAAAAGGTGTATATACACTAATTTTACATTAGTATACAAAGGGTTTCGCCCAAGCCCAGGGCTCAAGCGTAATATTTTTTTAAGTAGAGCCCATTTATGGGCTCAGCGAATTTACTCCCTTCATAATCTTCCAACTCGTAGGCTCTTTTTTCTAGAACACGTCGCACGATATAAGGACCGTGCCACATGGGTTTAAACTTGCCTGCCCCTATCAGTTCATTGGCTTGGTCATACAAGAGGACCAAGTCACCCTCAGCATACAACCGGGGACAGACAGACTTATCGTACTGCACCTTGACATGTTTCTTGTTTGCCTCGATAGTCGTAAAGGCGTCTCGACGCTACTCATCAAGACTCTCTAGGTGTACGAGGCGTCGCTCTAAATCCGAAGTGTCAGGTAGGAGCTCAACTGCCAATTTGAGAGAAGGGATTTCGTATTCAACAGGAAGTATCGACTCCACACCGTGTACTAATTGAAAAGGAGAAAAACCTATGGCAGTCTTAACCGAGGTTCGGTATGCCCAAACTGCGGGATATAACATGATGTGCCAGTTGGAATTGCTCCGACTGACAGTTTTTTGCAAAATGGTCTTGAGAGACTTATTGACGACCTCTACTTGCCCATTTGCCTGAGGGTAATAAGGAGACGAATGATCATGTTTAAACCCCAGCTTAGATGTTAGTTCTATCATAATTTCATTCTGAAAATGATTGCCATGATCAGTGACAATCTCACTCAGGATACCGAACCGGGCGATAATTTGGTTGAATACGAAAAAAGCTACAGTCTTCCCATCAGATTTCATGGTAGGCATGGCTTCAGCCCACTTGGTGAAATAGTCGACAGCCACGATAATGTGTTGATGCCCCCCAACCGAAGTTGAGTTGCAATCAACGAAATCTATTCCCCACTTAGTGAAGGGACCGACGGTAATGACTGGGTGGAGAGGGGCTGGGTGCGAGCGCATTTTCTGAGTGAACACCTGGCAGGGGTGACACTTCTTAACCACTTTAATACAATCTTTAAAGATGGTGGGCCAGAAGTAATCGACTCGCAAGATTTTTTGGGTTGTCGCAAGCCCGGATAGATGACCGCCACAAGCCCCTTTGTGGCAATCATTAAGGACTAACTCGGCTTCTTCGTGAGTTGAGCAACGACGTAAGATGTTATCTATTCCTCAACGATACAAAGTTTCACCGACGATTGTATACTTTTTGGCTTGGTATCGAACACGTCGTTGATCATCTCGCGAGAGATGCTGAGCGAATTTCAAGTTTTGAAGGTATAAAACAATATCTCCATACCATGGGTCGAATGATGAAACAAGGAAAATGTGTTCATCTACGAATGAATCGACATGAATAACATCTTCATCTAGTCGTGGGAAATCAAATATTAGCTCTGCAAAAACTAGGGATTTCTTGGACTTGGCCGAAGCAAAGTCGATATCAAATTCTTGTAGGATGACAATCCATTTATTATATTTTCCACCTATGATACGTCTAGTGAGGACGTATTGAAATGGATTAACATTGGCAACCACAGTAGTTTTTCAAAGCAATATATAGTGTCGTAAACGTTGGACTGCATGGACGGCAACCAAAGCTAGCTTTTCAACGTGTGATTAATTTCGTTCAGGACTGACTAAATTTTGACTGAGATAGTAGATGACGTGCTCGCGGAGCTCATCATCCTCCTGAACTAGAACCATACCAATGGTCTCTTCAGACACGGTGATATACAATAAGTAATCTCTACTGTAATTAGGAGATTTCAGCAAAGGGGCCGATATTAAGGCTTTCTTTAAGGCGTCAAAAGACTATTGGGCTCACTCATCCCAGATAAACGAGGTGTCTTTCTTCAATAGGTGCATGAAACCCTTAGTAATATTGGCATAATTCACAATAAACCGACGCAAAAAGTTAGCTTTCCCCTGTAAACCTTGAAGTTGTCTAATGGTGCACGGCGGAGGCAACTGAAGAATTGCCTCAACCTTAAGTGGATCTACCATGATCCCTGTCTCAAAGACTAAGAATCCTAAGAGACGGCTAGACCTAACACAAAAGATGCATTTATGAGGGTTGAGACGGATTCTATAGTAGCGATATCTTTCAAAAACCAATTGAAGGTGCACAACATGATCCATTCTCTTGTGAGAGTGAGCAGCAAGATCATCGAGGTAAGCTTTGACTATGTGTTTGAGATCATGAAAAGCGAAATTCATGGCTCGTTGGAAGGTCACTCCGGCGTTTTTCAGGCCGAAAGGCATTTTTTGGTATGCAAACGTGCCCAAAGGACATATGAATGTCGTCTTATGTTGGTCTTTGGGTTTGATCTAGATTTGGTTATAGCCTGAAAATCCGTCCATAAAAGAAAATATTTTGCTTTCCGCACACTCAACGAGAATCTGATCAATGAAAGGCATGGGGAAGTTATCTTTAGGACAGGCCTTGTTCAGGTCGCGAAAGTCCATACACACGCGGATGGTTCCTTTCTTTTTATTCACGGGAACGGGGTTGGATACCCATTCGGTCAAGGGAACCGGGTAGATAAAGCCGGCATTAAGTAGCTTCTCTACCTCTGCCTTAATAGTGGGGGCCTTCCTAGGATTAACAGCTCTAATATGTTGTCGAACGGGTTTAGCATCTGGGTAAGTCCTAATCTCATGTTCGATAATATGGGGGTCGATCCCTGGCATCTCTTCATATGACCAAGTGAATACGTCTCGAAATTCTTTGAAGGGGTTGGTGTAGATCAGAGTCTCCTCTGGCGAACAATCTACACCTATATTTACGTTTTCAATCTTGCCAGGGGTATGAGAGATATCGATCTCGACAGTGGGAGAAATACTCGCCATATTCCCTTCGACGTAAATTTCATGTGTATCAAGTGGAACTACGGCGTGACCGACTATCTCACTCAGGGTAGATCTAAAATCATCTTGCTCAATTTTTTCAAGACTTGGGAGAAAATAAGACCGATGATGCATATCAGATTTGGTCTCACATTTTGGGTTTTTGCATTATATTTTCATATATGTTACGTGTTGATCTATTCATCTTTTACTGATACATACCGTTGAAACAATTCTTAAAATTTTTATCCCTAAGACCTAAACTTTCCTTTTTCGGGTTTCGGCTTTTCATAAAACGCAAGTTTCGTTATCATTCCCAAACGCACAGTACTGATTGCCCGAAGAACTCAATTATTTAAACAATAAAAGGAAAAAAACCTAAAAGTATTATAAGAATCCCGACGCATTTTCTATAAAATTATCTTAATCATGATAAGCTTTAAACCTAATGGATTTAAGGTTAACTTTAAAGAGTTTTCAGGATTCGAGGTTTGATGAAAACATATTTTTCAATACAAATTGGATCGTGAACTCTCGATCCTCGATTTCCCGAAATAAAGAGAGTTAGTTAAAATGCTAATTAATTAATTCTCTAACGCAAAACGTTAAGGCTTAAGTTAATCATTTCGCGATTTCGAGATTCGGGGTTCAGTGATAACACATCTCTTGTCAAAATGATCCCCAAAATCCCGAATCGCGAAATCCCGACCCATAATTTGTGTTAAACCGAACTAGCTATGTTTTGTCCTTAACCCTGATTAGTTAGTTGATTAAGATGAATTTAAGTCCTATTTTTAAACACGTCGCGATTTCGCAACTTCAGAAATCGGGATTCCTCAATGACATACTTCTTGTCAAAATGATTCTTGAAATCCCGAAACGCTTAATATCAATCAATTATTTTGCTAAAACGTTTAAGTCTTAATTAACACATCGCAATTTCGCGATTTCGGAGATTGGATTTCATCGATGACATACTTCTTGACAACACAATCCCCGAAATCCCAAAAAATGAAAATTTCAGTCTTAATCTATGATTAGCACAAATTAACCTTTTTCCAAAGCATGATTAATGATAATCATTTTTTAAGGATTCGTTCATGTTTCGGTTTTCGATTGAGTAAAATGTTCTGAGTTTTCTTTAAAATCCAAAGGCGCCAAAATACGGCCATTTAAATAATGAATAACTGGTGATACGTGGTACTAATGCGTATCTCAGTAAAATATCTACCGCATTAAATGCCTTGAATTCTTGTCAGTTGCGTCAATCCCGTCACTATTAAATGAATTAAAAGAGCATTTGAATGTCTGTGTTTTCATTTTATCAAGCGCAAGAAACACTCAACTGAGCTCATTCATTCCTTCTCTGAGATAGGTTTTCCATTTAACGTAAAATCATGGCACTGAAAAAGGCACCAAAGAAGAGTGAAGATACACAGGAAGGAGATATCATCTCCGACACCACGCCACACACTATAGAATCCATTCAATCTTGGACTCAAATCTCTGAATTTCTGGAATGTGAATTCAAGAATGCTCATCCTGATTATGAGAATCACTATCGGGACATAGCAGAATCAGAGCTTCATAAGATCGTTGCGCACCCTCGGCTAGTGGCATACAATGATATGATTAGTTGGGCCCTGGAAAAGGTCGATATCCCGACGAGGAGCATCTTAAATGATCAAGGAGTCATCGTCGGCTCATTCAGGCCAGAACATATACAAGTAATGTATAAACTCTCGCCAAATCCTAAACATACTTTTAATGACGAGTTTTTAGCAGAGTTTCAGAGGAAAGAATGCACCGAGGTAGACTGGACTTATCCTGATATAATTAGAGATTGGTGGAGATGTCCATCAAAATTTAGGGTCGATACCCATGGGGTTTATGCTACAACATCCTTGAATGAATACATGGTCTATGTAGCCATTATGTTGTGTAGACTTTTTCGGGAGAAAAGATCCCTGCCATTTTCATGCAGATTGGGTGCCCTTTTTAGAAGAAGCTTCAGAAGGATATGCTTTTAACTGGAGTAAGATTTTGTCGGATAACCTAACACAAGAAATCTCAAACTACAGATTTGCAAAATTAAAGGGACAACCAGTGGCCTTTTACATGTCA